>JBBPDB010000007.1:15258464-15292657 GCA_037974465.1 Brachypetersius altus | reverse complement strand
GGGGCAGTCTCTCCCTGGAGCAACTTGAGGTTAAGGGTCTTGCTCAGGGACCCAGTGGTGGTGCTGAAGGTAGGATTTGAACCCAAGACCTCTTGGTCTGGAGGCAAGTATGTTTGTCCTTTGTGTTTTGCATAACACTATCAGCCTCTAAAAAGTTGCCATAACAGAATGCATTAATGCATTCATTGGACCACTAGATTTTATTTGGGTGGAACACCATTCTCAGCGCAGAAGGCATTGCCAAAATGCTATGCTGAGTGTAGCATGATAGCAGATCTGTAGTAGACATACCTCATTACAGTGAACCTGTTGTTGGAAACTGACTGGTGAGCTAACAATTACTATGTGGAAAAATAGCTTTTGTAACTAGTTGCTCCAGGGAGACTGTCCCCTGTAGTTAGGGAATGGAAGTCGCTTTGGATGAAAGTGTCTGCTAAATGCCATAAATGTAAATGTAAATAAAGTGTGATCAACCGATGTACTGTATGTACTTAGGATCATCACATGCATCACATTTCTTTTCACCTTGGTGTGTTGAGTGTCCGCGCTCCAGAGATAAGGACATGCTCCAGCACAGAAGTTGGCATTGTAACCTTTTGGCTCATGGATCCACCTCCATCCAAGGTCCCTCTTGAAATCAATGTAGAGCGAGCGCAGGCAGCAGTTGTCCTGGACGTTCCTGTGGAATGCAACAGCTGATTTATGATGGTCCAGATGCATGCAAGTCTGGGTGATGGCAAAATAGGAAAGTTTTACTTTCTCAGAAAAAAACAGAGGCTAAAAGGAGGCTGACCTTGAGCAGAAGGCAGCGTCTAGGGCTCGTTTCTGTCTGTGGCTCTTGTGCTGGGACTCCAGGCGATAGGAGGGAAGCAACATGAGCAGCAAGTGTGGAGACTGGCCGCTGTGGCGGCGTTTTTTATTCTTCAGATCCCCGCTGTGGATGAAGCTATCATCAATCCCTGTCGAGTCCACCCAAAAATGCTGATTAGACAAACCAGGAACCAAACACTGTTTTTTTGTATTCAGTGACAAGCCATCGCTTTGTATATTTAACAGTCACGCACTTTATCAGAAGTGTTTTGATTAGCTAGGTGGACGTAGAAAATTAAGTTTGCTGGTGTGAAATATGAACTTGCAGAATAGGCAGAGCATTTGATGGTCTCTTATTACACAGTTGGAAACATCTGCTGTAGCTGATAAAAAAGCCTACAAAAATCCATTGAACTCTGAAGAAAAGAAATGTCCAATTTTCCTCATTTACTCCTCCTTTTCACACATGCACAAATCCCCACACCCCAACCCACCTGCAAAGCGAGCCTCCAACTCCTCGCTCTTGTTTGGGATGATGTAATTATTTGACGGCACAAACGTGCAGCAGGGACAGTGCAGGCTGATCTTGAACCCATTGTTTCTGTCTGGGGGAGGAAAGACAGATAGATGAGCTAATCCTGGCACGGGTGCAGGATGCAGGGTGAGTAAGAATCCCATTCCTTCATTCTCTTAAACCCTGGGGAGGCACGACCACAGTCACCAGTCTCCATAATCCTGCATTCATCACATCCGTGCAAACAATGCTGACTAAGTCTCTGTGCACTTACTGCCCTTTCTCTCTGACATTAGACTTCAATTGGTCTCCATTTGTTTTAAAGGCAATGAGGTGTGCATGCATGGGATATTGTTTGGCCATTCAGACAGTTTGTACAGGTTGCTTTTTATTTCAACAGTATACTTTGTGGGAAAAATTGCTCTGACAATGTCCTCTTTTCACTTGAACACAACACATTGTATCCTTATGTTATCTGAGAATCAATAATATCAATTTCAGACATCAAAAATTAAACAAGCTCCCACAGTTAAACTACTGTCATTAGTCGAACATTCTTTTACCTTTACATTACGTTCTCAAACCCACAAAAATCTGTACCAGCTGTAAAGTAAAAAGGGAAAACTCAATAGCCCTTCCAGTACTTCAGTTAGAAACAAATAACACAGTTCACTTTTTTTGAATTTTTGAAGGATCTCCACTTTTGCTCTTAACATGTCAGCCTTGTTTGAAATGATGGCTAATAATAGTTCTAGAAACTAGCCTGTATGAACAATCCAAAACAGCTACTTAAAATAAAATACTTATGAAGATATGGTTATGTCTATGTCTTGTTGCTAGGGTGAGGTTGGGGCTTTCTCTTGGTCAGTTTGATTTTATGATTAGATGCTGTGACAGATTACTCGTTTAGTTTATGGTGTTTTCAGCACTTGCACTGCACTGATCTTATTTACCACTGAAGTTGCACAATCACAAGCAAATTGCGTACAAGGACAATAAACTGTAATGCAGTATGCTATTATGCTACAGGAAGCTGTAACTATATAACTTTAACATGTTACCCCCAACACTACACATTTCCTTAACTTAAATATACAGCAAGCAAGCCACTCCATATAACAGTGGCCAGTTATGTATTGCTTGACTGTGTATCTTCATTGTTTCTTAAATGTTATTTGTTCGAACCTAGCACAAGAAAATATGGATGCATGCTTATGATCTTATGATTACATAATGTTTTGGCCATCACAAACCCTCTCTTTACCTCTGTGTAGCAGCCATTCGCTGACTGCCTCGGTCACGTCAAAGGACAGCCACTCTCCTTCTGCATTGGTGCGCACAACCTTGCTGTCAATGTAGCGCTGTGTGGGCGATGTGAGGTCTTTATGGCCCAGAATCTAGGGGGAGGAACAGGAAGTAGTAAGGCACTCACAGCTCACAACCCTCTCCAACCCCACTTTCTCTTCCCATTCCTGAAGGGTCCCAGTGCATTGACAATTCAGGCTGGCCCCCTGCCCAGCGGTTAAGCTCCGGTTATACACAGTACTGGAGCACAGGTCTGGTGAAAGGCCCACCCTGGCCCCCTACACATCCTCTGCCCCCACCTCCACCACCCCCACACCTCCTCCTCCCCCCTGTCTCAGGCTCCCTGATCGATTAGCCAGGTCTGGGAAAAAAGCTCGGAGGAGCTGCGCTGGCGGAAACAGATGCTGGCCGGAGCATGCTGTTATTGCTCTGTCCTTCGTGGCTGCGTGTTTACGTTGGACCACGCAGTCCTTAATGTGTAAAACACTACTCAGTCTGCAACATTCAGTGAAGCTGAGCCTGCCTCACCTCGCCTCCATGGCAAACGTGAGACATGAGGCTTATTCTAGGCCTCAGAGGCAGAAAGAGAGCACACTGGAGACTGTGGAGCCCACAGCTACAGTTACTGGCTTCTGAAGGAGAAACTAGGGCCTCCTACTCATAAACCCACGCAACAACTGAGCTTTGGGACCTGTAGTTTGTGTGCAACCTGGGATTAGAAACAGTTAACAGGAACCAACCATGAAAACCAAAGATGAGCAATACTTTATTTTTTTTACAAAATGTGATGAGAAAGTATCATATACTACTAGCAAAGAAGAAAAATGGACAAACAGTTTGAAATTTCTTCTGGTTTAATCTGAAATAGACAGTTTATTTTAGCTTGCTTTTCAAGCAACTACAGGAAGAAAGTCTCTGGTATGTTCTACACTGACAGGAGAAAAACCTTTGGGACGAATAAGCATCACGCAGACTAGCATCAGTGAGGGAATTTGAGCCTGAAATAAATGCTCTCTCTTTGCACTTCTGTACTACATACATCATCATCATCTCTGTGTTAGCAAAAGTGAATCCCAGCTTAGCCAGTGTTTACTGCACCTGTCATGGTTGCCTCTGGGCATAAACAGCGCTATGGGGAGTAGGCCAGAGAGGGGCAGGAGGCAAATGGGGGCGTGACAGTGGTGGGTTTTTCACTCAGCCCCCGAGACCCTCCACACTCTAAATCACAACACAACATTCCATACACAATTCTCTCCGCACACACACTTAAAGACAGAGCTGACTGAGGGGCCGGCCCAACTGAGAGAGAGAGAGAGAGCAAGCCAGAGTGTCAGATAGAAAGAGAGAGAGAGAGAGAGAGAGAGAGAGAGAGAGAGAGAGAGAGAGAGAGAAAGAGAGAGAGAGAGAGAGAGAGAGAGAGAGTTAGAGAGAAAGAGAAAGAGAGAGCAAGCACATTAGTGTAGCAGTGTATATATGAAGGTATATGGCAGATGCCATAACTCTATGTGTGCATAATTCTATGCCTGACCATTACTGTAAAGAACAACTCTATTACTGTCTGATGACAAGAAGACATTCTTTAATTATAATAAGTGAAAGCATTTTTAAAGCTTTTCTACTGGTTAATTAATCCTGCCAATGTAATTCAAATGAATGCTGCTGCATTTAAATTAAATTTTAATAATCACACTACCACAACTCCACACCATTGAGCAAGCAAAGGGTGTGCAAAATCACAACATGGATAAAATATAAGAAGAAGGGCAAAATCAAATGCAGTAAATGTTCAATGTTACACAAAGGACAAAGGCAAGACAATGATAAAAAAAAAAAGATATGGATAAACACAGATAAGCTACAGGTGCAGACTATGATTAGAGGGAGGTGGAACTATGGTGAGAGTGAGAGGCTGGTCAGGCCGGGGGTAGCATGACAGTAAGAACTTAATGCTCCCTGAGAGACAAGGAGTTTAGTGACAGGATGAGACAACCTATGGACTAAAGTTGATGGGTCACCTGATATAGCTCAATGCGCTGCTCAGACACACGGGCCTTTGGGTTCTGCAGCCTGAAGATCCTCAGCTCTGCCTTCACCAGGTTGGAGGCATTCTTCTCCATGGAACTCACATCAAACCTGAGCCGTCTGAAGTAAGGGTTGTAGTGGTTTGGAGGGATAACATCTGTAACATAGAAAGAAGCTTTGTTATTCAAAATCAAAGCCATTGTCCTCGGGTGTGTGGGGGGCACAAATGTCAAACAATATTAGCACACTTTTCAGCATTCAGCAGGGCTCTTTCAATAGTGATGAGAAGTTGCTGCCAAATGGCTGGGGTTACAGGAAGAGCCACATGCTGGACAGTTCAGAGCGTTCCAGAAGACCTCTGGATTACACCTGCAGCCAGATCTCATCACTTATTCAAGCAGGGGATTATTTGGAGGATGTTGAAATTGATGTTGGATTTCCTATTTCATAACAACTGAGTTTACATCAGAATGAACTGGAAAGTTAAAACTACGATGTCATGTTACACAGATATTTTGACGTGACATATTAGGGATAGGATAAGACTTTTTTGACAGAGGCTAATGAACAGGTCATGATATCCTGTGTACCATAAATAAATTCCTCGAAATGGGATGTTTTAGTAAACAAATCAGAGGCAGCTGGGATAAGGCCCCGCTCCATATGGCGGGTGTATGAGCCCAGTAGTACAGCAACGTAATACTCTAAACCATGTGTGGCTGCTGTGTGCTTTTACAGGCCCTGGACATCATGTAGCAATACTGGTTCCAATGCATACACTTCAATTATGTGATGAGAACATCATTCTGCAAATGAATGATAACTACCAAATGCATTGCCATTTGATCTTTGATATACCCATAATACTGCCATTCTAAACTAGTGTGATCATTTAAAGGTAAAGCCTTAGCTAGGTAAGGAGTTTGTACATGGAGTAAATACCTTGCTATATATTAAAACTATGGCTGCATATTTTAAAATAAAATCGAATGTTTTCATGAAGAGCTAAGTAGAAGTAATAGTAAGCTTCGGTGTTGGACTGATTACCAGAGCCACTGGTAATTCAGCCATGTATGCTGTAATGGACTCATTGTACACTATAGAAGAAATGGGGAGTCATTTCAGATTCAAAGTGCATCCAGACGACAATGGTTTAGTTAAAATAAGTGACTACATAAATGTGTACATTAACGTTATAGGTTCTTAGGCTTTAGCATCATTTAACTGGTTTAACATTTTAACATGTCTGTCTGATTATTTTAACTTCTTCAGGTGAGCTGTGTGTGAACAGGCTTTCAGGATGAGCTGAAGGTTTTCTCATTTACAGAATGAGCTAAGCCAAATAACACAAAGCCAAAAAAAATATGATAGGACAAGCTAGTTAATTATTTTTAAATAGCCTGATAAATGGCTCTTACTGATAAGGCTGTGTTAGCCATATAACATGACAAGCTTTAGCGTTTTTTGCGAACTGTGTCCTCAGTGTGGCTTTAGCTTGGTTTGTCAGAAAGCTACCATTTACTGAACATTCTGCCATTTACTGAACATTTTCATGGAAAGCGATGCCACACTTCCATGTTGTGTGTGTGTGTAGTTTTTCCTTTACTTTTAAGAAACTGCTCCCAGGCTTTACATCACTTTGAGCTTCCATCAGTAGTTGTTACATGCTCACATATCAGTGACCCTATCTGTGAACTGCTGCCCTCCTCAGGATAGGTCTGGCTCTAAGTTGGGCAAGTTGAAAATCAACTTGTCAAATACTTAGTTTCAGCTCTAAAACACAATGGTAAACCTGGGCTGCAAGTTTTTGACCAAAATAATTTACATTGAGTGGATCATGTGAACACCTCAAATTATGCAAACCCCCACGGAAACTCATTTGGAACATCAGAGGTTGGCCAGTATGCTTGCAACATTCTTAACGTCAACATTATAATTGGAATAAATGGACAAAAGCTGCAACAATCTGCGTCAAATCGATCACACTGCAGTTTACTAGAAGTGAACAAAGTGGTGCATGACTCTACTCACACCACAGCAGATGTGTGTCCCTAACCATGTGTGAGCCATGTGCATAGCATGCTAGGAGAAACCACTTGTATGATTGTGTGGGCTTAGTCGGAGCCTGCTCACTGGTGTCGGACAAGGCCTGAAGCCCTAAATTGATGGCTGTTAGGGAGCGCAGAAGCCAGGGATTAAGGAGCTGCGGTGGTTTGTTTAAAAAGCCTACACAAGCAGTACGTCCATCCAGAGAAGACACAGCGTGAAAAAAATGCTTAGCAGCTGCTCCTACAGTCAGCATAGCTAAGAGGACAATCAGGGTCTTCAAGAGGAAAAAAAAACACTTACCTACTTCAATTTCAAAGCAAAGAAGTGGGTATGGGTTGAGGTAGACTGGGGTAGATTTGTCCATGCATTAGCCATGCCAGAAATGCTAATCAGCAATCAGCATGAGTGTAGAGACTAAACTGTCAGAGATTGCCCAGGACAGCATTTCCAGGGGTAATACATGGTTTGCTTTTACACTCTGGTTTTGTGGTGTTTTGTCACCATGTCATTTCCATAGGAGTCACATAAACACTGTGTTATGAAGTGCTGAAGATCAAATGGAGTCCAACAACGTGTTTTTAAGGTCCAACAGATATATCAGTTAGCTGATAATATCAGCTCATTGTGACGCTCTGTGAAGTTGCCAGTATCAACTAACTGCTGCCAGTAAACTACCAATTAATAAGACCTTGTTTTATATTATGTCCAAAAAACACAACGGAATGAAGAAAATAACCCCCTTCTGAGGTTTTAATGGTTTCATTCTGGGATGCCAGTATTTACAGAGACTCCAAAGCCTGCTTATTTGCATTGCAGCAATACAGCTTGCACTTTAAACACACACGCACACCCTTTATGGTAAAAATAAACAAAAACATGTAAAATGTTCTATAAAAACCTTTGCATTGAGACAGCACTGACCACACAATGTCATTCTATGGTGGAGCAAAAGGTGATTGATAGAAACCAACAAAATGCTACACACCCTGCACAAGCAAGCGTTTTTGCAAATCGTATGAGCGCGCTGGCCCTTTTAAAGGTAGAATAAACCTGTGCATAAAGTATAAGAGCTTAACCAAGAGCTTTACCAATTGAAATGGTATTATACAGAGGTTCTATAAGATGGAAAGAATTCACAAATCTTATTTACAAATTTGATCCACTAAGAGGTTCTTCAGTTAAATAACACATCCTGGCTTACTTTTTCAGACTGTTTGCCACAATATTTATATTACACCGAAAAGTTTAGGGATTGTTTTGCCATTAGGGATTAGGCCTATCCTTATACTACATTTGACCTTCAATAGAGAATCTTCATTCACACAATACTGTGTAGTAAATCAGTAGACTTGGTCCCTTCCCATGTTTCTGTTGTTTGAGTTTATGAAATGCAACATTTGAGAACTGTCAGTTAAAACTGTCATTAAAGCAGTGTTCAAACAAAAACTATTTTTTAATAATATTTTAATATATTTTCAATTAGATGATAGTCAGTACTGACAGACTCATATATGACACAGTAATAAATATTTTCAAATTAGTCAAAAAAGCAATGCTCAACTAAAGTTACCATAGCCTGTTTTTGATATCATTTGTAACATCTGTCGTAAAATGTCTAAATTAGTCATGCTGAAATACAGATTCTTCTATGCATCTCCCAATCTCAGGCTTTTTATTTATTTCTCTCTCTCTCTCTCTCTCTCTCTCTCTCTCTCTCTCTCTCTCTCTCTGTGTCATGGCTGATCAGTGACAGAGAGCCAATACTAACTTTTCACTGTGTGACCCGGAGGACAGATGAGCCAAGACTAACGAAGCTCTTGCTAGCTTCCTTCCCATCCATCAATAGAAAAAAATCACACTTCAAACTTCCAGCGGGCCAGCTTAAGGAGCACAGTTTACATAAACTTCTCCCGAGCATCCTGCCTCTATGAATGACTCTGCTGTGCTCAGCGCTACACTGGAGGCTTTGAGCCGAGAGCAGCCTCAGCAAAGCCCTGCTGCTGTGGTGAACACATGCTATTGTGTGTTTACACACAAATTACGTCACGCCCACATACACACACAGATGATGAGACCTCTAATCCTAATATACCACGGTTTTCCTGTCACACAGCAATCCACTGGGGAATTTAGGCTGACTCAGTAAGCAAACCACCGATTGACTGAGGTTCAGTAGCAAGGAGGAGAGTCAAACCACGCTACCACTGATTTATATGAACGTGACATGAAAATGATCCACCACAACTGGCGCCGCTGTGGGCCGAATGCATGCACACTCTCGCTCAGAGCACAATTAGGACCCACTGCAGTGATGTCACATCAAGCAGTGAGCTCACGCAACGGGGGGCTCGAACTGTCATATGGAATAAAAACCAAATATATCACTACGAAAAAGGGGAAAGCACTTATCTTTCAGAAGCCAGAACTCATCGACTAGAAATGGCTAATTTCTAAGAGAAGAAACTAACACTGGGCGTTCAGAGAACTGCCTTTATGATCGAGTGACTGGTCTAATTTGAAATATTGTGAGCCTTATTACTTCCTTTTAAGGTGCTGGTGGAGAGCAACAGGTCACTTACTGTTCTGATGAGGTATGAGATAATGACGCTGAACCCATGGTAGTTCCAGAGGAAAAACAACTAGAAATGTAACTTCTTTTGTGAGAAGTTTCTATTATTGCTATGAAAAAGCTATGTATACTTTTCAGTGACACTAAATGGTTGTTGGTTCTAGGAAAAAGCTTAAATTGATACAGAGCCTTTACAGTATGTGGAGGGCCTTATAGCACACACCTCTCTGCATGGACTGCTGACATGGCATTTCAGATGAAAGGGTGGGACACTGTCCAAACAGTGAAACCTGCGTGTTTAGTGAGAGGTCAGCTAAGCTTGCTAATCCAAATGCTTTCATTTCAGTGCACAAACTATGGTTCATGCACACTGTTTATGTTATCACACTCTGACTGTGTGTAAAATGTGTACTGCTGCCTTCCTGAGCACGAATAAGATGCTCTTCAGAGTTAGATAGCAAACTTGGCCCAGTGAAGCAGGAATGAACATACCACACTGTATTTATGCTGATTATTATATTATAGCATGGTGTTCTATATCATGATGAAAGTTAGTTTTAGTCAGTCAGTCTGTAGCTATCAGTAAGTCAGCTGCTGTTCCACTAGATTTCTAACAATAATTTAATGCCAGACCACTTTTGGTAGTGCCTCCCCTGGAAAAATGGTTCTTTGGGGAAACAAATTCAGCTCCTCTGAAGCATCAGTCCTTTTTAGCACTTTTTATTTTTAATAGGTATATTGGGTTAGCATTTCAAAATTTGGGACAATGTCTCTCATCTTTGTGAAATGCACTCCACTCAGTTCCACCAGCCTGCACGGAATTCAGGCCTAAGATCTGTCAGATGGTTCTCATGAAATAGGATACACCTAAACTATTTATAGCACTACACAATTGTCATCAAGCAAATTTGTGGGGTTGCCAAGACACTGTGAATAATTATGTCCAGTTTACACATGTAGAACATACCAGCATTTGCACATGCCCTCTCTTCACGCTCCCCTTCATAAATCACTCAATCCCAGGCTATTACAAACATTTGGCTAATAGATCCTGAATGGCTTCCTGAGCAAGCAGCACTTGTGATGAACAGGAAGAAACTTGTACTCATAGCCATCAAACTCAAGCTTCCTTCCTGAAGGGGAAGGCTCACACACATGCCTTTCCCTCCTCTTCCTGCTTGGCCCGGAGGCCTGTATGCAGCAGCAGTGGATCCATCCTTGGCCTGTTGATAATCAGCCACTGCCACTAAGACTGCATTCACCCAGCTCTAGGACAACACATCTCCATGCTACCGACCTCGCCTCATTTACTCCCTCAACTATGCACATACACATAAACAGACACAAGGACATGGACGAAATGTTTGTTTCCCTGCAGATTACATACATACTAGTAGAGGAACTGTTTACCCTGAACAGGATCTGAAGTGCATCTTTGGGGCTTTATGTTAAATAGACCTAGACCAAGAATGTGCTCTCAGTGTCCTTTGCTCCTCTGCTAACCCTGGATTTGTTTTCTATGTGGTGGATACACTCCAGAATGTCCTGCTGAACAGGAGTGTGTGGGCTTGAAAGCTGGCCTGCCTTCTCAGTGACAGCACTGTCTGTCTGTCCTTGAGCTAGCAGAAATAAATGCTGTTGCTAAGCAGGCCTTCAGCTTTTGCAGTGGAAATGCAGACTTAGATGGGTGTTTTGTGTTACTCACACATAGGCAGACGCTTACACAGGTACACACACATGGACACAGATACAGACAGAGACAAAGAGACGGTCAGACACATACACAAGACTGCCAAAATAAACCTCGGTCAAAACATAACGATTATTCTATTTTAAAAACAAAAGGCAGAGTTTCCTTCCAAAGGCACATTCCTCTTCTCTACTGTGTCTTCTGTGTCACCACACGTATTGAAATACAAGTCACACACACACATTTTCAGTCTGCTGTGTATAATATTGTCATGGCTTTAGGTTTTAGTTGCTGTGGAGACACGGGGCATGACATGTGGCTTCAATAAAACCCTGACATTAAGGATCTTATTTATGAGGAGATATTAATTGCCTTGGTTGTTACAAGCAGTGAAACAGGGGGAAACATCCAAACATTTGTTCAAATTCAAAAGACGTTACTCTGAGACTTATGACTTGCGAAAAATTACCGGATGCAACTGTTTGCTACTTTGGAGTCATTTTTACCACTCGAAAATGGAAACTGAGACCAAATATTGGTGGTGTGGCACTAAAAGCTCCAGGACGGAGAGTAGGAGGGAAAGTATTTGACCTACTTTTGTGCATTTCTCACTTCCGTAAGATATGCTCTCGGATTCCCCCTGCTTCCTCTGTAGAAGGACACTCTGTTCTCTGCTTCGCACACTTGTGTCAGGAGAAAGAGGGGGAGAGAAAGAGAGAGAGAGAGAGAGAAAGGGAGAGAAGAAAAGAGGTGTGGAGAGAGAGAGAGAGAGAGAGAGGGAGACTGAAGGAGAAAGAGAGAGACAGAAAGGGGAAGGTGAAGGTGCTGACTATACAGAGGAGTGGACAGGCAGAGGGGTAGAGGAGCTCTCGTAGGTCAGACTTTTCCTCCATTCGTTTACGTGGCAAGACTGGAGAGGCTGAGAAGGCTTCTGGCTGAGTCAAGGCCTGTAGCTGCTGGAACTGGATCCAGATTTACCATAGAGAGCAGCAGGAAACCGATGGAGGAGTGGGAGTGCAGGGAAAGAGAGAGCAAGAAAGGAATGGCCAGAAAAAGGAACTGCAGAAGAGATGGAGAGCAATGGAGAGAGAAAGTGAGAGAGGAGAGAGAGAAAGAGTGACAGAGAGAGAGAGAGAGAGAGAGAGAGAGAGATGGAAGAGCGCTCCCGTCTGTTTCATTCCCTGCAGACGCCTCCGCCCATCCCCTCACCTGCCAATAGCAAATTGAAAACAACTCTGCACATAATCCTTGGGAACTAAAAATACCCGCCGCTTTTGAAGGCTCCGTTCATGAAGTCCTGTCAGTCTGCACATGATTCCTTCCCAGCAACAACACACACACACACACACACACACACACACACACACACACACACACACACACACACACACACACACACACACACACATAATAAGGATGGGAGAAGGAGTTAAGAGATGGACAAAGTGGAAGGCACTGTTGTCTTGTTGGCATTTTGTACATGGCTCCTCTTGACTGTTGTATGGCAACCAGAAAACAATCAACTGCAATGAATAGAGGTCTCAGTGACCCTTTTAAAGTTAGTGGAGACAGACAAAAGTTTAGTCCTTTATCAAATTTTAAAATTGGCAACAGTTGCCATGGTTCATGGTTAATTTGCAAAGAAATAACACTGACCAGAAACAAAGGCCCAAATTCACACGGTGTCACCCTCTCCCTCTTTCTCTCTCTCTACCTTCTATCTCTCCCTGTCTCTTCTGTCTATTCTGTGCTCTCCGTCCTATCTGTTCCACTGTGTACTCTGGTGTCGTGTGCTGAACTGTGAAATCATAATAGAGATAAACAATAGTGCTGGCTGGGCTTGGCATATTCTCTCACGCAGCCTCCTCACTGCAACCTCCCCAACTCCATTAATCTTTAGTGGCGCTCCATACGGCTTCCCAGCCTCAGTGCATCCCTCCAGCACACTTTCACTCCTCCAGAGCCTGGAGAGATAGATGGGCTCCAGATCTCTTTCCCACACTGCGCTTTACTTGTGTTAGAATATCGTATTACATGGGACCTGTGCTCTTGCTGTAAACACTACGAAACCGTTGGAGGAACAGTTGTTATTCTTCTGCACTTTCGTCCCGCGCCACCCGCTCCCCCCGTTACTCTCTCCCCCTGTTACGCAATAGAGCTTGGCCGCTGGAGAAGCGGCAGCACATCCAGGTCTTGCGTAAGTTTACTGAGACCCACTTTTCAACAACAACCCCACCGTGCAGAGCCCCCTGAAGCCTATGGACCGAGTCTTCAGAGACAGAAAGAAAGAAGGAATGAAAGAGTCAGAGTGAGAGAGAGCGAGAGAGTGAGAGAAAGGGGAGTAGAGAAAAGAGAAATAAGTGGAAAGAAAGGGAGGGAGAGAGGGAAGAAAAAGAGACACAAAAAAGGAAAAAGGGTGAAGATGAAGACAGACAAAGACAGAGAGCAAGAGGGTGAGAAAGAGAGACACAGAAGAGGATGACAGAGAAAAGAGAACAGAGAAAAGAGAACAGAGAAAAAGAGAGGGGAGAGGGAAAAGACAGAAAGGGCAGGCAGTGAGAACCAGGGAGAGAGAGAGACGGAGAGAGAGAGAGAGAGAGAGAGAGAGAATAGGGAAAAGCTGAAATTTGATTAAAAGGTACAAGTCACTGTGGAAAGTAAACTAATATAGGACTAATAAGATCCTAATGTAACATTTAAGGCTAAAAGCAAAGTGTCAAACTAGTACATCCTATACACATGCATATACTTACACACACACACACACACACACACACACATACACACTCACACCAGAGCCAATGGATTGCAACGTGCAACACATTACTCCCAAGGAGGAGCAGTTCATGAACCGCGGAGCACGGAGCAACAGATCAAATGGAGTTGTTGGCCTCATATTCCCCCATTACGCTCCCCAGGCCTGTGTAAATAAAATGTTATCACATGCGCATTCGCTCCTTGTGGGTTGCTGGAGATCAAACTCTATTTGTTTCCACTGATATCACACAGATGCGCCGGAGTTAGCGGGCTGCACGTTAGCAGAGGCTTCCCCAGACGCAGACTCATCCCTCTCTCCCTCTCTCTCTCTCTGGCCCTGCGTCCCGCACACTTGGCTGCGTCGGGTTGTTTTTGGGAGAGCCCCTCCACACCACAGTGTTTATTTACAGAGGGAGAGGCAAAGAGGGGTTCGAGTGTTCTCTTGGAGTCACTAAACATAATCTGTCATGCAAACGCGCTGAGCTTCTCGTGAAGCTGCACAAACACTGACACACTTCAAGCTCTTAGGCTCTCCCTCACATACGCACGCACATGCACCAACAGCATATGCACACTCCTTTTTACTTGCTGGCATGTGCTCATTATTACTCCCGAATGCACATAATACTGTACATATAAATAACATCACTGACTAATGTTTTTCCTTACAAAAGAAAATGTCAAATAAAAGCATATTTGCACATCTGGTGGGTATTTGCAGGTTTGGCAGTAGGTTTTGCGAAATATATCATGTGACAAAGCACTAACCTAAAAAAATGGCAGGTCACTGTACCATGTTATTTCTTAAAAATAGTTATTAACATTTCACACAAAGCTTTGCAAGAGGTTTCGTGTCTATACTGGTACAGTTCTGATATTATACAGTTTAAACCTCGCAATTATAAAGGCTGAGCTCCAGCCTTCACTCAGTGTTCATTGAGGGCAGGGCTGCATATTTTATGTTAGGACATATTTTTGCCAGTCACTATTATGATATTAGCCTTTCCAAAACTGATATTGACAACATGTGCAATATGCAAATGAATCCTCCGGTGTTCTTCTTGTGCGGTGAGTATTCTTTCCTTCAGATGTCACCAATGTGTACTGACTCAAAACCAGGGCTTAAACTGGGCCAAGGAGTGCTGGAGCAGAGCTTCACATCTTTAACTTGTGTTAATGGGCAAACAAAGTTGGTCTCCTTTACCGAAATCCACACAAATATTCAGTGTGATGCAACGCAACGTGAAATGAACTCGAAAGCATTGCATAAAAGTAAGCACTGCATTGCATAGGAGTCTGTACCACCAATCTCTTACACCCAGAGAGCTCTGAGCATGGAGTTAAAAAGTACCAGAAGGGTTCTTGATGCAAGATGGTTGTTTGGAACAGTTCATTTCACTAGTGTAAAGGGTTTGGATTATCTGGTTTTGAAGATATCATTTAGATTCCAAGTCTGACAAACAAGGAATACTAAAACAGCCAAGCCATTGAGACAGAACTAGACAGTTTTACTTACTTTTTCATATCGGCATGAGAACTCTATGCAATTCCATAGACACCAAACAATCCATACCTCCCCACATTATTAATATGTGGATAAAACAGGGCTCCCTTACCCATGAAGTCCAGGTTTAGCCAAAGTACTAATTGAACCTATTGCATTAGAAAAGCCAGATACCTGTTTGATTGGGTTCAGAGTAGGCACAGAAGGACAAAAAACAACAAAGAGACTTCCTGACATCAAAACCTATAAAAAAGGAGTCGCAGACTCAAACCTGTAGATACAGAATAGAATACATGCCATTGATTAACCATATAATTCTGGGACTAAATCATTTATTATCAATTAGTAATTTAAACTGTATAGTAATAAAGTATTATCTAAAGAATTCTGTTGTTCTGAGAAAATCCATCAGGTTCACTCTTGGATGACTCTACCCGATCAACTTCTGTTTTAAAACAAAATGTTTGGAAAGTAGTTATAGATTTTTTGAGCTTAGTCTTGATCTGGTACAAATCTCATTTGGATTTGGTCTTTACCTGATCTCACTCCCATTTGGACACATTTTACCCGGTCTCATCGATTTACCATAAAAGCCTAAAATATTACATGGCTTTTTCCCAATACCAGTCTCAGTAAAGAGGAAGGCTGGTTTCTCTAGCGGCTAGAAAACTGCTCTGGATGTCGTGATTAAAGAAAGGGTTAGTGATGTGGTTGCATAAACTGTCCATTATACTCTCTTTCCATGAAGTGTTACATTACCAGCATGTTTCCAAATTAGGATTTACGGAACGCGTGAATAAACAGATGAATAACGCTTTTCACTTTAAGTCATTAATTTTTAAAAGTTCATAACCAGTGAGTACCAACACCTATATTTTTATAACTAACACTAGAGTCCTCCGCCTAATTACATCTGAAGCTGTCTTGTACACTGGACATGGCAAACAATGAAAATAATGTAATGAAGCAGGATTTTATACGCTGAGAAGTGCAATTCAAAATAGCAGCGAATAAAATCTGATTAGTCCATATGGTTTCTGTTTACCTGAGTTTATAATTAGAGCCTTAAGTTAAAGTTTTTATTATGCTAATTGGTGACCTTATAAAACTCCATCAAAATGCTTTTTGATAAGGATTCAACTTTGAGTTATTGAACAATTGGACTACTACTTAGCTTAACCACAAGAATGTCAGCCTTTTGTGCTCACTAAGTGGTTCAAGTAGGTTTTTGCAATTATATGGAAGTCCACTTGATAACACAATGCGGCCAAGGGCCTAAATCTGCCTCTTCACTAAAACAGATTGTAAAAGTAAATGAACACATTTCACACTTAGTCTAGACATTTATAATAGTAAATAATGCCATTTTTATCTTTCTGACTGTGAAAGGTACCTTTCTGAAAAAAAAAACCCAAACACTTCAGCAGATCCCTAACAGACCATATCATCACAAATCATTCAAGCTCAAAAAACACAACCCCCATAAAATGACTGCAACTTAAAACATTTCCGAGCCCTGTGTTCATGTACGTACACAGTGGATGCCTTGTGTTCATCTGCACATAGCCACAAGGGAGCTCTATACTTGACTGCAAAGCCCATACATTTTCAGAACAGGACCGTAGCATGCTTGCATTCGTGCATGCATGGCCTTTTAATAAGGCAGAATATACACAGGGAAAAAAGTTTTTATTACATGGAATATATAGAGATATAATGGATGGTCCTATGGGTCATGACTGTTTCTATGAACTTTTCTTCTAAGAATAATTCCTATGTCAATATGTATAGCCAAGACAAACTAAGAACATGCTGAACCGCTGATGCAGCAGCACAGTGTGCTTACTAACACAGCACATTATTTAAAATGCTGAATGTTCTTAATAAAAGGTGAAACCGGTTACTTTTGAAAATATTAATGTTGGAAAAAAGTCCCTCTCTCACACCCACACACTTTTGTACAGAAAGAAGTTTCTGTGTTAAGTGTGCAGTGATATATACTCTCAGGTTCATTATTAGAAGGTCTAGATTCAATTTTATTTGTTAAATATGTCTTTACTTTACTAAGCTCTGATTATATACTGCATAGATTTTGTATCAGAAAAACAACAGATTAATGTATGTAAAAAAAAAGATGGAACAAAACAGTGAATCTCAGCTATAAACAGTGTCCAGTTAGATGGCATGACCAGCTTTGTCCAAGTTGATAAGAGACCCCGGAGTGGCATTTCTGTGATAGACTTTCACATTTCCACACTGTTTTATTTCCAATTTCTCAATACTGTACTGAAATTGTTAAATTCACAGTCTGTGCTACAGGACAGTGTATCAGGGCTTGGAGAAGGGGTTGTATAGAGTGTTGAGTGAGGGGCTGGTTGAGTGTTGTGAGGCTGGGCAGAAGTAAAGGGTGGAAAGGGGAGAGGGGTGCAGGGCAGGGAAAGCCTCTCCGGTGACTCGCGCTCCACACCCCAGCAGCAGTGTGTCTCTCCGGCTGGAATTTTCCATGGAGCATGTGGCATAGAGGAGCACAGTGAAGCATATATCCACGCTGCTGCACTCTAGTTTAAATAGGGTTATAATGTGGGCCCTGCCAGCTCTCTGTCTCTGGCTGAGCCCCCCCCCACACTTCTCTCTCTCTCTCTCACCCTGCATTTTTGTGTGGCTTCCAGTGCCGTTGTGCCCTGCAGTGCTGCCTGTGAGGACTTCCTGGCGCCCAACCAAATAAGGCTGATACCCTCCGCATTTATGTGTGTGTGTGTGTGTGCGTGTGTTTGTGTGTGCTTGTGTGAGAGAGCGAGTAAGTGGGACAGCAAACACCTAATCTACTTGCAGGAGACCAGACACACACTTGTTCATGACTGAGGAAAACAAAGCACACGTCTTCATGAATGTAATCTCTCTTTTCGCCTTCACAATCGTCTGTTCTGCAATCAGCAGTTACAGATGAATAAGAACGAATCCCAAAATAATCCCGCTCTTTTCTCTGTGTTGACACAGTATTATTTATACCCCATAAACGCCTTCCAGACTGGGGCTGGCACCAAGCCAGATCTATTCATATTAGGGGTATTTGCACAGCGGGCAGGGCCAAGGATAATATTTAATGCAAAATATACCTCGGGGCATATAAAATATCTCCTAATTTATTTTTCCTTCATGCCATGCGCTCCTATTTGATCTGTGAGAGGAAAACAATTTCAGAATTAACGACACAATAAGGGCATTCAATATTATTATTATGCTTACAGAGTCCTGACTCTGTAAACATGAAATGTGCACAGTAGGCCTGTGTAGGTACACAGTGGCTTATTATTTCAAGAGATGGGGGTGGGGGTGGGGGAGGTAAATGGGGGTCTAATGAAACAAGTTCTTGCTTACTGACACATTGTCGTGGAAATGGCCTGTGTAAAAAGTTTTAGTTAATCCAGCACTTGAAAGTGGCCTCTTATAGGGCCAGTACTACACTCTCTCTCTCTTAGTCTAGCTCTCTCTGGCTTGGGTTTTTACATACATGCCACTGCTTGGAGCAATTGGATGCGCAAAGCTTGGCGAGAGCTGTAAGTATAGCTCCTCGCGTGCCCTCAGTCATCAGATCAGCGCGCTAACATGCACGCGCACCTTCAAGATATCCTTATATACAGCAGGGCTGCCTGGAGGTAAACGTGTCTCACTTTTTCAAATAAGAGTGTGCGGCGCGTAAGATTCCCACTGAGTTCGCACGCGCTCGTACACAAGCAAGTATTTAGATCACTAGAAACTGTACACTAGACGCGACTGTGGCCAAAACGCATCAGAACAAGTGCGCGCAGCCAGCGCGTAATTCTGCGCCACAGCCTGCAATAACATGCAATAAAAACAAGATATTTAGAAGCATGCGCGCCTCGGGCACTTACTCTCTGCAGAGTAGAAGGGGTGCATGTCGATCTTGTGCACCTCCTTGGCGTAGTACTCCTCCTCGCTGCGCTGGCGCTCGCACGTGGCCGCGCGCTCGTTCGCCTTCTCCTGCAGCAGGTCGCGCGTGCTGTTGTAAATGGCGATGATGTCCCGGGACACGTCCTCGGGCTCCGGGTACTCCTCGGGCGGGCTGGTCAGCTTCAGCTTGCTGAGGATCTGGCCGCGAATGGCCTCGATGCGCTTCTTCATGAACTGATCCATGTCGAGCGTGCTGCACGTGGACAGGCCGCGCGCCGCGGGCGCCAGCTCCAGCCCCAGAGCGAGCAGGAGGGTCAGCACGAACGCGTTCATGATGGGGGTGGGGGTCCGAACTCGGCTCTCTGTCTCGCTCTCTTGCCCCGTTCCCCGTAGCCAACTCGCACCGGCCTAGACAGTTTTTCAGAAACAAACTAAAGAAAAAGACAAGACTCTCGGGGAGGGTCGCGGTCAGTTAGAGGCGAGGCGCGCGCAGCAAAGAGGAGGAACGCATCGCGCGCGGGCCGAGTCTGGTGGGTTTCGATTGACGGGGGCTTCAGCGCGTCCGGAGCGTTCAGCGGGACACACAGTCCGCGCGCCGAGCCTGCCGCGATGATGAAGATGATAACGGCGAGGATAGTGATGAAGATGAAAAAATCCGCATCAGTTCACTCCAGCGTCCCGCTTGTGGCCATGAACCCAAACTCACGCGCCGCCGCGCATTCATACATAAACACACAGGCGCGCGCGCACGCACACGCACATACACTCACAATAACACACACACTCTTTCACACACACGTAGGCGCGAGGTCCCGTGCTGGGATGTCAGAGACGCTCGCGAGGAGAATACGAGAAGAGCGATAAACGAACAGAGCGAGTAACCGACTGAGACTAGAGACGAAGAGAAAAAGAAGAAGATGCGCGAGACGAAAAGTTGTCCGTTCAGCGCGCGTGGCCGTTAACGCTCCTCTCCATCTCCGCAAGCCGAACAGTCAGAGGAGAGACCCGCAGCTCACCAGCGCACACACGCATCTCCTGTAGGCCGGCAGTGCGCGCACACTCACACTCACGCACGCGTATACTCACATGCACCCTGACAGAGCAGGAGAGTTTTATACAGGACGAGCCTCACCACGTGCTCTCGCACACTTTTTCAGTATGTGGTTGTGGTCATGCCGATCCGAGGGGAGCACCACTGCAGTCACACACAGAGACACTCAAAGACTCACTGCAGTGTTTCACACACACACACACACACACACACACGCACGGTCAAAGACTCAACAGCGCGCGCACCAACACACACAGCAGCTGGGGGATCGGCACTGCAACCTCGGGGTCCTAACGCCGGCAGCGTCACAAAAGAAACATTAAAGTAAGAGCAGAAAGAAACGTCAGTTTCTCCCTCACTCCAAACGCGGTTGATCAGTCTAAACATGTTCGGAACACTTGTTGTTTTCAGTTTTGCACGGAAGCCAAGAGGTTAATTTGCCGTAATAGAGTCAGTGTGTAAACCGCAGGCCTCAGTCATCACACCCTCTGCTCACACTGTGCCAGGATGACCAGTCATCTCAAATGATCCTTCTTTTAGGACTTATGATAAAAATGGACAGACATGTAACAAAAGTAAAGAAGTGGGAGTCTGAATTCTATCTACAGTCCATTTTTATGTGCAATACTAGGTCATTCAGGGCTTTGATTAACTGTCAAGTTTAAGGCAAGTGTGATAATGTTTGTATGTCTGCGTCATTGGTGTCATACAGGTTAGGCTTCTATCATTGGGGCAGCTGGAGGCCTGGTGGTTAGGGAGTTACGCCATGCAATCATCAGGTTGTTGGTTTGAATCACAGGACTATGTACCATCCCCACACACTGCTCCCCAGGCTCTGTGGTCCTGGCTTCCCCCTGCTTCACTCAGTAAAATACAGAGAAAGAATTACACATTGTTCACACTGTGTGCTGCGGTGTGTTCATGAGTAACTGTAAGGGGCCTCTTTACTTGTTAGCTGTATTACTCTCATAGGAAACATCAGCCATCAAACACTGACTGGCCTCGTTGGTCTTAGCTGACCTAGGGGTAGGGTTTCTATTTGATTTTTGTAAAAATACCAAACGATCTCCAACACCGCTGTGCTAAAGGGTACACACATGCTAGGTTAATTATTCAAAGGACAACAAACTTTATGATACAGATTAGAGCATCTTTGACAACTAAACACCCTAGCCTTATGAGTAACAAGGAGAGTCCTGCTTGCCCATTTTTTAATCAGTGACCTGTTTGGCCATTGCAATATAGATGACCAATATAGAAACCACGATAAGCATTTCTATTTTGCATTGAGGCATTTCCGCTCCCACCCACCATTTCTACCTGTGGAGAGTGGAGCTCTGAATGTTTCCCTGCTCTCACAGTCCTATAACCCACAGCGCCAGAGTGATTTACACTTATACTCCAGAGATGGTCCTGGTTTTTTAATCACTTGCCAACTCAACCCCCCTCTGCCCACCACCCGCTTCAAATCTCTTAGCCCACAACCCAACAATCGATCAGCTATGACAGGCTGCCAGAAGTGCACTGACTGCCTAGTTCACTGGTGTGAACCATATGTGGCCACTAAATCAGTACCCACTCAAGACAGATGTGGAGCGGAAAGAGGCCTTTAATCGTGTGTATGTGTGTGTGTGTGTGTTGGGGGGGGGGGGGGTAATGGGAAGGTGTTTCCACATTAAATATGGTGTCAAAAAAGCCCAGCAGTGATCCGGCTTAGGCACCTGCTCTTTCTCAGAGGAACACTCCAAGGCCCAAACAGGTGAGTTTCTGTAATTCAGAGACCCGCTCAGGCTGGGGAGATGAGCTGGAGAGAGAAAGTATACAGAAGAGTAGAGAGAGGACATATTCTAGGGCCAAGTGTCAACAAGGCCAGGAGGAGGCTGGCATTCCTCAGTGAAAAGGCGCAGTGTTATTGTGACGGATGGCCGATTTACGTGGGGAGACAGGTCAGCTGAAACCCGCTGTTGTTGCCCTCTCTGGGCGGTAAGGTGCTGGGCAAATATTTCCATTCAGTGTGTGAAGAGAGCCAGACAGAGGATGAGAAAGAGAAAAAGAGGAAAAAAAGAGCAGTCAGCAAAACTGTCATTCCTGCATGGCTGCTCCCTGAAAGGGCACACACACTGAGCAAGACAGATTTCCTGGCAACCCTCATACTGAAAGCATGCAGGCAGACATGCACTTAAGTTTGAATCGACACACACACACACATTACAAAAGTTACCATTCTGTAAATAGGAGAAATAATCAATATTTAATGATACACATCTATATCTCTGGCAGTAACTGCAGCTCCTGTGATTCATCAAAGTTAAAAGTTAGATTCCTGAAGAGCTTCCAGTTATTAACCATTATAGTAACAGAAACGGGACTTCCCCCAGGTCATATCGGCACAGAGTGACCTGACCAAACTGACATACATACCTCGCTTATCCAGTGCACTGGAGCGTGGCAACGGCACCACCTTGTGCTCTGATTTGTAAGCACAAAAAAACATACTAATTGAAGCAAAAGCAAATACTATTTACTTTTAAATAACAAGCGAGAACCAAGACTACACCAAGTTATACCCAGTAAATAGGTTCTGAAAACACAATAAATATAAATGTATTGGGACAAAGTTGTTTCTCAGGGTTTGGTCTATGGCCATTACTTCTAGTGAAGGGCAATCTTAATATTCCAGCATACCAAGACATTTTGGAGAACACCATGCTTCCAACTTTGTGGACACAGTTTGGGGAAGAACCTTTTCTATTCCAGCATGACTGTGCCCCAGTGCACAAAGTGACCTCCATAAAGACATCGTTGGATGAGTTCAGTGTGGAAGAACTTGACTGGCCCACACAGAGACTTCAACCCCATCCAACACCTTGGATGTGTTTTCCATTAGTTTGAGATGAACAAATTTTGTGGAAAGCCTTCCTAGAAGAGTGGAAGCTGTTAAAAGAGGGAGACAAACTCCATATTAAAGTTTATGTATGCGAATTCAATGTGACTAAGGTTGGTGTATTGGTCAGGTGTCCCAATACTTTTGTATAGCTAGTGTACTTGATGCAATAACCACAGGTATGCTAAGTCAGTGGCCTGATATCCAAACAGGTACCACAACTTCATGATTACTGTTCCAATGGTTTAACAGAAACTTCAAAAATCAACAACCCATATAAAATGAATTTATATTAACAAAAGAAGAAAAAAAATACTGTACAAAGAACAGAAATGCTCTGCATATTTTACAGAATTCCTTGTAAAGTTGTGACATTCCATTAATAAGCAAAGAGAGATCAAAGAGTTACAGTGTCCAGACACAACATCTGACACCACCATCTGCCCAATCCAGTCTTAAGGGTCAAACATCCTTTAACAGCCTTTTGCTGGAGAGTTGCTCTATGGATTCTGCTCCATTCACCTTATATATATAAGTGACAAACAGCACACTTATAAGATGAGTGCTGGTAGATCATACAGAAACATTCCCACACAGGCACACAGACAAGACTGTGCTGTGATCAGTCCGAGTCACTGCTGAAATCCTCTGCAGCCCCTGGCTCCTCTCCTCCCTGCTCTGCATCACTCGCCTTGTCCCAGTCCTTCATGGATGCACCCATCATGAAATCATCCCTCAGGACATTCCACTCTGGCTTCTCCTCCTTAACCATTTCAGGCTGTCAGGCAAAAACAACATGTTAGCAACACACAACAAATGTAAAATTACATTTTTTAAACTCAATTCCGTCATCCACATATGTAACATACTAAGGAAAGCAAGCAGTGAAAATCTGTTGAATCAAAACAGTCTTACAAATGCAGCCAATGAGAGGATTTTTCAGCCCCGGCAATAAGTACTTCAAGTCCTAAATTTAGTTCTTTCGCTAAGTACAGGGAAATATCAAGTTACTGTCTGGTAATCCATTCTACTCTACAGACATGGCAGATAAAGATGAAGTTGGAAACACTTGACACATTACTTATGTCAAAGGGAATACAAGTCCAACACAGAAGGCACACAGTGCCACCGTGTGGACAGAACTGGGACAGAACTGGGACAGAACTGGGACAGAACTGGGACAGAACTGGGACAGAACTGGGACAGAACTGATCAGACTGAATAATCACATTGGTCTTTATTAGAACTGGGGCTAAACATTGCATGCAAATAATTGGTGCCCCTGTCCAAAAAAAACGTGATTTTTTTGAGCAAGACTAAGGACAAAAACTCTACAGAGAACACATTATACTTTAATGCACAATTACTGTTCATTTGCTAAATGTAATATATTACATAAATGTAGCCTGTGTAAAGCGAATGGCACATTTTATTTTGTTTCATATAGAATGTACAAGTTCAAATGATTAGAAATGTGCAATATCAAGGTGCTGTTTTCTTAGTGGGAATCTATTCATTGCATGCAATGACTTACAATGTGCAACAGTCTTACCATCTGAAACATTACTTATGTCAAGATTACTTCTAGGCTACTTGCAACAATACACGCCTAACCACCATCACTGTTACTAGCAATTCACTTAAGTAACTTATCTAGAGAATTTATACCCAGTATTGTGTATACAGCATACTATTTCACATCGAGTTTTTCCAGCAGAGCTTTATCAGATTTATTTAGACTTAGTTTTATATATTGTTCTTGCTTCTGTGCAGTCACAATAAAATTTCTTCTGGGATTAATAAAGTTTTGTGCTTCTGAAACATTTAGAAGTGCTTGTTAAAACAAGAGATATGGAGCGTAATTTACAAGAAATGACAACATTAACACTTTTCTGAAAAGTGATCTATACAGTCTATGATAGAACTCTTGAGAAACCACATATAGAGCAATAATGAAGTTGGAGGACAGTCAAATAAGAATTACGCATCTTGTTTTGACGGCTCCCTGTGGAGGCATGTCAACTATTCTGTGTGAAACCAGACATGTCAGAGCCATAGATCATTTACTTCCTTCCTATGCGTATTACGACAGTGAAAATGAACAATTAATAGGAAAGCAACTTCATTAGGTTGCTCCGACATTTTTGGTCCTCAAAGTGTGCATTCAGTTCAGGCGTCCATCACTTCACACAAGATCATAAAGGTGTTTATAATTCCTGGAGCAACACACTGAAGTTATCATGTTTTGGCAACAGAAACGATGAATGATTGAGTCTAACCATAGTTTTGAAAAACACCTGGGTATTGCTTGTCTCCTTAAAAAAAATGCTCTACTAAAATAACCTATTCAGAAGCACCACTACGAAGGCTCACATAATGAAACGGCACACTCACTATAGATTTTTCTTTCTTGGTGGTAGGTATGACGGCTCCAGCTGTCCCTCGAAGTATATCAATAAAGTCTTTTTTTGACACAGAGGAGATGACCTTCGCCTTCTTCCTTTCGGAACCACCAACTTCCTTGATTTTTTCTTCCAAATTGTGCTGGTGTTTCCGCACTGCATTGAACAACTGCACTACACCTCTGAGATGATCAGAGAAGAAATAAACACAGTAATTATAGGAGAATCCCCATTACACCATGGTTGGAAGAAAAATTAAATCCTGAAAGAATACAAAAGTGTTATAGCGCTGTCCATACAGCACGCTATATTCAGCTGCCACTCTGTAAGCCTCTTTGTAGGAGTCTCTTGCTCTTTTCAAGCATAGAACCATTAAGTACACTACAGGCCCACCAGTAAGCAGGACACCTGAAACCCTTATGTCACCTCCCTTATTCATTTCCCCATTACCTCTAATGTAGGTCATTAGAAAATACATGTTTGGTCTCCATTAGGCTTTTACAATAGAAGTCAAAATGATTGTAGATAACACAGACTTCTATTACTTGTTAGCTACGTTACCATATTAGCTCAAACATACAAAAAGCTATGCTGAAAGTGAGATCCCATTTTGTTATTATAAATGGGTCCTGTCTTAAGAACATAAAACAGTCCCTGTCCTGTATCATTTCTCCTCCATCAATTTTTAGGTTGACACAAAAATAATGTACCAAGAACAGATGACTGTTACATGGTCAGGGCTTCAACATGGCCTACAAGTCTGCAGCAGAGCTGGCACATTACAATGACAGTACTTACAATGGACCGGGACAAAAGAAATTTGGTACATTTGCATTCTGGAAAGGTGTCATCCAGGACACTGTCACACTGAAAGTATTAAGCACTGCTTATATCCTTGATGTTATTATTCTGTTCACTAATTAGAAGGGGTGTCCACATATTTTGGTAATATAGTATATGTTACTGACTTTGTGTGGCAGTAAATGATTACATTAATGACTGACGTGTGCAGTAGCCTATTACCAATAGCATATGTCATCATAACCAGCAGTCTATTCTTCTCTACACTACTCAAAACCTTAATAATCTCTATCTTTAACCACTTCTGAACAACCAGTAGAATACACAACGTTAGACATAACAGAAAAAATATGGCAAGCTGCAAAATAACCTACCTGGTAGCAGTTCTCTGTAGATTTCTCTCCTTCTCTTTGTCTTGTACTATGTCTGGTTTGACTCGACACATCATCTCCCAAGCTCTCTTCTTATCTGCCTGTTGGCCAAAATACAGTTTCACCACAATAGTGGATATTATGAACACACATTTATGATCATTTATCTCTTATGATTTGACCAGACACAATACAATCTCAAACATTTCATGAGCCACACAGTATAACAGTGAATGTTCGAGAAGGCATTTCCAGGTCCACATGAATAGTGTAGCAAAACATTTCAGAGTTACACAGGACATCTGCTGCAGTACTAAAAGCAACAGCTATATTACTAACCAAATCCTACTGGAGGCTTAAGTCCTGAAAGACCAGGATTACCTGCTTCTTTTTCTCAAGCCTCTCTTTCCTCTCCTTCTCATTGATTTTATCCAGTTGTTTGTTCTTCAGCAGGATGCAGGGCTTGTCATCTGGCGTTTTCTTCCCCAGAATTTTGGCCATAGCTTCTGCCCATCCAGCATTGGGGTTCTCTTCCACATCTCCATTCTGATCCTCCTCGTCTTCTGCCTCTTCACCATCACTTCCCCCATCAGCCTCCACCTCTCCATCACTTCCTTCACCATCTGAGCCTTCATCTTCGCTTCCCTTTTCATTGCCCTCGGTTGTCTTGAGATCATCATCTTCAGAGTCTTTGCAGTAAATAAAAAAACCCATCAACACAAACTCAAGACTGAATGCAACTTACATGTGTGAGAGGAAATAAACAGATACACTATTTTGAATTTATACTTATTGTTCATGAAACCTGAAAAAGAAGCAATTCCACTAGGATTCACCACAGCGAATCAACTGCCTCCACTTTTTTTTTAAAAATCCACTGCATCATCCTTTCTCACACCAACTGTCTGCATGTCCTTCCACACCACATTCCTAAACCTCCTACTAGCCTCCCTCTTCCCTGGCAGTCCATCCTCAGCATCCTTCTCCCAACACACAGACAGTCTCTCCTCAGTAAATGTCCAAACCAATGCAATCTCGCCTCTCTGACTATTCCTCCAAAAGGTCCAACTCGAGCTGCTCCTCTAATAAAACGTATTCCTTATCCTGTACATTCTCTTCACTCCCAATGCAAATGTTAACATTTTCAACTCTATCTCATTGTGTCTATTCATGAGTGCCACTGTCTGCAAACATGGTCTCACTACCATCTTGTACAACTTTCCTTTCATTATTGCTGGTACCTACCTATCATTCCTGCCACCATACGACACAACCACTTCTGCCACTCTTTTCCATCCAATCCACTCTGCCTGCACTCTCGTCTAGACTTCAGTCTACCATGGTCAACGCTGATCACCCACTCCAGAGCATGGTGGCAAGACTGAGAACCTTTAGCCACAGACTGACCACCTTAAAGTGTATTTGTGTATATTATCTAGTGTATTGCATATATTTTTTTCTAAATATATTTTATTTTGATATATTTAGACTTTATAT
Organism: Brachypetersius altus; assembly: GCA_037974465.1. Lineage (NCBI taxonomy): Eukaryota > Metazoa > Chordata > Actinopteri > Characiformes > Alestidae > Brachypetersius > Brachypetersius altus. The sequence goes on along the minus strand of JBBPDB010000007.1, from coordinate 15,264,519 downwards.
TTCATTGTTCTTGCCTCTGTCTCTCCAGTTATAACAGAAGCGATTTCCCCAGGGATCAATAAAGTTTTCTAATTCTGAACCTCTTGTTCACACTGAACCTCTTTCTGAACTCCTCCACCTTCTCAAGCTCTAGTCAGTGTCTGGCCAAACAAAAATCTAACTTTCCTATGCCTCACCTTAGACACTATCAAGCCAACACAATTAAGCGTATCTCGGTAAGGAGAAGTTTGAAGTTGTACATATATGCCAATTTCCAACAAAACATGGAAAAAAAAAAAACTCTAGTCGACCACATCTGTTTACTTCCCTTTTATGCCACAGGTAAAGCACAAAATAGCAGTTTCAGCGAAAATAATAACTTTTTGAAGTAAACAGATAAGGGGGACCCGAAAAAAGACAATAATAAAGCAGTTAATCGTCACCTCTTTCAGTCACAACAACATGTGGCTTCTTCACCAACGCTGCCATCTTCCACTACGCTTCTGTGTTACGTCAGAAAGCGCCGGTAAGGAAAAATGTCCGCGATAAACGTTCCGCGCGGTCTGGATCACTCAGTCCTCATTTTTCTCAAAAAAAGTGAATAGAACTTTATTATTTTCACAACCATATACAAGAAATCAGCGAGACCAAATGGCGTAGATCAGGGTCCACAATGTACACACACACACACACACACACACACACATACACACACACATAACAGTACAAACTGTAAAAAGAAACACACCGTGTGCATTGTGGAATTCTTCCTCTGCATTTAACCCACTCACCAAGTGAAGCAGCAGGCAGCCAGGAAACAGCACCCTGATAGCAGTGTGTGGGGAGGGCACCTTGCTCAAGGGGTGCCTCAGTGGTGCCACTAGCAGTCCTGAGATTCAAACACAAACCTTCTGATGCAATGAAACAATCCTAGACGGTATCTGTGTGCAAAAGATCAATAGCCGTTCAAAATAAAGAAATGAATATACCATCAGTCTACAAAAAATAAAGCGAGAGAGTACAAATAGCAAATAGATGGCCTGTGGTGTGACATTTACAAACACACCTTACAAAAACTGTGGTGTGTATTACAGGGACACTATGCTGCAGTGTGTGATTCAGTGACAGAGTGATGTGTACAGCACAAACAGTAGACTGAAAGAGAAAAAAAAAAACAGGTATGGGGAGTGTACAGTTTAGCTTATTTGCCAAGAGCACCTTCACTTGTGCCTTAGAGAGGCTGCTGCCTCAGCTGGACCGGTTGCTCTGAGGGACATAGTCTTCACACTTGAGTGGAAGGAATCGCTGAAACAACCTGTGCTTCTCTAAATCGCCATGACACCAAGACAGCAGAGTAAGACACTATCAATTATGTATTCTCTCTTTATTGTAAAGATAGTAATAGACACTGAAGTAATTCATTCAACTGCTGTTACTTCTTGTGAATATCCTGGACTGGTTATGAACAGGTGTGTGTGTGTGTGTGTGTGTGTGTGTGTGTATAATTGTGACATTACTTTTTTAAATGTCATATCTTTATAAAGGTCTTACTTATGTAAAGGTTTCTTTTGTGCTTTTAAATGTGTTTGTGTGTGTGGGTGTGTGTGTGTGTGTGTGTGCACAAATAAAGCATCAGATGTACAGCAACAGGTTAGACAGGATGGGCATGTTTCCTTGAAATCGTTGACCTCAGGCACATTTTTTCTGAAGCTGGAAACTTGCAAAAAACAAATCTGTTCCTCAAAAATCGAAATATTCTTAAGCTTTATTGTTCCTGAGCAACTGTGCTGTAAACATACTGTGACTAGTGAATTATGCTACATCTAAGAGTAAAGAAAGAAATGCATTTTGCTATAAATCTAGGACAATGAAAATAAAAGGCTATTAAAAGAAAAACACCTGGGTATAAGTGTATCATTTCGATGTTATAACACATCCTACAACGCTTTAAAGAGATCATATTCCACTTTTAAATGTGGCACACCACATACAGAAAATAATCAGGGCTGGAATGTATAAACCAAACTGTTATATTATGCAGGGATCTTTGAAAAATCCTTTGCTAGGCTGGTCATTTAGTTCCTGAGTGCTAGAACTGTCCAGTGTTTCATTATTTCCCCCTTTTATCTTCACCTCTAGCACCTCTCTACAGTTACAACACTCATAGCAATGTAAACTGGAACAGTCTACTGTAACTGCTTTGGAATGAATGGGTTGATAATATGTAAATATCTTCGTGGTCATGATATTGCAGCTACAATACATTTAAATCAGGCTGCTTCCAAGTTTCCATCTCTGATGGGGAGTGAGTGCTATGTTTACTGAGCACATCAACCTGCTTTATTTCAAAATACAAGAAAAGATTGTTTGTTTGTTATCATCCTGATTGCTTTTTCTTTCATTTCACATCTTAGTCTCTTGTTTTATCAGGTATCAAGAACCTAATGAGGGAAGGAGCGGTTGGTTTTGTGCTTGGAGCGGTAGGAGGATGTGCACTGGGGGCCACAGTTTCCCCAGTGAACAAGGCCATGGCTGACATCATCTCAGGGTCACTACTGAAACCAGTTTCAGACGGAGTGAGGACTGTGGGTCCACTGGGGCTGGGAACCCTATTGGGAGCAACTGCACTTACCACAGCCATGACAGCAGCTGTGGCAGGAGTGACTGTGGCTGCCTTAGTTGCTTTACTGCTTTTAAGGTTGAAGAGGCGCGAGACAGATCTTGCTGGATTTGTTTGGATTGTAGCAGGTCTGGCTGCAGCCTTGAGTACCACGTCCTGTGGAGCAGCAATTGGAGTCATCATAGAGAATCTTACCCTTAGGTCAGGAGTTGTGGCACTGCTATGGACTCTGGGGGTCTTCACTGTGCTGAAAACATTCATTCACATCATGATGCAGCTCATGTGCAGGGAGTGGGAGTGCTGCAGTATCCTGTGGCTCCCTGGTGAAGCTGAGGAGCAAGAGCAGAAGAAGATGGAGGCTTTGGAGGCTGAGCAGAGAGCGAGAGTAACAGTGGATATTGAACAGAGGATCATTTCTTTTGAGACAGAGAAACATTTTGAAAGAGAAGATGGGTTGGACTACAGGACTGCTTGGAAGGTCCAGCAGCAGGAGAGAAAGGAAATTGAGAGGCTGCGAAGGGAAACGGTAGAGCTGTCAGTGCAGAAGAGGACAATTCAGGAACGTCTGACCAAAGTTGTGGCCAAATATGTGGAATTTCTGGCCTTCTCAGGCATTCCAATGACAGTGACTGCAGCTGTGACTGCTGGCTTTGGAATCTTTGGATATGGGGACTATAGGTTTGTTTTTGTCATCTTATTAGCCCTAGTGCTCTGCATGGCCTACATGTTATTGAGGTCAATGCATTTGAACTTCTGGATGTTCACCGGGTGCATGGGTATGTTTGCAACATTTGCAATTGCTGTGCTCACTGTGCATGCAGGGCAGGAGGCTATAGAGATGTCTTTAAGAATGCAAAAAGTAGGACAGGTGCTAACAAAGGAGAATATCACTGCTCGGATGAACCACAGAGCCTCACTAGAGGCCGTAGCGGCAGGGTTTTTTGTGTCAAAAATTTGTCAGGTTGGCTTAGGGGCCTCTTTTGGAGGTCCAGTGGATCCAAAAGCATTGGATAAAGTCATAGTAGGGGCATCTGTGTCAACTGTAGCTATTCTTTCGATAGTTGAGGCCTCATCAGTAGTTCTAGGGGTCGGTGGTGTGACAGGGGCATTGCTGGGGGCTCTTGGGGCAGCTGGTGTGTCTCTGGGAGCAGCTGCAGCTATAGCAGTTCAATGGTCCTCATGGACAGGAACCATTAGCACAACAGCTGGAATGTTACTTGGTGCATTTTCTATTGGACAGTGGGACATTGTTAACACTGGACTACAGGTGCTTGTTGCCTACATGTTTGCAATGATAAATCCTTATTGACCCATTTATGGTTAGGGATGGATGATTAAGCCTAACACTTAATAAATGTTTTTCCTGTGGTACGAAAATATGTCCTTCGCAGAAGGTGATCACTAAAGTGGGCATTAAGTTGAAGGTGCAACAGTTTTCCCTCGAAACTGCTTCTTTTCTCCTTGCAATAGACCAACCTTCAATCTGAAGGGGACGTGTCTTCATAATTGTTTGTAATATTTGAAAATTCTTTACAAAGAAGTGAAAAGTAAGTTTTTTTTTCTCCAATGGAAAGGTTGTGTTACATCTAAAACTAAATAAAAAACTCTAGAATAGTAACAACCTGTTAAAAATACACCAGAATGCAGGAACTAGCATCTAATTCATTCAAATCTTTCAGAGGGAGGACCTCCTAGACCCTTGCAAGTGTGTGTCCCCCCACATTCTGAATGCCTCTGATGCCCCTGTCCACCTTCACAACCTTTTTGCAACCCACAGCCCATACAGGAATTAACAGACAATAACAGATCATTAAACAGACAATTAACAGATCATTTGTAAACTAATATTAGCTTGAGGATTACAGTTTAGTTTTATGTCAGGTTTGGTTGGTGTGTTGGAACAGGATATCAAATCACCAAACTATGCCACAAGTTTCTCTCAGGGCTGAAACTTGACATGTGTGGTGTATTGTGTGTCTTCACTTTTCTCACAAGAATATGTGACTGTGACCTCTGCAATGTATTTTTTAAAATACCCCTTTAAAAATAATCTGTTTCCAAACATAAAGAAAATAGTCTCACACATGTTAGCTTTAGATATGAGAAGCGTTTATTTATTTCAAAATTTCAACAAAGTTATTGCTCCACATTTATTATTTTACTTGAACATTAAACATTTCACTGTATTATTAACTCATTTTTGTATATGTATTCATTCGCATATATTCGTTTTGATATGTAAATGGTAAATGTAGGGATGGGTGAGGTATGAAAGTGAGAAAGAAGATTTTATACTGAAAAACAGAAGTGAGACTGGATATGGGAGGTTTCAGTTATCACTTCCCCCACATCTGGTTGAGCGGTCACTCCTGACACTGGCTCTTATTCACACTGTGGCTAACAGGTGTTTTCAGACTCTCGTGCTGAACCTGGCAGGTGAAAGCCTCAGCAGCCTCCCAGACAGAGCGAGCCATAGACAGAATGCTGCTCATGCTGTACGTCCCATCAGAGCTTCGGACCGACTCTGTGTCCTGTTTGTCTCCAGCCGCATCCTGTCCGTCCACGCTCCAGCTCACAGTAACGTGATCAGGGTAGAAGTTTCTGACCTGACAGACCATGGTGACTTGATCAGGTGTGGACTCCCGCTGAAGAACTTGACCCGACAGACTGATCTCCGGGGGGGACAGAGGCTGCCCTGAGAGGAAACAATTAATATACAGGCTTTCTTATGAAAAATATTTTATTCCACAGTTTCCTACAGAAGTATATTTCTCCATGTATGACACGTCATGGTGAACACTGTTTCATAAATAAAACAGGAACATAGCTATTGGTCAGACAATCTGAAATTCACATCTTTGTTTTGGGATAAAATATGAATAAATTGAAACATTTTTCAGACAAAAATATCCAAAATTACAGTTAGATTAACAAATATTATGCTATGAAAGGTTATTCTGTTAAAACATGTTTGCTTGTTGATAATGTATATTTTAATATAATAAAATGGACAGTTTTGTGTTCTACAATTAGATTTGAAGTTATTCTAACTAAATATCCCAATATGACTGCACATGCCAAGTTATGAAAACCACTGTGCTTTTCATGGAATAATCTTTGAATCCTATATTGCATAGAAGCCATAGCCTAAACTATTAACAGACTAAAATGACGAAGAGAAAAAAATGAATTGCTGTTATTCGTAGAAATATATACAGAATTAACCAGAACTTAACCTAAGACACTATTTTCTAAAAGCAATAAGGCATTCGAGATTGTGCATAGGGTTATGATGGGATCTAACCTACTTTGCGTCAACACTCATTGAACGTAGCAGAATAATTTAAAACAGCTTTGACTGCTGTATTATTTGCCCTTAATGCCAAAAATGAGTGACGTGGTGTAAATGCATTATATATTTAACAACCAAATTACACAGAAATACAGCTTGTGTAT
>JBBPDB010000007.1:15227285-15244763 GCA_037974465.1 Brachypetersius altus | reverse complement strand
CCGTGGAGAGGGATCGGTTCGGATCCCAGATCAACAGTGATCCGTTGCACCACTACTGGAAACTAACATCCTATAGCCTCCGAGCCACGTTTATATTCTTGCTGTCATATGTTGTATACATTTGACTTTATTGATATTTACCTTGTAAATGTAGTTTTATATTTGTTCACAAAATAGTAAAAGTTCCATCACCTCTGCTAATTTTATTGTACAACACGTTATGATTTCTACCACAACTTTGCCTTTTATTTTAAGTTTTTTATTTTAAGTGTTTGACCCCCCCCCCCCCCAAAAAAAAAAAATAAAAAAAAAAAATAAAAAAACTAAATAAAACGGGATGGATGGATGGATAAAGGGGATAGTGTGGATGGACATTAAGCCTCAGATAAGCTAAATGCACACCCACACATGAACCTCTGCTTCATAAATGAATTGTTGTAAGGTATCTGAATAGGTTAGCCAATGAACATGTGTACACTGTGCACATGAAAGCATACGTGTGTATAAGTAGTACTAGATGTAGTGTAGGGGTAGTCCAGACATGAACTCATGACCGAGTTGAAAAGGCAACAGCACCATCCTGTGGAGAGTAATGGTAATCACAAACTCTTTTTATTCCACACCAAAAATAACACAAGAATATACACAACCAGTGTTAACCAGGGGTGGGAGAGAGTATGGCACAAAAATGTTTTGTTAGATAATTTTTTTATTATTTGAGAACAATTAATCATTTTATACAAAAATCCCTACATCTACACTAAATAAAAATGTTGTTACGGAAGACCATCATTTGTAAATAATTTAGCTGGAAGAGACCTGAGTAGACTGTAGGAGACTAACTGTTAGGGGTTGGTTGTAATACAGTTGAGGAACAAAGTCTGGTAAGTTGAAGTAAATACAATGAAATAATCTTTTAAAACCAGATCAGTTTTCTTATAGAGATCAAAACAATTAGTGAAGAGTATCAAACTTCAGTAGTTCGTTCAATCTGGGCACAAAAATCTAAGTAAAAATCCTGTTTTAAATGTATGGGGGAAAAGTTTCAGAATGTCTTAACATTCCATGGGGGGTGTTATTGTACCACTGTGTTAAAACTAACCCTGCAGTGTGGATGTCACTACTGGCTTGCTCTTAACAATGTTCTTGTAGTTGAATGGAAATGAGCCCCAGAGCCATGATCCACAATCTAGTTTTGCCCCATAGCAGAGTTAAGGGTGTTGCATCAAATTAAACATATTTCTTCCCTTTTTGTGCTGTGTCAGACAGGAGTGTCTGTTTTGGTCTGTAGTGAAGGTACCAATCCTGATCAACAGGAGGACTCTATTTTCATGCAGCTAATATTTTACCCATTTAAAACTGAGGTTCCCGCGTGTACAATACACTTGTAAACTTGTAAATACTTTCCCCCCCAAAACCTTGAAGGCCATGTGTGAGTTCTTGCTCACCAGTCCAGTCAGGTGACTCCAAAGCACATGACTCTAGCGGATCTGCCCGCCTCCTCGACCGCAGAAAAGATTGACAATAGGTTCAACCAATCAGCGCTTAGATTTGTGTCTTCTCGTCCAATAACGCCGAAAGGGCGGGACAAAAGCGGTGACTTCGTATCAGTGGGAAACACTGAGGGACGGAAGGCGAGTGGTGCTGGTCGACTTTGCACCCCTATTAATAGACAGGCAGGCATTTTATGCTTATTCACGCTACACTGGATGTATGGTTAAAGTGTGTTAAATCGAGTGAGGATACAGCGAAAGGACTGTGTCTTTCGGGGAGAGAAATAAGCGTCGTCGCGTAGGGTCAAGATGTCGATTCAGTACGAGGAGCCGCCGCTTGCTGATAGCTACGGGGTGGCAGACTCATTCCCCAAAGACTTCGGATATGGAGAAGAGGAGGCCGACATCGAGGACAGCCCTGCTCCATCGGACAGCAAGCCCAGAATACTGCTCATGGGCTTGCGAAGGAGTGGCAAGTCGTCCATTCAGAAGGTGGGAAGGAAAATAAAGAGAACCCCGAGGGTCTTCGTTTAGCATTAGCTGTGTAGAGGGAGACTCCATAAGCTTAGCTCGAGCTAGGCAGCTAAGCGGCTCTCCCAGTAAATAATGATCTTTCTTCTCATTTCTCTATTTTTCTTGCTTCAGTTAGTGTTCAGGTGGTAAAAAGCAAACTGTAAATGCAGTAAAAGATGTGTCCACAGAAAGGGTCCCCCTCTAAGCCACTTTATGTAGGCTGTAGATTGCTAACCGTTGATTAATGCTAGATGGCTACATTGCACCTTTCCTCTTCAGTTGTTTTGGTCCAATCTTTCTCTCTCTCGCGCCCTGACTACTGTAAATACTGTGAATTATTAGGTTTGTCCCTTCTACATTTTACAGCTCGATATTCTTAGAAAATATGTAAAAGGTATGTTATCTTTAACCAATAATGGTGTGCCCCCAATGGCTGATACAGGAAAGTAACGTACAGAAGTTAAATTAGTGTGATGAACTCATTCTCCTTCACAAACTGTTTGTACTATACTTCTACTCATGCACAGCCACTTTATACAAGAGATATACTGGAAGTTACAGACAAACTTAAAAAAAGTGCAAATCTGCCAGTATAACTAGTATGAACAGTATAACCAAGTATAAATAGCAGATAGTGTATGCATTTTTAGTCATTGTACATTTTACATACATGGCAGGCCCAGTTAAAAAATGAAATTACTAATTGAGCAGTTCCTACCACTCTACACATAAAAAGACTAGAAATAAAGCGTGTGTATTCCAGGACCTGCTTTTTGTGGGTTTTAGTCAGCCATATTGCTGGGGAGACAGGTTGTTGAACCTGATACTAGCTGCTTTATTTAATACATAGCCTTGATGAATTTTGCACATTATGGCAACATAAAGTCTCTCATTTGCTTAACAGTAAACCACCAGTCAGTCATAGTATGCTATATACCGTTTAAATTTGGAACTACTCAAACTTGGATAAGCATCTTTGTGTATATGGTTGAACTGAACTTCTGTACTGTGAAAATCAGTTATTTAAATTATTTCTCACCAGGTGGTGTTTCATAAGATGTCCCCCAATGAGACCCTGTTTCTGGAGAGCACAAATAAAATTTACAAGGACGATATCTCCAGCAGCTCCTTCGTCAACTTCCAGATCTGGGACTTTCCAGGCCAGGTGGACTTCTTTGATCCCACCTTTGATTACGAGATGATCTTCAGAGGAACTGGAGCTTTGATATTCGTCATTGATGCACAGGTAAAAAAATATATTGTGCAAAAATGTAGGGGTTTACAGTGAAAACTAAGGATGTTGCTGTGGTCTGCTGACTCACTGTTCTGGTATATTGAGTTCTGCTACCATTAAGGCATAAAGTGCCCTAATAATAAAAAAAAATTGCAAATAAATTTACAAGCTAATGGTCGCTGTCCTACTTTCCCAGTGTTCCGAATGCCAGTGTTAGTGTTGTCTTAATTAACGGAAAAAGAGTGCCAAAAGGATGCTGAGTTTTCCTTTATTTTGTGGAGAGATGCAGAATAGGTTTATAGTGTAGCTTGGAGTTATGATTAATTACTTTGATATTTTGTTTTACATTTTATGAAGTAACTTTAGGGCACTAAATATGTCTTAGTTGATCTGCTGCATTTGGGGGAAAAGGGATAATTGTGAGCCCCCTCCTTCCTCCACCATACTATTAGTTCAAGCAAGTAATTCATGCTCCTGCTTCTAAATACCTGTTTGCTTCTACAAAGACGCCTAGGTATTTCCAAGCATGGTCACACAAAGCTGAGACATGTGACACAGCTTCTGTGCTGGTTTCTTTATTTGAGTTGGAAGTTTCTCAGCGGATATTGAATTCATTAATTCACAGCTACACAAATCTATCTTTTTCAGAAAAAATGCTAATATGCAAAGAATTTTATAGATTTTTTTTTTTTGGCGGAAGGACAGTTTGCTTTGTACCCTCCGTCTGTGGTACCAAATATTGGTATATTACCAAGTACCAAATATAAAAAGCAACTTTTACTTTTTTTTATTTTTCTCTGTTCTGCTGCTTGTCTTCTTGGCTAACTTATAACAAGACCATTCAAAATATGTAACTGTACAGATGACGGCACACTTAGACCATACACCGACAACTTCTACAGACTCTCTTTGCACTTTTGCCTTGGCATCATTTGTGTGCTCCTTTACCTTGTTCATCAGAGGTTGGGACGGCACCAGTGTATTATTTGGGTGGTGGATCATTCTCAATTCTGCAGTGATAGCCTGTTAGTGTATGTGGATCCTACACAGAGTGGATAACACAGCAGTGTGCAGGCGCAGCTATCCTGTTAGTACATTTTGTAAATTTTGGTAGTTAACAGAAACAGGCATAGTTTGTTAGTTATTTCCTGGTCTTTCATCAGTCATCACTTTCTGATCACAGGTCAGTTTTGGCTGGTGGGCAATTCTCAGCCTAGCGGTGACACCGAGGCATTTATTTACTCCAGCAGCCCAGCTGTGTGTGATCCACTTGGTGAAGTACATATACATTAACAATCCGCTACTGTTCCGGTGTCACTACTGTGATGAAATTAAATCACCACCCAGATAATCCCAGGATGGTCCTAACCATGGATGAACGGTGTAAAGTGGTCTGACCAATAAGAAAGAGATGGACTGCAGTCTGTAATTTTAAACTATAAAATCCACCTGTGTGGTCGGTAGAACTGATAATGTTCAATAGAGTTGCTTTTGAAGCTCATAGATTTGGTCAAACCTATTGTAGCTTCTATTGACCTTCTAGGATGAATAGAAGCTCTTCATGGCACTACCCTTGTACAGTTTATATTTGGCACTTTCACAAATCACATCATTGGCTTAAACCAGAGAATAAAATGGATAAACGTGTATGCACTGCACTTCTGTATCTGTTTTGTTCCTTATAGGATGACTATGTGGAGGCTCTTGGTAGACTGCACCTCACTGTATCGCGGGCCTATAGAGTTAACCCTGAAATCAACTTTGAAGTGTTCATCCATAAAGTGGATGGCCTATCTGATGACCACAAGATTGAGACACAGAGGGATATTCATCAGAGGGCTAATGATGACCTAGCTGATGCCAGTCTGGAGAAACTGCATCTTAGGTAAACTCTCTTTTTGCCTGGAATGCGTAAAAGCCATTTCTTCAGTGTAACTTAGAATAGGAAGTGTATTTGCGAATCATTTTTTGTGCATGTGTTCATATGAATTTTGGCAGATAAACACCTGTGAAATGTGGAGCAAATCAAACGTTTTTGCAAAAACAGTTACTGTTTCCTTTACATCACAGGCTAAGCAGTATATTCTTGACACTTTTGAGATATTAATTAATGGATAAAAAAATGTACATATGCTAAACAGAGCAGCCATTACTTCAATATTGTATCATGATATCATGATTGGATTTACTCCCTTTTAAGTTTTGTTATTTACATAGTTCTGGAGACATACAGCAAGATGTAACCAATTCATCATTTGTAGTTCTGCTAAGGACTTAAGACTAATATATATTCAGTGGATTACACTGCCCTGCGAGGAAGACTTCACACAAATAAAATAATTTATTGCATCCTTAGCATATACAGGACAAAAAGAAATGTTTTAATTTAGCATCATTGTGTAAAAGGAGCTCAGTAGTGTAAATGACGTAGATTTAGTATTGTGTGCTCAGGGCAGCTTAAAGAACAGGGAAGAGATGCATGCATACCACATGTTCTGCATTCTCTGATTAGATGCTCATTAAAATCATTGCTAAGCATGAACAGGAATCACACTCAATAGGACCTAGACATATTTTTTTTCTATTTCAGGTGCATGAAATAGGAAGCAAGTATTATGTGCTGAGCTTTACACATAAACTGCCTAAAGTGGTGTTTTACTGGGGCTGCTCCGACTGTGTAATCAAAAGACTGGTTTCCTGTGTGCCATTTTCTCACCCTACATACATTTTAAATGTATTTTATCATGTAGCTGCTAATTTATAGATATTATTCTCACATGGACATTAGTCTTACATAGTTTGACTATTAGTTTAGTAGGATGATGTGTGTTAGGGTGTGAATTCTTTTTGTGCTACTTTTATGCTGCCTCATTCTCTGACCTCATGGCTTTAGTTGGCTACCAAAGGTTCGGATTACTTTTATGGACACAGTTCATCTTTTGTATTCTTCTCACTTCGACCTTCAGTTGTGTTTTAAAGTAGTCGGCTGTATGCATTTTTAAGAGGTATGGGGGGCAACTTTATTTCTATATTTTATTTTTAGCCATAGTTTGAGTAGTAGAGTGCTCTCTGTTGTAAAGACATTGTGCATGCCTGTGCTTCCCACTGTAATGTTCTTTTACTGTTTTGCAGTTTCTATTTGACGAGTATCTATGACCACTCTATATTTGAGGCCTTCAGTAAAGTGGTTCAGAAGCTCATCCCCCAGCTGCCCACCCTGGAAAACCTGCTGAACATCTTTATTTCTGTATGTATTTTAAGATGTTGACATCACTGGCCTGAATACTTATGTAATGTTATGATTAATTATTAAAGCAATTCTGTAGTAATGTGAAGTTTAAAATTAGTATTGTGAGGTATGCAGGGGATGTTTCTAAAACTTTTTTTTAAAACTTGCATTTATTTATCATGTCTTTCTCTTCCCCTTCACTACTTCTGTGTCCTTGTTGACAGAATTCAGGGATTGAAAAGGCCTTTCTGTTTGATGTAGTTAGTAAGATCTACATAGCCACAGACAGTTCACCAGTGGACATGCAGTCCTATGAACTGTGCTGTGACATGATCGATGTGGTCATTGATGTGTCCTGTATCTATGGGTAAGGCCATATTTAAATGTCAATGTTTCTGTAATATTTGTGCATGTTTTTGTGTCTCCTGTATGATAAGTTTGAGTAAATATAAATCTAAGCATTTTCATCTAGCTCATAATTCCTCTTCCTACTGTTTATTATAGTTATATGGGATCTTTATAGTCTCTCATACATTTGGCAAGTGGTATCTGAGATGATGATGTCTGACAGAAGTGTGTATTGGTTATCCAGATTGAAGGAAGATGGCAGTGGGAGTGCATATGATAAGGAGTCAATGGCCATAATTAAACTCAATAACACCACCGTCCTCTATCTGAAAGAAGTCACCAAGTTCCTTGCCCTTGTCTGTATTCTCAGAGAGGAAAGCTTTGAGCGGAAAGGTATGCTACTGTAATTAACTTTACATTTAAATTTTCCAGTTGCTAATTTTAAATATCCAAATGTGAAGTGGTATAGTTAATATCAGGACTGTTCAGTCTCTGTTACAACTTTAATGACTGTTGCAGATTCTGTATGAAGATTTAAAAAATATTTTTCCGTTCGCACTACAGGCTTAATAGACTACAATTTCCACTGTTTTCGGAAAGCGATTCATGAGGTATTTGAAGTGGGGTTGTCCACACCAAGGATGGGTCCTCAGGCAGCTGGCACGCCCTGCATGATGAAGACGGTTGCCCTGAACGGAACCCCCAGGAGCACTGTGTAGGAGACAGCAGCTACAGAGTGGAGGAGGTAAAGAAAAGAGAGGAAGTGGGAGTCAGTAGAACACAGAAGGACAATAAATGGGAGGCATGCTAGCATGCCAGCCATTCTCTCTGCTCCCAAAAGCCTTACACACAGAGCAAGGGACTCTGAAGCCACTGAAAGAAATCATGCAGCAGTGGGGCAGGTGCTGCAACAAAACGGGGGCAAGCTTGCTAAGCTACAATAGGACTGAAGGGAAGAGGCACAGAAAGAAGCAAGTTTGACTTGCTTTCTTTATGTGACTAAAAGGCATTAACAAACAGTTCAAGAGAATAACAAGAGATCGCAAATGAGTAACAAGGAATGCAAGTGCTCGAGAGGGTTAGGGAAAGCACCCCGGCCCTCTCAGCACGAAACCTTCACACTCTGAGACCTACCTGGCCAACAGAAGATGGACAAACACTGTACTGGTCTGCTCTTGGCCACAACAGGTGATCAAGCAAAGCATCCCTGATTGAATCATTAACAATTAGTCATAAAAGACACTGTGTTATGATACTAGGTATTGTGCACTCGTATGTTGACTAGTTTGGCCAAGTATACACAACACTTGTGAAGCCTTATATAGAGGAGACTTAAGCGTCTTTTCACGTAATCACATTTCCCTAGCTGTTTATGCTCCTCCCCCCCCCCCCCTTTTTTTTTTTTTTTAGGGTTTAGCTTTTCCAAGGACAGTGAAAAGGGATTGGAGTGTATTGTTTAGTGTGTGTGTGTGTGTGTGCGTGTGTGCGTGCGTGTGCGCACGCGCGTGTGTGTGTTTGTTCGTTCTTAGGGCTCACAAAAATGTGACCTCACATACAGGGCTGCACAGGTGTATCAATTTTTTTAATTATATGATGGCAGTTATTAAATGCACAAGGAATTAATAGTTATTTATGCCACAGTGCACTCCACATAAATCCTCATGGTTTATCAGGCTGAGGAAAAGAAATTTCACAGAATACTTGGTGGGAACAGAATACTTGGTGCACTCACAAAAAATGTTTGTAGGAATGGCTATTTAATGAATTTTGCTGTTTATAAGTGTTTGATTTTGATGCAGCAGACCTATCACTAAACCCTAAATGCATTGCTATTTTATAGTTAATTAGGAGCCAACAGTATGTGATTTAATTGTGCAGCTCTACCCTGCTCTCACATTGAGAATGCGCTGAAAGTGTTGCAAAACAGGGAAATAGTTGTACAGTTGAACTGTAGGACACTGTGATTGCACTCACTTCTGTTAGTCGCTTAGTCTCAGAGACTCCAGTGAAGTTACCACATCCTTGGCACATGGTCCCAAAAGTCAGAATGACCTTTGAAAAAGTACATTCCGGTTGTGTGGTGCCAATATCTTAACACGTTCACACTCACTTTCACTCTCTCTACAGAATTACCAATGTTTTGTTTAAAACATCAACCCTGAAATATGTAACACAAATAATAGGATTCCACATTAGCCCAGTATAATACTCATTCCAAGCATGTGTTCAGAATCAAAGTTGTCTTGCAGCTTAATATTTCTTATTGATTGGTTGGGGAATATGTACTAACTTGGTATAAATGAAATCAGAGAAACAACACAGTCAAATTTCTCATTCTAACTATTAACTAGGGTGTTTCTATAGTTTCCTGTGATTCTCGCTTCTGAGACTGCATATAAGATCAAGTCTATCTTTTATGTTCTGCCAAAGATGTTACAATTCACAAAAAATAAAACATACACATGAAACAGTGCCTTTTTTCTTTTACTATAATTGCCTTTCTTTTACCTTTCTAGTAACCTCCAGACATAATTATTCTGAAATCCAAGAAAATTGTTAGACTGGTCTGGTACATAAAACTGGATCTGGAATGTAACGAAAATCACTGGTAGTTAAATGGTGGCATGTTAAGCTGATTTTGCTTCTGTGTTGTGGCACCTAATATGAAGGAGTGTGAGCTGAATGGTAGCTGAATCTTGTCATTTTTGGAATGTAGTATGAATTTTAGTTTGAAATTTTCAAGTGATGATCAACATGTAATGCAGAATGTAATGAATAATTGAAAACATTTTTTAAAAATCTCTCCAGACTCTAACTCCTTGTAAACCAAGGTCCTATGGGATTCCTCTCTTGAGCTTGGAGCTTCATGATTCATCAGTAAACAGGGCTCATGTAGTAATCTGAGAGCTTTGTAAAATCCTTTAAATCAGTCAGTTTCTGTAATTTTTGGAAAGGTGGATGTCAGAAAATGAGTATTTTAAGAGTATTAATCATTGGAGTTGCTTTATAGGTAGTTGAAAGAAACATCCCTATTGTACATTAAATTTAGCAAGAGGTGCTGCATATCCAACGCCCTTGTTAATATAAATAAGTTTTACCTGTTTCTTGACTCATTTCTTCTGGTTCCTGTCTCTTTTCCATATTGTAAAGGTTTAATGATTATGGGAATGGTGCTTAAGTTAGCACATTTTTCCTTGCCAATGCAGATGTGCTGTACACCTGTACAAGGGAACCTTACTTCAGTCTAATGATTCAGAAATGACTTGGAAACTGTGCTGGTGTCATCTAAACTCATATTATACCAAGAGAGGGGAGAAAAATGTAGGTAGAGCGTTTTCACAGCCACAGTGGTCTAGTCTGAGCTGGGTAAACATGCAGCAGAAGCAAGGCCTTTCTAATAATAATAATAATGATGATGATGTGTTTTTCTTGATGTTATTGCTAACCATGTATTTAACAGACTAGCAGGACAACATAAGCCTAGCATTTGGACCATAAGCCTTGCAGCAATGATGAAAAACATTAGCAGCAGTTAAATTCTACACAGTGTAGCTGCAATGAAGCAGTGACTGAATTCTATCCACTTCATTAAGCTACTAATTTTGGGCAAATATTCAGCAGTAGTCCTCTAAATGACTTCCCGCAGCCCCGAGTAGCATGCTGTTTCAACACAAATTGTCTGGTCTGTTAGGAGATACGATTGCCTTCTAATGATTAATGTCTAACTGAAGCACAGAAATAAGCTATTTGAGTCAAATAGTAGTGAAAAGTCAAAAAACAGGAATAATTAATAGGGCAATTTTATGTACACTCATATTTCTTCCAGTGTGATAGGCAATCCCTGATGAAGATGTAAGACCGACAGTTTAGTACACCCTTTTGTATCACCAGCATTGAATTTGTCTCGATACTCCGGGAGGATTTATGAGTTTTTTCTATGAAACTAACCTTTGAGCTATTAAAGAGTTCCCTCATCTTGATGACTTTCTAAAATGTCTTCTTGATGTAAATTTTGCCTGTCTGACACAAAAACTGGGCTCCGTAGAAATACATGTGTATGTTTCAGGCAGTGCCAAACTACAACTGCAACATTTGTTAAGTACACCACCAGCCTTATTTATGGCTTCTGTAGACGCATTGCCTTATTCAGAAATATGTGCAGGTCATATCATTCATGTCTAGCAAGATTCAGATCTGTTACCTCACAGCTACTCAGTTGTGTCTGAGCAGGAAATCACCAAACTTTATAGAAACATGGCCCCCCAGTTCCCATTTTTAATATTCACCCACGATAGGTGGAGAGCTCTCTGATGTTAGGCACATAAAGTACCTCTAAAATGCTTGAATTTATTTTTTATTTGTGCTCATCAATGATGAGTCAAAACTCTTTGACTTAGTTTGGCCTTCATCAGGGCAAAACCCGAAAGCCTTTTAATTGACTTTTAATGGTTTTTATATTTTCCTCTGATGACGGTCAGCAGGGTTGATTTCCTGGCATTTTGACTCATCATTCAAGCACATTTAAAGGTTATTAATCAGAACTTAAAATTGATATGAGTGCTCCGCTTCATCTGTTATGGGAATATTTTAGTCGTCAAACTATTGCTTTGAAAGTCCAATAGGATGGATTTTTTATGTCAATTGTTTAAAGCAATTATTTTTTTGCAACAGCTTTATAGTTTATAGTTATATAATAATGTAATGATAAATATAATTCAGTAGAAACAATATCCCAAATAAAACCCCCATTATGCTTAGCTATTAGAGGTAATCCCAGGGTGGGTGTAAGGCTGCATTAATTCAAAATATTTTTATATATATATAAGTAACCTGTGCTTTATTTTAAAATTTTTAAAAAAGCTTTTCAGACTTTTGGAAATATAAATACAATTATTGTTAATATATGCATTTGGAAATAATGCCATATGTTGCGTTTCTGCTTATTGTGTGTTCAGAACAAGGGTATACCCCTCAGAAAACCACAAGCTAAAAAATAAGTATTAGAAAGACAGCAAAAAAAAATATTTATTCATGATGAAATTAGCCTCTTTGGAAGAATGTAATTGAAGTATCTTTTTTAACTCACTAGAGGGAGCCAGGGTTCATGATGTGGGCCTCGATGGGCTGCTGCGAGCCCAGGGTTCTAACCAGTGTCTGTGTTGGCAGACATGCAAATGAAATGTTAACATCACACAGTTGTACAATGGGGGGTGGGGGATCAGCATGATGTACAACTGTAATTTGGCTGAATAGCAGCCCTTGAAATTGCCTTGCTTTATCAAAACTGATGCCACACTCTCCATTCCCTCCACTCAGAGACATTAATGACCATTGGCTAATGACTGGAAACACACACTGCTTGCTAGCTTTATTGGAGTAGGCTGGTAGTAAACACTTACCTTTTATTCTGTATTATAAACAAGGTCATATTGCTGGTTGTGTCTCTGCCTCAGTGTAAAGAAGCAATGACAGAAGTTGGTCCGCTTCATTAAGACACTAATTTCAGCAGTCATCTCCTAAACCGGCCACTTTCATGGCTTGGTTTTGTTTGCTGGTTATAAATACAGTATCATAAATGAATGAATGAACACACCAGAAATATTTGACTGCTGTCTGATTGATCTTCAACTATGACCAAAGTGATTTTGCAATGATGTTTCTCTGAATTAGTGTTGAAAGAGAGAGAACAGTCTGGCCTTATGGGCTCACTGAACACCTGGCTCTAGGGAAGGAGCAGTAATGTACAAGATCTGTACGCTGCCTCTGCTTACATCTTTCAGCCTTTCAGTCCAGCTGGTTGCTTATTCAGAATGAATGAAAAAAGTGCTAAAATACTCCTATTGTCCAAAACATGAGGGTTTTGAAAGCTTTTATTTATTTATATATATATATATATATATAGCTCAAAAAAAACAAAGGAAACACAACACAAGGTAACTTCGTCAATCACACGTCTGTGAAATCAAACTGTCCACTGAGGAGGCAACACTGATTGTCACTGAGAGAGTCTAGACTGTAAATCAGTATTGCTTCCTAAGTGGACAGTTTGATTTTACAGATGTGTGATTGACTTGAAGTTACATTGTGTTGTTTTAAGTGTTCCCTTTGTTTTTTGAGCAGTATATATAAAAATATGAATGAACTGGAGATGTATTTGAACTGGTCAGCAACTTGTTTGTGATTGTTTACAGATATCATTGTTATATCGAAGTGTATATGCATTTTTTTCTTTTGTCATATTCTTATGATTATAATTCTGTAGGCCTTGGTAAGACTCTTATTGCTGTGTAAAAGTTGCACATTGGAAATCAAGATTTCAGTATTAACATAATTAGATGTTCAGCCTTAGTCCGTGAGGGCGCTGAGTGTACCCATAAAAAGTTATGCTTCCTAAATGGTTCTTGGTTTGGATGTATATATTTGATTGGTATAGAATCATTACATCATGTTGTCAGACTTTCTTCACATTCACACATTCAGCTTGTGTACTAGATTGCTTTTTGGGGACCCATCTCAAGTCACACCAGAGTCTAGTTTGAGCACTGCCGTTAGTCCACTCAGAGTCCAGCGCAACATAAGATCGCCCCCCACCCCCATGTCGGACAGCAGGAAGACGAAGAGAAAAGATTGAAGGATGAAAGGTTTAAACAAAAGAAGAGACAGACAGAGAAAGCAAGAAAGGAGAGGCAGCAGTGGCCTGCATTTTTGTGGGGGGCCATCAGAGCATGTCAAGCTGGGGTAGCCAGCCAGCAGTCAGCTAATGGGCAGTGCAGGAACGACTGTGACTAAAGGAGCAGCGACAGATGCCATTATCTCAGCCTCATGCAGATACAGTGCACAGGACGGTGCAGTCGAGCCCTTGGACAGCCCTAGTTTCCGAGGGGACTGTGTGTGTGCGTTTCCCCCATGCTTGCTTAAACCTAATGGAACACGATGGAGGAGGATTGGATAATCGCTAGCACTAGGATGTCCTGTTCCCCTTGTCTGAGCCCCTCCACACTTCGCAGCCCTGTGTGAGACTGCCTGAGTGTGTGTGAGCGCATACATACACACACACACACACACACACACTCACACACTCCAGTCTCAGCCAGAGGCGTGGGACTCTACTCACCCGATTCTCATTGGCTATTCACAGGGATCATGAAAAACATATTGCATGCTCTCCGCTCTCATCAGACCCGGCTTTAAAAATATGCTGTTCTCGCTTCACTAGGGATGTTCTGGTCATTGGGAGGACTAAAGTGAGGGGCCGTGGAGTGTGTGTTGGAGTGCAGAGGGCTTAGACAGAACGTGAGTCGTTAGGCAGCATTTTTGTGGGTGGAACAAATGCGAGCAATGCTCGGTGTGGTGCAGCCATGTGGGACAGTGATATGTACTTTGGCGATGGCTGTTGACAGTGGATTGTCACCCTTCAAGTCATTTGCCAGTCTCAAGTCAGACGTGAAGCCGCCAAGCCTCTGAAGGGGGGAGGGGGTGTTGTGTTTGTGTGTGTCTTCCCTCTTTGCTGCATTTACAGACATTTTTCCTCATTTACCATTTTTTTCTTTTATTTTTTTCGCCCTGTATCTAACAGAGACTGAGGAATCTCCATTGTTGGTCTGTTAGGGCTACATACATTTATTACTTCAACCTGTTTTTTCAGTATTAAAATTATCATCTGAAAAGGTTGAAGCCTTAGAAAGGTTCTGTGATGAACCTTTCTAAGGTTTGAAGAACGATTATATAATGGGAAGGCCCTGCACCAGTTGAAGGATTTTCCTGCACATCCAAGCCAAAAACCATTTGAGGGTTAATGATCTGATACAAGCCCCTGAAAGAGTGAGAGAACTTTAACCACATGTGACCCAGCTTCTTTCAGAACTTGTTTAGCTTATCAGCATCAGAACACCTCCTTGCTTTTGCATAGATGGAGAGCATTTTGAACACCCTAACAGTTGGAAACCATTAAGGCATTTTAGACCATCAGAGAAAGTCCAAAGGAAAGAAAACAGAATGAATATAAATGAACTTTATAAATTAATGAATGCATTTCATGACATTTTAAAAAGGCACTCCAGAGTAGATTTTTTTGTAATCACTTTTTTCTATGATCTTTTGTGATTAAATTTGTGTTGGAAAGCGATGGGCGTTTGCAAGGCCAAGGAAAAGCTCTGTTCTATTATCTGGGCAGAACAATGTAAGTAACAAAGGCGCGTTCTGACTCGGGCCTTCTTTCTTTAGCCCGAAAGCCAAGGCTACAACTGTACTTAAAGAGAATAAAGGCCATGGGGTCCTAAGCAGCTACATTTATTTGTGTTGGTGCTATCTTTTTTTTTGTTTTTTTTGATCAAATCTGCATTTTGAGTTAATATTACATTGTGGTCAAACTGTTCTACTTAGAGTTATGAGTAATTTTGACCACTAGGTGCAGCTGCAGAATTTACTTTCTCACTGAGTGCACTGAAGACAACATAAGCATTGAAATGACGTGCATCGCAGCCACTGCACACATGGACTCCTGTACATATTATTGACTACCTTAAGGCGTGTCCTCCTACCCAGCTATACTTCAGAGAACACTTGATGGGATTCTACAGGCTAAGAAGTGGCCTGAGTGTAATATTTTTTATTGCTGAAATAAAAGTGGATCTTCAGGGGTTAGCACCTAGAAGGAGAGAAAGGACACCAGCACTCAAATACTACAGATAAGCACACATTCGAAAGATGGGAAAGTCATCAATGGCCTTACTCAGTGTCCAAGGATTGCTTGACTAAAAGTGTATAGTATAGGAATAGTGTACCAAACAGATCATTTTTGGACAAAGTTTACTGATTTTACTGAAGAGAAATTGTGGCTTGCTTTGTTTTAAGCTGCTAGATAACACTAGTTTTCCAGTTTAAAATGTGAAACTATGGACTATGTTATTGTAGCTAACAGAAACTAGATGTTTTTTTAAATGAAAATGGTAATTTACCACCATGCTAACATTAGTGCAAAAACAACCCTTTGATCTGATGCCTTTTTCCTATAATTTGAGAGAAATCTTCCACCCTTAAACAAAAACCATTTGTCTTTAAAAATAATCTAAAATAACCTTTATTAAATATTTACTAACAATAATAGCAAAAAAGAATAATGCCCTTTCCAATGATGTTATTAATCACTGGTGACTGTAGGTTTCATTTGAGATGAAGACATTTTGACAAAAAACATTATTGTTGTTAGAAAAATCATTTTATCACCACATTAACCTGCAGCAACTAAGCCATTTCATCAGTTTCACACTGTCAATATCAGATTGCAGGGGCTTACTGAAAGTGGCCTAAGTGAAAGGCTGTGTGTGTACAGTGTTAAACACATGTACAGTGCAGAATCTTTAGAATTTCTGCATAAAAGTGACGTGCTGAGATTTTCACATTGATAGAGAAAGTCAAGGCAAGACAAGTACTTGTATAGCACCTCATCATACAAAGAGGCCATTCTGTCAGGGCATCAGTCAGCGCAGATCTGATCTCTATGGGAAGCTGGTTCTAGCATAATGACTAAATACCAGTTTCAATACTGTTCTGGGCATCGCTAGCTGACCATTTCCACATGATCTAGGATACGTTTCAGGCTGATAATGAGCGAACATCTTGGAGATATATTTAGGATCCAAAACACTGAGTGACTTACAAACAATTAGCAACTCAAACCTGTGTCTGACTGGAAGCCAGGACTGGAGTATGCTCTCTTTTCTTGTATTTTTTTTTATTAGATCTAAAAGAAGGATAATCCATCAAAACAAACAATTGTATAGTTTTTTATTCCATTAATTGAGAAAAGTGTTGGAGAATTACATGTAGTGTTAACTTTGAAATGTTAAAATTCTGGGAGCAACTGCTTTCAGTAAGGGTTGTGACCTTCTCGAGGGGCGACGACTTCAAACAAATATTTCCTGAACATTGACTTTTTCTCATGAAAATTCCTTTGCATTAAGGACTGAGTCAAGCCAAAACACTGAATTTCTTCTGCCTCAGTTTTTCTTTGGTAGACTAACTGGTGGGTTTAGGGTTTGTGTCAGACTGAGACCCACTCTTTAGTTGAGTTTTAGTTTACAGATGGATATGCCAGCATTCTTCTGAAATCTATAATTATCTACAGATAATTACATGTCATTATCTATAGTAAGCTTATAATTATAATCTATAAGAATTATAATGCTATTATATGCCAATATCTAAAGGTTTATCTTAATATCTTACTTCTGAGCTTCATCGAAGGAAGACAAGCTGTCGTGGTCTAATAGCAACTGGTTATAAATCTGAAGCTGTGAGCACCATGTTTTACACTTCATGTTCCAATTCCAATTCTAAGACTGGAAAGCAGGAACAGACACACCATTATTATTCTGGTTTTGCCTCATTAGTGCACATAACATTTGTTAGTACTCTTCTGCCTTTTCCAAGTGGTATTTTGAAACTTTAAAAAGGCAGCGGTGCTCTTCTTAGAGAGGAGTGGCTTCTTCACTACTATAATTTTGTGCACACCACCGTTGTTCGGTGTTTGCTTGATGATGGACATCGAGCCAGAGCAGGAGAGGCCTGCAGATCCTTAGATGTTATTCTGGGGTTTTTAGGACATTGAACATTTTCCAGAATATTACACACCTTGGTTTATGTATGTGTGTATATATATA
>JBBPDB010000007.1:15210397-15220817 GCA_037974465.1 Brachypetersius altus | reverse complement strand
TTTGATAGGTTTAAAAAGATCAGGGATTGACGTTTTAACACCATACTTGGACAGCTGAGATCGTGACGTTTCAGAGGGCAGGCGAAAACAGCACTTATTTTGGACATTCTTTTGTAAGATTTAAGAGCTGCAACTCAGATTAAATAGCCATTTAAGTACATTTTCACAATTATTTCAATGAGGAAACTTTGAGAGATTAAGAGCAAAAAAAAAAATTGAATGTTTTGATGTTTTTCAACATAATCGGCCCGTATCTCAATAAATAGAACGCAGTCTTCCGACTCATTACGGCAGATCGGGTCACAAATATGATTATTGTGCTATGGATATTTGAGGTAACCTAGTAAGATCGCCTTCCTTACATCATCCTGTTCACGCATTCACACAGACGCACACACTTTGCAAGAAGTGCAAGAAAGGCTTACAGAAATCTCAGCCATACATGTTGCATAATGTTTTCAGACACTGCTAGGTTGATTTATCCTTCTGTTTATTTTAATATATACAAGTCAGGTTTAAAATAAAATGACCCTTTGTTGGCATTAAAAATATTCATTAAATGGAAAGAAATGCAAACTCAGCATGTAATCATTTATTAAATGAAAGCAGCCCAATCTCCTTTTATCAAAAACTGGCTCATGTATTTTGTAAAAAAAAAGACATGATTGACACAATGCTGCATGTCAAGCAGAATCTTCTGGGAAACTCATAAGACATGCATGAGAACATTTCAGTCCTTGCTTTACTGAGGCACAGGCATGTCCGAACTGCAGATTTTATTTTCTCCCCATCTGTGTTTTTGGGAAAGCGTAATTGGCGGCCAATTTGCATTTCTCTTTCTTTCACACAATTACAGGCATAACTCTTCACAGAGTCATGGTGTCATCATCACCCCCATCCCAAAAAAACAGGAATTTATGTCATAGTTATTATACTTAAAGGAAATAGCTTTCTAAATGGAATGGGTACCTGATATGTCAACTTAAAAACACTGCAGCCTAAATAGTGTTCTTGTGTGATCCTAATTTCTTGTGTACAGCTATTTTTTCCATACACTTTTTGAAATAAACCTTAAGTTGCTTGGTTTGCAAGAATATCCTATTTGTCTGCTGATGTGCGCTGGAACGTAGTTGGCAAGCATCAGATCTCCATGTGTGCTTGTGTGCTTGTGCCAGAACTGATCCCATGTTCATTACTCACAAACTCAAAGGAGGTGGCAGAGATGATGTGAGAGGTGCTGAAGAATGCCTTATCTCTGCTGCTTGGAGAAAAGGGAGGGAAAGAAAGATGGAGCTCATGAATATAGGGATGAGAACTATATAGGAGGGAGAAAGGAAAGAAGTGAAGGAAAAGAGGTGACCAAGAAACAAGTTTGAGAGAGCAAGAGATGTGAGCGGTCAGACAGACAGTAGAGTTCTTAAAATTACTAAAAAAATTGATTGGATGAATTTCAGGCTTTCTGAGGTCAAAGATCCCCTCTCTTGAAAATGGACATCTTAAGACTGAACTTTAATGGGGCTTTATTCCTAGCAACTTTAGGGAAGGCATGACCACAAGCGGGCTGGGGTGGGAACTGCCTCAGTGACGAGCTGTGCCCACTCTTTGAAATGTTATGCCTGTCCAATGAAAACTCTGGAGGAAAAAAACAACAACTTGGTTTTCAAAATTGAGCTGCTTTCCAATTGGTCCGTAAGAGTAGTGGGCATATCCCTCAGTGCCCTCTCCACTAGACAGGCACCGTACTGCTGCTCGCACAGTTCACTTCGCCACACTTGCAAGTTTTGAACCTGTTGACCGGATTCTTTAAATAAAACACGGCACAAGTTCAATTCTTCTTTAATTTTATGGTTGGTAACACCAAAAGCTGTATAGGTGGCTTATTAAAAAGCAGACATCTTCAGCATCTGTTGCTCTGCAAGCTGCTGGCTCCACAGTTGAGCCAGCTTCACTATTACCTCAGCACACCACACTCTCACTCCACTCCGCCAAACAATACTGCGAACGATTATTAGTTCGGTTCTAAAAAAACAATCAGTGAGCGACTGCGTATTCAAGGAAGCGAAATGTAGTCATTTGGGCACATGAGAAAAACATCACAGAAAATCTAGACATGAATGAATTAAGAGTAACCATAGACTGGTGCTGTAGATAATATCCAGGTTAAACACTGGAAACTGACCTCTTATAGCCTCCCTCATGACTACAATGAGCCATGTTTCTGTTCTTGCTCTCATATGTTGTATACATTTGACTTTATTGATGTGAACGTTCTACGTTTGTTTACAAAAAATAATAAAAATGCCATCGCCTCTGATAATTTTACTGATTTTTTTTTGCTTTTATAAGTTATATAAAACTAAGTTGTTATTATTATTTAACCCCCCCTATAAAAAAGGGGATGGATGAATGGATAGATTTCTTATGCCCCCCCAGATAAGCCAAATGCCCAACCACACATGATTTTCTGGTCACATTTCTAAACTTAAGCCTTTTCTGTAGACATGTTCTCACAGTCTTTTTTTTGATATGCAAGTGATAGAATATGTTAATGCGTTTTTGCAATTTGTGTCTCTGTGGGTTTTGCATGTTTTTATAATTGTTTTTTTATTCTGTTAAGTGGAGTTAAAGAAGATTCTAACTCCTAAAATGAATTTGCTTAAACCTGTAGATACTCTGACTGATGGATGGACAGACAGACAGCAGAGCAGGTTGAGTGATGGAGGGTGGAGAGTAGAGGAATGATAATGTGTGCGATGCAGAGCAGGATCTGTGGGTCAGGGGGGTTGGTGGGGGAGTTGGTGGAGGGGAGCCAAGGGAGTTCTGATGTCCAGCTGGCCTTTGCCAGTGCACCTCATTAGGCTCGGGCCAGAGCCGGGCCTTGCTCCGAATATTAAACTGGACATTGGTGGGAGGGGAGAGTGGGTTGCAGGTCTGGATTAACCGCTGAACTGCTCTCATCTTACATGAGGCAGCAGAGTGCATGCGTTTTGGGGGGATGGTTGGGGAGGATAGTCCTCTAATGAGGTAAGAGGGGAAAAAAGAGGCCGGAGAAGAGCAGGAAACAGAGCCTCCCAAAGAAGTTAAACACTGTGGGTCAGGATCCTTCATTACCGGCCATCAAACGACATCAATTAGGCTCACAGAGATTAACTAGCTCATGCTCTGAAGTCGGGGTGTTCTGATGCCTCATAGAAGTCTGTTCGCATTTCTTCTCTTGGAAGCAGTTGGGACACTGGATCAGGGGGCAAGGTGGCGGTGAATGAAGGGTGGGTGGTGGGGGTTATAGAATGGAGGGTTTAGGGCAGGTGAAAGGTAAAATACAATTAAAACCAAGAAGCGAGTCAAGGAGACTGACCTGGGAGAGAGGTGTGCATGTGTGTGTATGTGTGTGCAACACACATAATGAAAGGTTGAACTCTCCGCCGCCGAGGTGGCATACCAAATCAACTCACGCTGGGAGAGGCACAGCCACAGAGGCAAAGAGAGAAAGAGAGAGAGACAGAGACAGAGAGAGAGATA
The DNA here is from genome assembly GCA_037974465.1 of Brachypetersius altus. Lineage (NCBI taxonomy): Eukaryota > Metazoa > Chordata > Actinopteri > Characiformes > Alestidae > Brachypetersius > Brachypetersius altus. Next base: position 15,217,298 of record JBBPDB010000007.1, on the reverse strand, counting down.
GAGGAAGGGAGGGGGTAGCCAGAGAGCGTGGTTGCCACGGGGGCTGAGTGACAGAAATTAATAATTAGTGACAATGATTGACAGCGCGCTCTCCATCTGCGGCCCACCGTTGCCTCCGAGCGCTTGCCTCCGCTGGCGACCGCGGGCACAATGAGCTCCAGCGGGATTCTGGGAGACGCTGGTGATTGACAACTGCCTCCTGGAGAGATGGGGACAGCGCAAGCGTGGAGGGGTGATGCACAGAAAAGGAGGAGAAGGAGGAGGAAGCTTGGGGAACAGGCCGGGGAATAGGGGATGGTGGGGGCAGAGGGTGTGGAGAGGGGATTCGGGGGCGCTGGGGGTAAGGGGAACTGGTCAGGGTGGAATCACAAAAGCTACCTTACCTCACCTTCACACCAGCCTATTCTCACTCCTTTCCCAGACCAACACAACAGCCATTATGCAAAGCAAACATGGTCTCACCCGGGGGAAGAGAGAGAGAGAGAGAGAGAGAGAGAGAGAGTGAGAGAGAGAGAGAGTAAAAAAGAAAGATTTCCTGGTTTTCACAGTGTGGAAGTGAATAGTTCCATAAAACCCTGTTAAAATTTTGCTTCTCACTGAAGACTTATCTTATAAACTGTGGGGAACGAAATATGGACGACTTTGTACACAATCATAATGCCAAAAACTTAATGTGGTTGCATAAATGTAGTTCAGTTGTGGTCAATCAGAGAAACTCAAACTTCATATTTTCTTGTTTTTCACTGTTGAGTGTGTCATGCTCCGCACCACCTGACAGTTTTCTTACTTTGAATGAAATTTTTTTCCCCACTTTGCCCTTTTTTTGCCCTTTTTTTTTTTTTTGAAAATTGTTAGCTTAAAAATTTGTCAGCCAGGCTTGATTCATTTTTAAAATTTAAAGCATTGCATAATTATTCACAGTTCAGTTCTGCTGTTCCGTCTGTTTCTTCTAAGACTATATTTTCTTCTTTGAAATATTTTGGAACACAATTATATTAAAATGAGACAAAAAGAGCTTATCAAACTACCGCTTTCCACTGATAGGAGCTGAATGTATTAAGACTTTACAATTTATTTATTTATTATTTTAACTTGATACTCTACCTGATACTTTTACTCAAGTTTTGGAAAGGTCATTTTACATGAGTATGGGTATATCTGCTATGTCCAGCTCTGCAAATTACAATGCTGCTCTCTGCACACAGATAAGCAAGACGAGAGTCAAAACTTTGAAAGAAAAATCTAATTATCATTTTAATGCTGTAAAAACAAGACAAAAAAAGAGAATTTTGCCTGACCGCAACTGTTTGAGGGCATATAGCTGAGAAGAGCCCAGCGGAATTCCTCCCATGCCAGATGCATTTCAGTCCACTTTGACATGGACTGCACTAATACCCTCCAGCACGACTTTAGCCAGGACACAGGTCTCTGAGGCTTACACATCCAAACACACACACACACACACATACACAAGCTTGACCTCAGGGAGGGAAAACAGGGCTGCGCAGTAGAGAAAGTGCTGCTGGGACATGAATCATATCAGAAGACATTATTGATTCCAGAACAGCCTGTTTCACCCCTGTTACGTCTCTTTCTATTTTCTTCCATTACTCCTACAGCTGGTGATGCATCTATATATTTTTTTGGTCTGCCATCACATTTAGGGAGCACCTGTCCATTATCTCATTCTCACCATTTTGAGGCCCTTCCTTTTTCCTTAAAAAAATCAATTTTCAATTCAATTTTTCAGTTCAGTTTTTTTGCTGAATTTTATACATTCTGGATTCACTTCAGGCCTGCGTCTCACCATCTCTTCTAAGATTATGCAATACTTCTGCGCATATAGTACATGCCTGTTCAAAGCATTTAGATATTTTGCTTATGAATTAGATTTAAGGAAATTGCTACTTGTAATTATCTCATAATTTAGAAGTGATACAAAGGTGGATATGTGAGCTGAGTAGAGAATGATTAATGGGCTGTTGAGGCTGGCGATAACATGTGACAATCATTCTGATGGGAACTTTCAGATCAGTAATTCCCCTAACCACCTCGCTTACACACTTCCCCCAGTTCTTTTATTGTAGCATTTGAATGCTGTTTCATTTCAGCATTAGAATAAATAATATAAATAAAATATTCATAATGACAAATTAACAATCCACAATGATCCTTGTCATTAAAGAAAATCACATAATTGGCACTTCAAAAATATCTTATCTGAAATGCTTACAACCTTTTTCTATTCAATTAAATTTCAAATTCAAACAATGAAGCTTAAAAGCACCACACAGCTACTAAGTGGTGTTTTGCAGTTTTCTACCTTCACTACTGCTCAGAGAAATGTGGTCCAATACTGTAATCATTGTATAAACACACATCATTATAATAAAACAAGGCAAAGAAGCATAGAAACACAAGATGTCTTCATGAGATCTAACCCTATGTTCAGAACTTTACATACATTTATAATCAGACTCTAGACTTAAATCAAGAAAAACGAAATACTTTCAGGTTAATTTAAAGTGTGCATTTATTTCAGAAAGTGAGGGCTGGTGCAGCCCACCCTGGTCACTTAACGGACAAAGGGAGGCATGAGAGGAATTGACTTTGGGTATGTTGCTTTGAAGGCTGCTCTGCTGAGGTTTACATGACTGCAAATTTCAGTAATCAAAGAACATGTCGCTTATGTAGATTTAACTGAATGATCCCTGAAGGATCCACAATTTACTTTTGAACATGGCCCTGTCCTCCGAGACACAGCAGTTACTGGAACACAGGCTGTATTTCAGCATGGTCACAGCTTGCTATGGAATTGGTTTCATCTCATAGAGTGTTTCCACACTAATTAAGTACTTTGGACAGACACTGATTTCTTTAACCTGTTCACTTCTCGATGAAATGACTACTTCCTGCTGTCCTGACTAGTGGATTTATGGGTTTACTAGTGTGTGCAACCCTGGTATGTGTTTGTGCAAATGTATTTTTTGGACAAAAATGGAAAACAATAGAATTCATGCAATGTTAAAAACAATTTCCTCCAGAATCAATCAAAAATCATTGTATGGCAGAAAATAAAAGTTGACAAAACTTTTGACAAAACTAACAAAATGAGAAAACTAAAACAAAACAACAAAACTAAAAGCATTATGATTTAAAATCCTTATCAACAGTTCAATTACAAAATACATATGATTCATTTGTGTGGCTCCATGGCCTTTTAGCGTCTAACAATTTGTGTGTGAAAGAGAATGAGAAATGGGGAAATGGACGAGTGTGTGTTTTTTTTTATTGTAGCTGTTTGTGTTGAGGATGTGTATGAAAGTGGTTTTTTTTAGGGCTGGTGTGAGTGGTAGTGTTTCTGCTCAGCTGTCAGTTTGCCGTTGTACAGCTGGAGCTGAATGGGAAGGGACTGGCTGTGTGTTTGGGGAAATAATGCTCTTTAGGGTCCTGGGGCTGGGAGGGCTTAATGGGCTGAGTTGAGCTACACTGAGCTACTAAACCAGTAAACATGCCCACACCTCCCTCCTGCAACACCACTCTCTTTCTCTCTTCACATACACACACACATACAGACGTACAGGAGAGAAGCACATGTGAACTGACAGTTGGCCTCCACAGGGCCCAGCAGGTGCTGTGTAGAGGCCAGAAAGAGAGAGGGAGAGAGTGAAAGAGATGCTGTGGGGCCCCTTACCTCCATGGAATTAACTGATGCGAGTCCTGACACGAGGCAGAGCTGACTTTAACACTCATCTAACTACAATCTCCTTCCTTTTAACACATAGATAGTGGTCCACTGGATGAAGGCACAACTAGCATAGATACCTTTTCATCTTTAGTAAATCTTTCTATGTATCTCTTCTTTCACATCTTTTGTCTGCCTCTCTACATCTCTCTTCCTCTCCCTCTTTCTTTTTTCATTCTCATTCTCTCTCTCTCTCTCATTCTAGCTCTCTCTCTCTCTCTGTCTGTCTTTCACAATCCCCCCCACCCAACCCCCCCCACACATGCTGTAGCAGCCGGAACATGGCCACTGTTGGTCAGTGTGGGACCTCTGCGCTGCGTGATGTTGAAAGGCTTTGTGCCCGCACACACACACACACACACACCTGGCTGCCGGCTGCCTCTTTGGTCTGCGTCACCTTTTGTCAGGCCCATGTTAATTAAGCCCCGTCAGCAACACACACACTCACACCCACGCTCACACACACGCGTGCACGCTGGGGTGCCTTTTAATGAGCCTGCCATTTGAACGCTATAAACACCAGGCCTGTGCCCTTGTTTTATTCCTGGGCGCGTATGTGTATGTGTGTTCTGAGGAGGTGGTAGACACGGAGGAGGAGTAGGGGGAGGTCAGCTGATGAGAGATTGTTTATTAAAAAAAAGGGAGTTTGTCATCTCCCTCTCTCTCTCTTTTCTCTCCTTTTTTTTTTTCAGCGGCCGAGTGAGACGTAGCTCTCCTTTTTCAGGGAGATGAAAGGGGCCTGGCGCGGGGCTTCCAACAAAAGTGCCAGCGATCACAAACAAACCTTCAAATGAAGCACATCAAAGGCGCTGCCCCAATTGTTAGCCTCTCGTATCCGGGGAAAATTGGCTCATTAAGGGCAAAAAATGACATTGTTTACATTAAGCGAGGCCCCTGATTAGATGCAGCCATGTTTGTTGTGCTGTGTGTTGTCCGCTTTCCCTGCCGCTGCTTACCAACAGCCCACTTCAGGCCCGCGCCTCGCAATCGCTCCTTTGAAGGCTTTCTTTCAGTGGAAAAAGAGAAGAATGGGAGGGAAAAAAGAAAAAGATAAACACACACAATCACAATTATAAATGTGCACAGACAGACATGATAGTTCTCCCTAATTTCTCTCTCTCTCTCTCTGTCTCTGTCTCTCTCTATACCCCCCGCATTAGTGTTCTCTCTTTAGAACTAATTAGGCTGCCTGTGGAAAAAGAGATGTGGGTGGAGAGGGTAGTTGGGTCCATGATGAATCTGTTTGTGTGGTAAAAGAGAGGCGGGTTGTTGGAGGAGGGAAAAAGGAAAAGGAAAAGACTCCATATTCAAAAGAGTGAAGATTGCACGCTGACAGCCTCTGACATCATTTTTTAAATGAAAATAAATCCTTTTGTGCTTGGAGGCTTTTGTCAGATGAAATGTTGCCTAATTGCTTTTGTCAAGGGTTCTGACAAGCTTCACTCTGTCACACACCTCAGAAAGATGGTGTCAGAGACACTCTCCTTTGCATAAACAGCAGTTTTAGCATGTAGTCATTCTGTACAGACACTTATTCTAACAGCAGCTCTCATGTCGCAGAGTACATGGTAGGTGGGACAGGACGCGAAAAGTTTTCTGCAGTATTATTGAGGCTTTTTTTCTTTACTTTGAGAGAGATTCCAGACCCTCTTTGGCTCTGTATGAGTTTAATAAGTAAATACACATTAAATAAATAAACAAATAAATTTAATTTTGTTACATTTAAGAAGAAAACCACAAATGCCTTCATTCATAACTGTTCTGGAACAGAAACAACAGTTTATTACTTTTTTATTTTGCTGGCCACAGTTGTTCCTCAACACAAAATCTAAACACTAGTTCAAACCCTGATCCTTGTCCAAACCCAATCACCCAAATAAGGATCTTTTGAGGTTCACCGCACAGTTATACCAATTTGACCTCCTAAAGTGGCTGTACTGAGCCTCTAAGACGGGAACTGGGAAAACAAACCACACCAAGACCTTGGGCAAGATTCCCAAAGCTGTGTGAAAAACCATTATGTAGGTATATGTAGGTTCATATTTTGTTTTATATTTTTATATTTTGTTGAAATTTGTTTGATTGTTTTCGTAAAGCAAAACACCTGTTAGCAGTTAAAAGAAGGAAGAATAAAGACTAAGTTTATCATTTAAATATATCCATGTGTGAAAAAAACCCCAGCTGTCTGAAAAAAAGGTGATCAGTGTGTGTGTGTGTGTGTTTGTGTATCAGCTGACTTGCCTCTCAGCACCATTAGAATCTTTTTAAAAGGGACGTAATATGCAAAAAACACACCTTTAAAAAAAACAAGTAATAATAGGTCTATGGGCTATACAAAACATGTTCATGAAGTTCTTTGTACAAAATCACTCTCAGATAAAGAGAGCTTTAATTCTTGACTGTTTCAGTCCCTTTCAAAATGAGTCATTTGGATTGCTGACATCAGAATAAGGGAAATTTGCATAGAACCACCCCTCATCTGTCACACTTGAAGTGTTGTGTTCATCTTGTTCTGGGTCTGATTCAGGGTCAAACATACAGGGCTGGATAGTACCGCTGTCGTCTGCCTTTTTCATCTGTGTTACGTGTCCCAATACTTTTGTCCAACTCGTGTCTCTCTCACTCTTTCTCTCTCCTTACCTTCCTAGTCACCATACAGGCTACAGCCACTGTTACAGCTTGAATAGAGAGAAGGAATGAAAGAATGAAACACTTTCACTGGTGTTAAGGGCATTAATTCTAATGCGTAAAATCCAGAATTTAAATGCGCAGCTTAAGTATGTGATGTATGTGTGTGGGGCATGACCAGCAACAGCTTTTTTGCATATAAGGGACAGGGCCCGTAAACAGCTGTTTTTTGAAAGGGATTGATACTGTCAATAATACAGATGACATCTCTTTATATGAGAGTGATTTTGTGCAAAGAACTTTATGAACATGTTTTGTATAACCCATATTATAATTAAAGTTTTGCGAAATATGCCTTTAAAATCAGCACTAATTCAGTCAGATATTTGAATGTTGACACTGACCAACATGAACAAATAAACACAAACTGAAATACCTGGTGGCCTGGTTGGGGCAGCTGGTGGCCTAGTGGTTAGGGCATTCGCCCTGCGACCAGAAAGTCCGGGTTCGATTCCCAAGACCACTAGG
>JBBPDB010000007.1:15187240-15201468 GCA_037974465.1 Brachypetersius altus | reverse complement strand
AAGCTATTTTCAACACTTTTCATTGGTTAATAATTTCTAAATTTTACAGACCCATGTGGAGACTGACCAATAGTATCAATTTATGAAAAAGTGGAGTTACGAGTTTTCCGCCCGGCAACAACGATATGTAGAGAGAGAGAGATGTGAGAAGAGAATGTAGTGCCACCCAAAGTGATCATTTGGTCATACGTGAACACACCACACAGTGTGAAAAGCACAAAATTGTTCTGCATTTAACCCATTCACCAAGTGAAGCAGTGGGCAGCCAGGAACACAGCGCCTGGGGAGCAATGTGTGGGAATAGTACCTTGCTCAGGATGCTTAGCAGTCTTGGGAATCAAACCCATTACTTTTTTTACCCTAACTGCTAGGCTAGTTGCATTCTAAAATATGTGTTAAAATGAGTGTTTTGACCAATGCATTTTCAGATTTTTTATAAATGCACATTTTAAAGGTTCTTTACTATTTTCACAATGTAGGTCTAAGCCAAAAACCATTAAGGAACATTACATTTTAGGAGCATGTATACTATGAGATATAAGGTTGTCTTCTGCCACAATACTTTCTTTTTTGTCTGTTTCTGCTGATGATATAAAGCTGTCCATTTATCAAAACATTCAGCCTAAATGAGATCTCATGGCCTTGTAAGTTAGCAGGCTCGCTCGGCCGGTGTGTGGCCCAGCGGGAACAAGGATGAAATTTGCCCAAGAGTGGAGACGAGACGGGTTGAATGAGGAAGATTTTGGTGAAGAAAATAAAATGGACTGCTAAGCTTTTGATTGAATCTGGGGTGTCTACAGAGGCTGAAAACTCACTTAAGGGTATCCCCCCCACCCCAAACCCATTCTGTCCTTAGTGCTGTCTCTCTCAATATCAGCTCAGAGCAGCAGAGGAGCAGGAGAGGTTGTCCTTAAAATGAAGACAGAACCTCGAAAATAAAGATGGATTTAGTCTAGTCCCCCTGAGATCTGATAAATCATATTTTGGGAAATGAAAAAAAACTCTAAATGTGGATTTAGGAAAATATAAAATCATCACAGATATGATTGTATTTATTGTTTTTTGGCTTAGTTAATGACATAATCAAATATTTTGGGATATAATCTTTATATAGGTGAATGCCCCCAATGGAACAGCCTAATGCTACTAAAGCATATAATCCCCTTAAATGTCTAGGACCTTCTGGCATGTCCAGACTTCTATCCCTCACTCCTGTCCCTTAAGAGTAACTATGCAAAATAGGCTCTGTTTTCCATCTGGCTATTGAATAATAGGACTTGATAAGCCTGGGAATTTCAGGGGTTAAGTAAAGAGGATAACATATCTTTAGGATGCCTGTAAGCTATATATGTATTTTTACATTTGGAACATCCTTCACCCTCTTGTAGAGAATAACTAAATGCTTTGTTTGTTCGGACTGCGGCAGAAGTGGTTCTTTGAGCTGTGCTTTTATAGGAATAGTTTTTACTTTTTTACCAGTGTCTGTTGAGAGCAAAGCAAAGAGAAAGACTTTCAGATGGTTGCCTTATTGCGCTGTCAAAGTTCTCACTGATTATCCATAGCTTTCCCTCAGGGTTTGCTAAATGATGTCTGTGTATCACTATTACAGGGGTTAACAATTATTTTTTCCCCTGAAATTAAGGGCAGTGACCCTAATATGAGGCCACTTAGTGCCTGTAATAAGATGATAATTGGGTGATGATGATGAACCCCCACCACCCCTCACACACACACACACACACACACACACACACACACACACATACACACAAACTTCTCACCCTTATTCATGCTAACTGTCAGTTAGCCATAATGGATTACAGCCACATTACTTACATTTATCATTTCCTGCATAGAGAAATAGGCAGTGTGTGTGTGTGTGTGTGTGTGTGTGTGTGGATAGAATGTGAGGAAGGAGGCAATGGTAATATCCCAAATCATCTCATCTCTTCCTTCATCATTGTTACTTTTTCCATTCATTGCCCCGCTCTCTTCACCCCCTTCACTGATGACTGTTGTAATTGCATGTGCACATTTCCCCTAAGGGCTTCCAAATTAAAAGAAAGTACTCTATCCATCCAGCCAATCCCCCTTTCTCCCTATCTCTCTCTCTCTCTCTCTCTCTCTCTCTCTCTCTCTCTCTCTCTCTCTCTCTTCCTCTGCCCCCCACCCTCTCTTTCTCACTCACACACACAGCTCACAGCTCTGCTCTGGGGACACTGAGCTTATTTGAATGGAACCTCTCGTCTCCCTCTCATGCTCTGCGTCACTAATGAATAAATAAAACACACACACGCACACACATGCATACAGTGGATTGACTTTCACACATGGGTGCTCTTGTTGTGATGAGATGCTCATCTTAAAGGCAGCTTGATAAGGGCAGTCATTACTAGGGCCAAGGGAGATCATACTGTGAGCTTTATAGTGTAAACCCGTTGTCAGTTGTGGTAAGGTATGGTGGTGGTATTCTTATATCTAACTGAACCCTTAAAAGAGAAAATAAAGATATTCAAAACCTTCAAAATCTCTACAACAGTAATTTTACATGTTTACGTTTAAAATGTAATGTAAGGTTACATTACCTTACATTACAGGAGAATGTAAGGTAATGTAACAAGAATTTATTTGAAGAATTTCGAATTTACAAATTTCAAATTATGTAAATCAAAGAAAAGAAAAAACACTAAAAATGAACAGACACAGTTTTATTCTAACACCAATGTCATTTTCAAATCCAAAACTATGATCAATAAGACCTTTTGCTTATAAGCATTGCACTGTTTTTCTAGGTTTACAGTATTTTCCCCCTAAATTCTTGGATCATCCTAATTCAAATTTTTTTGCAAACTAGTCCAGGATTATTGATCACCAATTTTGTTATGCATTATCTTCAAAAACTTCTGATTTTATCTACAGAGACTTTGACCAGATGAGGTACTATACTAAAAAAATGCTGGTGTTGGAACTACATTTCAGTGAAAGCTTGGAAGTTATAAAATCTCTGTATTGACCATTTTGTTTTTTGGCCATCTTGGTATTTTTCAGTGGTTTTCTATGGCAGTAGAAGACCGTAGAAGATCTAAATATATTTTGATGTAATTTGGCACCCTTATATAGGACAGTCCATCATATGCAGGCTCTAAATTTAAGGTTAGTCCACCATTCCCTGCAGTGCCACCCAAACGCCATTCATTTTTGCTCATAACTTTTAAACCATTTGATGCTTATGTTTTGAATGAACTGAATAGACTCATTGACTGTATTGATGGGATATTGTTGTTGCATTCTATGAAAGCACTTCAAAATTGACACACAGAAATGTTATTTTTCATCCTTTGTCTTTCAGAACTAAAGTAAAATGTAGGCTGGCTTCATGCATTCTTTACTGTACTATAAATGTTCAGAGACATTTTTTATATAGGAGTGACTCCACCAACAATATATTTCCTCTTTGACCCTTCTGAGCATGGCCTCTTCTTGATCTCAATATGATCATAGCCTGAATCATATTCTCCTGCTGAATCAAATAAGCCTAGAAATGTGATGAGGTGAGATTTACTGCAGTGTGCCAAGTCTTCTATTGCTGCAGATAGTGTGTATGCAGTCAAACAGATTTCCTCTCCTCACCTGTACAGTGAAATGGTACTGGAACCCGATGTCATTGCAAAACTCATTAATGACCTTCTAACATGCCCCTATTTATAACTTAGCTAACTCACTACCACCAGATAATGAGCATACTGGGGTACATTTGCTGTCATTATATCATTCGCATATCAGTGGTGACAGAGGTGATTCCATGTTATGTAAATGATTTAGGATGTTCTAGAAAGACAGTACATACTGTTTATGCCACATTTCATTGCTTGAATCTCGTATACTGCACCATGTATTTATCACCTTTTTCCTTCATAGTTATGAAACCTGGAGTACATGCTCATCTGCCTGAACTAAACAATGAGTGGGTTAATAAACATGGATGTGTTTCCACATACGGTAGCGCATGAAATGCACTCCCAGTTGCATATCATAGTAAAGTTGCTTACTATGTATTCTGATATGTTTGGGACTGCATCAGACATTCTGTGTGCTATGCAATCACTGGGTGATCTCTAATGTATAAATAAAAGTCAGTTTAAACAATGTTCAGTTATTGCTGAATGTAATAAAAGCATGTTATAATTTTACATTAAATATTTCTCATTTTATAATAAAAAAGCTCAGTGTTTGTAAGTAGAACACATTCTTTACATTTTACATTTTTTCCTTTCTTGAAGTTGAATGCCAAAAATGCATGCTGACTCAACATGACTTGATATAGAATCTGATTACATATGGTGGGGTCCAATGCTCTGAGACCCTAAGCTGAAATGCTTCTATATTCCATTATTTTCTAATTTAATACCTTTTTTATCATTTCAAATTGTACTGTCAGCAAAATAAGAAGTTTAAATATTTTATAATTTTCTAGCATTTACTGTGTCTCTCTTGCTTTAATGATTGAATCGATAACATTTAGTCTGGCATGGACTGTGCAAATTTGTGGGAAACATAAGATCTAAGAACTCAATGTGTGGAAGAAATAAGATGCTCTGACCTTTTGTACATAGACCATAGACTTCACAAATTTGCTTCAATTTGAAGAATTGCCTTGAAATAGTATAGAATCTGGACTATTTCTTCTGTTTTTATTTCTATAAAGTTCCACTGTTTATTTTCTAAAACTATGCTCTCAGACATTTAAACAATGTTGTTATTCCATTCATATAGTAAAATGTTTGTGTTTAGAAAACGAAAGTATTAAGTATTGATGTTCTTGCATGTGTGATAATGTGTGATAATAACCTACACGAAACAATTTAATATTTGCTGGGCAGCAGCCAGTAAAAGAGAAAATATGTGACTTTTTGACAGTGTACCATTAATTAGTCAATAATGGTGCCATAAATTAGGCAAAACAGGGTTTGGCCAGAGGTGTAGGGTTTAATGAAAGTTGAAATTGGTTACACCCTCAAGGCATGTAGTGGGACATAGTTCTACGGCCCCCTTCCTCGTTTATCAATGTTTTGTACAGTCAGACACCCCCAAGAAAAGAAGAAAAAAAGCCATGGTACACTCTGTATCATATCCCTATCCTCTCTGGCTCTCTAGGCTTGTAGTCCTTCTTAGTGACGGATGCCTTGTGTCTGACAAACAAACAAGATGTCTAAGACGTGTTGACAGCTTCCTTCTTCTTCCTCTCAACCTTGAGGAAAAAAATGGGTGTAAATCCTTGAAAAAGTGGTTAAAATCATTATTTGACTTTATTGATTTTTTTTTCTCTTTTTTTTGTCCCCATGCAAGACTCGATAGGTTATTGTGGGTTCTGCCAAACAGAGCTGGGAAAAATCATTAGCGCAGGCTGCTGTGATTTACGTCCTTGGTAGAGAGAGGCACCCAAATGATCTGCCTCTCAATCGGCATCATCAATCACCCCAAACCAGAGGGCACCTCAGACAGCCTGGGCTGGCGGTGTGTGGGATGGCGCACATACTGTATGTCTGTGTGTGAGTGTGTGTGCATATGTATACTGGGAGGGTGTGGGGTGGAGGGAGGGGTTCATGAAAAATAGCCATGTTTAAAATTGTAGCCTATGACTGGCAGCATACATGGAGCCTCCTGTGCGAGAGCATGTGTTTGTGTATGATTTTTCTGGCACCATTCCTCCTAGTTTTGTACTTGTTTCAAGTAAGTTGGCACAATTTCTAAATACTGCAATGTTTCCAACAAGTTGTTGCGTCAGCTATTAAAGGGAACTTTCTCTATACACTGGAACTGGAGTTTTGCATGTTTGCAACTGGTGTGGTCTCAACAGCACTGACTGCACTGTGTATGGCTATTAAGTGATGCAAGCCATTGGTTTGTTCAGGACCTGGTGCTAATTCAAACAGTTTGGCAGGATTATATATTTGCATTGTTTGACCTAGACTGGCCAAAGTTTTGAAGCTCCTGAAGCAGAAGTGCTACACTGGAGAGATGATGTTAAGTGGTTTTGACTGGCTGTGCTGGTCAGGCCATGCATTGTTCTCACAAAACAACAGTGCTGTGGATGCTGAAGGATGCCAAACAGAGCTTCTAATGACTGTGAAAAATAACACAACAGGAAAACTGAAAGTACCTTGAGATTCCCAACGAAATGTATTTCATCCTCATTATAACCACAGATTTGCTATATCCAGATGTGCTCATTCTCAAATTGACATGTCCTTTCTTTGGGTTGGGGCAACATGGTAATATAAGATGACAGAAACAAGCAGTGTGGATATGTACATGGTAGCTAAGGCACTAGATTAGTGTAAAAACATTGTTGTGTAACTAGACACTGCTCCTTTTGTTAATAAAATTAACTGACATTTAAAAAACCAATTTCTGACAGATACACTGGACAATTCCATATTGACCCTCTTTTATTGTATGTTGCAAATCTGCTTGAGCCATCTCTGCTAGCATAAACTTGTTTTACGTGCTGGCCCTTTTTGTATTCATTATTTTAGAACATTTTAACAGCTGCTCAGCCAGAGATGTTAAAACCTTATTTGCTTCCATTTTACAAGCACTGTAACAATTGCATTGTAAATTATGTGACCCTAATGATATGCGTAAAGTGGAATGAAATTGCTCACATATGCAAATTAATAAAATCCCATAAACCTTGATAAACTGCAGCTTAATAATTGCGCAAATAATTACAGGAGCCAAATAAAAGACAATACAGCGGTGCGTGGACTTGATAACCTTTTACACGCTCTGCCTTTATCTTAGCTAGCACATCCTCTATTAACTGCTTGAAATATCACATGTGGTGAGACTGAGGGGCGGGCTGGTGAAAGAATTAGCTAGGTTGTATAAGCAATTATGGGGGCATAGTATGTAGCTAAGCGGCCTAATAGGTATGTAGAGGAGGCATTATTCAATTAAAGTGGCGGGTTACAGTGTGAGCGAGGCGAGGCGCGGTGACAGCGCTGGTGTCTTCTCCTTATGAAACAACCTATTTAAGCTAAATCAACTCCCACTTAAGAGCGGGCGTAATAAGCGCGGAGGAGCAGTGCAGTGGCCCGCGGGGCCCCATCCGTCATGCTGTAATACCCAATCACAATGACTGATAACACCTAGCACAGTGCCTGCCGCATCGCCTTGCAGAGCACTGCCGACTCTCTGTCTTTCACTCTTTTTTCCCCTCTTACAATCCCTGTTTTCCCTTGTTCTTTTTGCTCTCTCTCACTTTCTCTCTCTCGCTTTCTCTCTCCTCCCTTGCTTATCATCCTTCATTCACCTATACACTTTCTCTCTTTGCATTCTTGAACTATTCACTTCCTCACGATGAAAAACCGCAAATCTTCCTTTTCTCTCTCTCTCTCACCCTCTCTCCCCCTTCTCCACTATTGCCTCTGTCTCTCACTCTTTAATTCCTTTATCGTTGTCTTATACACTCTTTCTTCCCGCTGTCTTTAGGTGTACATGAATAGGGGAGGAGGCTGTGCCCTCACTTAGTTAACACCTGCTACTATGGGACTTGGCAGCACTTGATCCAAAGCTGTGCCTCATCTACTGTTGCTGATTGGAAAACTCAACCTTGAACATTTCATGACTTAGTGCAGTCCTGGTCCTTAGACCAAAAGTGGATTTTGTGCATATGCTGATGACATCTGAGGGCAGTCTTTTTATAATCACATTTAAAGCAATAGTTCAACAATTGCTTTAAACAAACAAACAAAAACAAATTGCCCTTTACCACAAATGTAGTCGCTCAGCTACAACATGCTTGAAGTGTTGTAGCTGAGCGACTACCTTGAAGTCTGAGGTTTTCTTTTTTAGTTTTTCCCTGCATAGACTGTTTTTATTGCTCTTTTATGGCTCAGGAGAATGAATGGTGATTGTCTTAAATCCCTAAGAAGAAATGGCATTAGACAAAAGAAGACAAGCTCAGAAAAGAATTATAGAAGATTTGTGTGACTTTATTGGGATCTCTTTAAGACTCAAGGAGGAATTTCTGAGCAGCAGGAGACTTAGGCAACAACCTCCTTTGTCTATCCAGTTGATCTCACTGTTGTCTAGGAGAAACTACAGAGATATTCAGGTCTTCCTTTTTTCGAATTTTTTTTATGGGAGGAGCTACAAGGCAAAAGTTTGTCACACAGTTTTTTTTAGAGATATTGAAACCTGGATTTTTATTGACACTTTTCTCCATTTTTTATAGATAATTATTTTGTTGTCATACAGTGTCAGAAACCAAGGAAGTGTATTTGAGATTGCTTAATGATATGGTAAGTATGTGATAATTTAGCCTAGTACGATGCTCATTCTGGGTGTGGACTGCATTGCCCTTCAAGCTCTGTACAACACCTCAACAAACAAACAAACAGGCAAAACAACAATGTCCAGACTCTTCTGTCTTGTGTGCTTGGCTACATTTTGCATAATTTTTTTTGCAAATCTATTAAATCACACATTATTTATTTATACATAATACAAAAGCTGTGGTTATTCTAGGATTTGGTCCATTTTAAGGTTGTAAAGTTCTATAATATTTGATTAAGCCGTTTCTTCTGCTGAAATACAGGAGCTGTAGTTTTACTAATATATTTGAATGCTAAATACAAGGTGAGAGAAATCAAAATCATTAATGAAACAAATAACATAACCAAAACAGCGAGCTGATTTTGTTTATTAAAACACAGAGGGGGAAATGAGATAACAGATAAAAACAGATAAAGAGAAGCATGTCAGGGGTGTTTGAAGAAGATTCAAAGAGCTTTTCAGTCTTTTTCCCCCTCTTGTTTGTTTTAACCCCCCTCCTTCTCTCTCTGTCTTTCACTCTCTCATCAGTGAGTTGTGCTCGGTAATGACTCCCACTGAGGCGATGCCCCTTTAAGACTAAGCCCCCCACCCCCCCTGCCTCTCCATGTATTATTCATCAAAATCAAATGAGGGAACAACAGGAGCAGGAGACATGGTGCATGGCTCTTCCTCTGCCGCTCCCTGAGGTGCCTCAGTCTGCCGGCCCCTCTCCCCCTCCCCTGTTCTCAACTGGGGGTTTTTGGGGATGGACGTTGGCATCCCCTCATGCCCGGCTGCGTGGCAGGTGACCCTAGTGCCCTCTGAGCCCCCTCTGTCCCTCCTACTCTTTTCTTATTCTCTTGCTCCTCTGTAGTTCATCTTCTCGCTCAGTGGCTCTGCACTCGCACCCTGGCTGTCTGCCCTGTGAGTGTGCAGTCCCTGCCCCTTTCTTAACCTGCATGAATTTGAACTGCTAACAAGTAGGGGTGGCTGTATAGGATCTTCATGTATGATTTGAGATTTTTGTTTAATACCATGACTTCCAAACTGTAGGCCTGCTCAGCCAGACAAAAGATTCAATGCTGGACAATTTGTGGTTTTGGCTACCAACCCTGGTCTTGGAGGTCAAAGTCCAACCACTATTTGCAACACTCACCCCAGCTCACTTCTGTAGCAGGAGGGCGACGACACATTATGTGCAAATTCTCCAACTGTGCCATTAAATTAGTTTTATTGAACTTCACTGTTAATTGAAATTCTATGTGAAGACAAGCTTTTCAGATCACTGGCAAAAATCCCCTTAAACCTAATTTAAAATTGTAGCACAGATTGCTCAGAGTAGTGAATGAGTTTGGAAACATTTATACTACTGAGCTGGAGTGTATTGCTTATTAATTAAAACTGAACAGTTTCGATATGACAACAATTGCTAATTGTTACTTGCAAAATAGGGCTTTTTCATGAGTATAAAATAAATAATGACACTCTTAATTCAAGAATTTGAAAGTACTTCATTAAGTTAAACAGAATTTCAGAAACTAAACAGACATGCTTATGTTCGCCCATTTTATACAGCTTTACACAGTTACTGTTTTTGCATGGTGCAAGAACATGTTCTTTTGATGTCTCATCACAAATTAACTTGGCAAGTTTGCCAATTACCATCACAGAAACAACAAAAATACAAGACACGATAGGTCCCAGTTTAAGATTGCTCTAAGTGTAACTCATTTTGCATGCTGTGTGTCCAAAATTGGCCTGCTTGACCAATGAAGTTTGTTGCATTAACCAAGTAGAAGTATGTCTAAGTAGCATACTAACTATGTGTGAGTATGCAGCATGTGTAGTATTTTGCTGAAACACAGTTAAGTCTGCATCAAAATTTGCTCTTTATAATTCTATCACACTCAACCTCAAACCTAAAACACAAAAAGATAAAGAAATCCACTCAGAACTTTCATGAGAAATGTTTTAATGTTGTTTCATGCCCATTTCTTTATCACGCTATCATTCTCCAGAGCCCAGCGAAGCACTAGATGTTTCGTGACACTAAGGAGAGACACTTTAATATTTGCATGAGCACAGGAGGGGGTTGATAGAGTATCCTGGTTCGGTTTCAAAAGGCTGGTGCATTGATTACTTCACAGAGAGAAAGGAGGGAGGGCTGTGGGAATGATTTGATGACTCTGCTTCACTCTTGTATCACCTGCTGTTAAAGGTAGATAGGCTATATGTGTAAAACATGGAGAACATGGCCACCTGGGGCAATCTCAGACTTTCCTTGAAGACAGAGCTTCAGTCTGCAGCCCCATGTAACACTCCTGACCTATGTAATTTGTCTCTAAGCTATCTAAGCATCTCTCTGGCAAAATTTGTGGCAGAATAAGAACATTGTAATACTGATGTCTACTGCTCTGATAATGTCCCAATTTTTGTCACTAGATCTGTTCTAAATCTGTATAAAAGAAGATCAGTCAGACTCTTAGCAGCCCATAAATTGTCCAGCCAATTGATCAAAATCAGAAAAAAGCACAGACCTGTTTTATTCCAGATGCTACCAATGTATTAGTCATATTAGTTCCTTTTGTGCTGTTTTGGGTTGAGCGGGGGCACAGCTGTGCATTGCTGACACAGGAATGCCCCTGTTCAAAACAAAACTACATGGACTTATGGATTCAACTCTTAAGTATCATTTTCAGAAAAATGATCAGCGATCTTTACTTTCAGTTAGAGAATAAAGTAGTACAACCTGAACTAAATTTGCAGATGTCTAAAGCAAGCCAGTGAACACGTGAACAGGCACAGAATCCAGACAGAACAATTCCGTTCATGAATTGCTGCAGCTCATCAGAATGAGAGGAAACATCACCACGAAAAATCCTGAGCTGACTCTGTAGTAACTGACTTAACATGACTTAACTGACTTAACTGTTGAATGCTAAAATGCTAATTCTAGGGTTAGTTGTTAGGCTTAGGTTTTAGGGTTAAGCTCAGGTTTAGGTTTTAGGGTTAGGGTTACGGTTAGATATTTGGGTTTGGTGTTAGGGTATAGAGGTTATTTATTTGGGTTTGGCGTTAGGGTATAGGGACTAGGTATTTCGGTTTGGTGTTAGGGTATAGGGGTTAGGTATTTGGCTTTGGTGGACTCCCAAGGGTTAAATGAATGTAAATAC
The DNA here is from genome assembly GCA_037974465.1 of Brachypetersius altus. NCBI lineage: Eukaryota > Metazoa > Chordata > Actinopteri > Characiformes > Alestidae > Brachypetersius > Brachypetersius altus. The sequence continues at coordinate 15,189,976 of JBBPDB010000007.1, read as the reverse complement.
ATTTGTGAAGTGAAGTGATCATTCATTTAATGTACCAGGAGCTTATTTAGATATTGCTTAAATATGATTATTTAGAAAAGTTTGCTGTTTAAAGTGTAGTGTCTATAGTTAATGGGGACTAGGCCAGATTTCTAGCCAATTGTCTGTGGTGGATTGCGTAAACACAGCTGAAATATGGGACTGTCCCATTACATATAATATATGTGCATCATTATCATGTTAACGCATTAATAGAACGCAGCTAACTGGCTATACCTATAACAGCTGTATGTGTCTATTGGACCCAGAGCCAGTCATACAGCGCCAGTCACCCTATCAGAATCAGAATCGCGTTTATTGGCGTATGTGAGCGAACACATACAAGGAATTGGTTTCCAGCTGATGGGGTCTGTCAAGCCCAACAGTATAAAATGACAACATATGTATATGTAAAGATATGTGTATACATGTGCCTACGCCACACCCATATGTCTCTTACAGAGCATGCCTGCTGCTCCAATAGGCCAATAGACATGATTCTGATTCAACATTCAGATACATAGACATTCATATGGAGTTGGTCCCTCTTTGAAGCAGCTATATATATTGTTATTGTTTTTTTAAATGTTGACTGTCCTTAAAAAACATAAATCTGAACAAAGAAAACATAGTGTATTAAAAACAGTACATTTAGGACATACTTAAAGGTGCGATTAATTGTGAGTTAACTATGGCAAACATGAGATTAAATATTTTAATCTACTGACAGCCCTAAAATATTTATATATATATATGATGTCACATGTTTCTGTAACCTCCTGTTCAGCTCTGAACCAGACAGCTTCACCAGCCCCCCTCACCCGCCGGGCGTAGCTATAAGCATGCTGGGATTGGGTTATGATGATGAGGCTGGCTGCAGACTGACTGAGGTGATGGGTCTATCAGCAGGCTAATCTGGGTCTAATGGCTCTGACCTGTACAGGACCCAGCTGGCCCCCTAGAACCCTCCTGATTGGCTCTATTTATTATGGGCTAGAGTGCATTAGATGGCCTGCATAGTCATTCCACTTGCAGGCCCAATTCCCGGAGTCCTGATGAAGCCCCCTCCACCACTTTCTTCTCTTTTCTCCTTATACCTCTCTTTTGTTCTTTCCTAAATGGCTCAATTAAAGAGGTTAATTCCAAAAGTGGCCTCTGCAAAATCAGCTCTCTCCACCCCTCTCCGAAAATCCTGACCACACCACCCAGTCCCCATTTATTATTCATCTCAATCAAATAAAGAGTGCAGGCAGACGAGAGAAAGTTGCTTTTCGTTTTTGCTCTGCCGATCTTCTTCCACCTTTCCCTCCCTCCATCCCAGCCTACTCCTTACCTCCACTTTTCTCTCTTTGCTCTTCTGTGGAAGAATTGGCTTTTATTGAGTGAGACTACACACACACACACACACACACATACATACACTCACTCACTCCTGGGCCCCCCTTACTTTCCAGCAGCCCATCCCCTTGCCTGGAAAATGAGCAATTCTCTCATTGTAATAATGCGCCTCTGTCATCCCCCCATTATCGGCATGATAAAAGATGAAATATTCACAGCGGCTGGCCTCCTAACCTGATCTGGGCGCGATATTGGAGCTTTGGAAAATGAGTTTTATCAGCTTTAATATACTCCTTGGCAGACTGACCCTTGAAATTAAACATTATTACAGAGCGGATATTTAAAAAACCGGGGCCACAAATTACATCAAAATGAAAATATTAAGGAACATTAGGAATATATCAAGTGGCGCGAGGCTGAGAGAGAGGAGAGTCGAGCAGAGGTGCCGCGGCGTTGTGAGTGTCACCGCAACCGGGCTGCAGAAATAATAACAATGCAGCCAGTGCTGCTGTCATGTGTCGGGATAAACTAATTATCCTTTCCGACATTCTTATAGCTAGCTTTATTAGGAGAAGTGCATTCAGTGGGTGTGCGTGTATGTGTTCCTGTGTAGTGAAAGTGCTAGGCTCTATCAGGTGAAGAGCTGTCGGCACCTCTCTTGTCTTATCTCCTTTGCTTTTAAGAGTTGCCACGAAGAGCGCAGGTCCTGGAGATGGCAGAGTGGCGCCTCGGACTTTATCAGCTGGGAAATAAAGGGCAAAAATAAAGTGTGTCACACGTAAGCTGCTTAAAGTTACTTACTTCTACCAAAGTCCGAACTCAGGAAGAAGGACGGAGTGTGTTTTCAGGCTCTCAGGTGATTTGTCATGTGGTGATGGGGGAAGATGAGAAATGCAATAAAAGCTGGTGGAAATGCGATTTGAATAGATTTCAGTAGGAGAGCCTCCTCAGGGAGGGTGGAGAGGAGGAAGGAGGGATAGAGAGAGAGACAGAAAGGGGGATGGGGTGGGGGGCGTAAGCAGGCCCCTGGAGGAATGAATTAAAAACTTTTACTTTTGGTCAGGCCTGTTTCTTCCCCCTGCTGCTGCTCCTGCTTATCACACACACACGTGTTTGTGTGTGTGTCCTGTGCGGTTAGATCCGCCCGTGTCGCCCCACACCCTCAGGTTATGGGGAGATAGAACACACGCTTTCCTTCATGCCAGACTTAGATGAGTATGCAAGGCAGGGGCTGCTGTCTTTTAACCTGCCGCCCAGACTTTGCATATTGCCACACATGCTCATACGCACACACACAAAAATATACAAAACCTCGCTTCATGCTGATGCCTTCCTTTGGAAGAGCTGTGGCGCTCAGCTTGGTGCTTGCTGGGTGATATC
>JBBPDB010000007.1:15149362-15163272 GCA_037974465.1 Brachypetersius altus | reverse complement strand
ACAGAAAAAAACCCACAACCAGAAAACCCCAAACAAAAACACAGTGGCCTTCACCTGCCACTGACCAGGCCGTGACAACTGGCAGCTTCACATGGGCTTGATTTGAACAAGTAGACTCAAATTGGACTCCAGACTTAAAGATTCCTAATTTAAACAAAATTAATTAAATTAGGACCACAAACCTCAGTGTAGCAAATAAATAAAAACTTTCATTTGGAACCTCACATATGACTTTGCTTGCATGTTTTATCTCAGTTAGCAATGCCATTCTCCTGCAGCTTGCAGTGGTATCATGTCTCCTATGGCTAAGATCAATCCTTTTAGAATAGCTATAAACTCTTTTTGGAGCTTCTTAGCTTGGAAAGGAAGTACAGTGAAGAATAGTAGCTAATTTAGGTGATGTCTAATGGTTTGGTCGAAGATTTATTAAGTTACTTAATTGACACATTTCTTAAAAATTATTCTTAAAAATAATATTTTTAATTAAGCAAATTAAGCAAGTTAACTTATTCCTTTAAACACAGAGAAGCAAGTTTTTGTTTGTTTTTGCTTTTTTGTACAATTTAATATCTGCAAATAATGATGAGACTAAAGTTAAATTTGCAACCAAACATTTAAGGCCTGCCACACGCTGGTGCCCCACCCAGGGTGAGTTCCTGCCTCACGCCCATATGCAGCATTATATGCCGGTGCATATAACCGCATGATATAACGTGAGGTTGATATTTTCAAAATATTAATGAATATTAATATGCTGTACATGCCTTTTATTGTATTGTACAGGTTTAACTGAAATGATAAAAGAACATTGTTGTAACCAAAGAAGAAATAAGGTCATTGCAGGTAAACTATACATACATGTGAGAATGTAATCCATTATACATGCATGTAAAGCAGCCAGGCATCTTCTATATGAGCCCCAGACTGCCTTGCCCTTGGCTGGGCTCTGCTGACTGGACGTCCTCTTCAGGCGGTGAACTGTGGTTGACGTTGGGGTGCTGGGTGCTCCGCCGTGTCCTCGTGGAGACACGTAGAGGACAGGCAGAATGTAATGTATGCAGGGCCAAATGAAAGAGTGGGGCAGTGGTGTGAATTTGGATGGGGTTAACATGGCTGTGACATTTGGTTGCGAGCCCAGGGGAGTGTTTGTAGAGTTTACTCAGGATGGCGAGAGAAAGGATAGAGAAGGTGGCTGAGCCTGAACAAGAGAAAGAGGAAGGAGAACAAGAAGGAGCTTACAGTTATTAACTTTTAACCCAGCCGCTCTGGAGAGAGCACTTGTGCTGGTGAGGGGAGAAAAGGCTAATGCATCTGAGAGATAACATTTAAAAGGGTGTGGCAGAAAAAGGAGAGAATGAATAATCAACGAAAAAGTGAAAAACGGTGGAAGAGAATGAGCAAATTTAAGTTCACCCCATTCTCTCTCTTTCTCTCCCTCTCTCTCTCTCTCTCTTTCTCTCTCTCTCTCTCTCTCTCTCTCGCTCTGTCTCCATGTCAGTGCTCTGATTTATGGCTCTGTTTAAGCGAAGGCCACACGTCTCTCCCGATGCAGCTATTTGTTTCACCCCCAAATCACACCCACCCCCACCTTAGCTTCTTCGCAAGACATCAGCACACACACACACGTACACACGCACAATGGGAGATCTGGAGATATCAAAGTAAACCCTTTCCCACAAGCCACACCTAAGCACATCATTTTACTGCTCTCTTTCTCTCCCTGCCTTGGATTGCTTACCCCCTTCTGAAAAAAGTGGAATGGTCCCAGGCTGGCACACTCTGCCACTGAGGAGATGCAGCCTTGCAGCACTGTTTGGTAGGAATAGAAGGCAAATATGAGAAGAAAAGTAAGAAAAAATGATGACAGTCAACAAGGGTGCCATTAATAACTTTCAGACACAAGGTTGTCCTGCCACAAGAAAAAAATGCCAAGGAAGGCTTTTTGTCTTCGGTGTAGGCTCTTGTAGGAGCATTTAGTGAACTTTTGCTCGTTTGCCACAGTGCTTTCCTTAACACTTAATTTTCTATTAACTAGAGTTGAACTCAGTTGTCATACAATTAACTGAAGAGTGTACATTTAATTCTTGGATAGACCTTGGAATATCGGCATAAAACTTGATGGTCTGGTTTAATTAACTCATAAAAACACTATCACACATTCTGCTGCAAATGATCCCCCCCTAACTTTCCCAAATCTTTAAATTGGTTGTATTCCATCACATAGCCATTTTCATTGCCCTAAAGTTATCATGTCAGGAAGGGCTTGACATCAGTTTGTTTTCTAGAGAAGTTCTCATTCTCATGCTGCATACAACATTTGGACACAACTGGCTAATCCAGAGGTGGGAGATCACTTCTAACAGTCAACCAGTCAATGAAAAGCAGGAAGATGTTCACTAGTGTCTTGTTCAAACACAAGAAATCTAATTTTCATCCAATTTGTTATTCAATAAAAGTCCTATCTACATGATTATGAAACTGACACCAAGATTACCCCGAAATATTGTCTCCTGCAATACTTAAACCTATACACTCCTCACAGTCTAGCAGAATCACATCTAAAGAAGATCTTATTTTACCAATGTAAAACATTTGTTTACTTTGATAAGTTTCTTATTGTTCTTGGTTAAAATTCCCATTTGGGAGTCAGCACTGCTTGAACCAGGCCCATCCCAGCAGGGAGCACTGTAGCAGCCTTTAAGGCTCTCTCCAGTCGACAGGGATTGAGTGTACTGTAAGCCTCCAGAGACCATCACCGAAGGGAACAGAGACACAGCCATAGAGAGGAAAATGGGAAGGGAACAACAGACGAAGAGAAAAAGATGATGTAGACACCGTCAGTGAGATGATCTTCACAAGTGCTGAGATTAAAAATCTGAACTGGGATGAAAGAAACAAAATTGGTGTGCAGCAGGTATGGCTGAGATGTAGTGTCATGAGGATGGAAGAGAACGCCTAGAGACAGAAGGATGTCCTAGATAAAGGTAAAAATAAATAACCATGAACAAAATAGGTTTTTGAGTTTAAACATTAAAAAAGAAAAACGGTACACTGAAACTCTGTGGAAGTGCTAGATATGTAGAACAGAAAATCCAACAAATGATTCACTCCACTCACCTGAGATCCACCTGTCAACCACATTCAAAGATAGCCTACCACCCCTGCAGCCCATCAGAACACGCAGGGCCGGCAGTAGGCCCACCATGCCTGGGGCCGGAGTAGTGGGGAGGCCTGAGCTGAAGTATGTTGATGGGGGAGTCAGGTGCTGCCAGTGCAGGTTAGTCTGGTCCTCTGATGCATGCTGACAGCACAGATACCTGTCAGGCCTGGAGAGACAGATACTGCTCCAAGCTTGAGAGCGAACCTTTCACACTGAAAGCTGCTTGAGGGGTTTGGGGAGACATCAGTGATTTTTTTTCTGAACTTCCTCTCAATCATTGAATGTCCTGCCTTTTTCTAAATATATATTGTTTTTTACTAATTATTGTTGGTATTGCGATAACATTTAATATCTCTGACATAGTGAGGGAAGGCATTCTTAGACCAAAATTCAGCTAATTTCAGCTAATCATTTTGAACAATTCTATATGAAATGGCAGAAGGAGGTTGTATATAAACAAACAAACAAATACACTTAATACTAAAGAAAAAATGCTTTTTATTTAAAAACAAAATCATGAAAATTATCAGAATTTTCCTTGTTCCACAACCCACACTAACTGAACTGCCCAACATTAAATGAACACAATATTCCTACATAATATCACACTTCATGTTCTGAGTACATTCTAGGATATCATACATATATAATATTGCATATCTATGTTCTTGGTACTACTTAAGTTCAATAAAGGGATAATGTGTGTTGAAAAGTGATTTTGTGGTGCAAATGGTGTTTTTTGATTTATTTAGGAAATAAATGGGGTCAAATTGAAAGAAAAGGATGTAAAACACAGCACCATGGTGCTATGTGCCTTTTAAAGTATGAACCATTCCCCAGTCGGCCACATTTGTATATGTCCCCTTATTTACCTGGGCGGGGGTGGAACGAGGGGGTAGTTGAGGGGATGGGGGTGCTGACCTTTACAAGCAGGGACGGTGTCTGAGAGCCAGTGCTGCTCTCTGCATCTTAATGGCCACCACGCCACCCCACTGATATTTGCTTAAGTACATGAGCAAAATACTTATCAGAAGTATTTACAGAGAGAACACGGTCAGCAAAAGCCATGGGGCAGCAGAGAGAGGGAACCACTGGCCATTAAGTGTTAACTGTTATTATGACTGCTGCTGTTCACCACAACAACACAGCAGGGACTTTGTTTCTCTCTGTGATTTTTGCTCTGCAATTTCAAATACATAGACTTCACCAATCCACTTGAAACTTTGTGTGTTTGTAGCACCACATGACTGATACAGAAAAAAAGGTTTATGTCATGACCACATTCTTTGGTAGTGACACAGATTACTTCCATAGCAAGCACTGCAACCAACACATTTCAATATCTCAAGACATGTCTGTGCCAATATCTTGTGATGTAAAGGTCCAAATTGGAGTCCTGCATCACAACGATATTCTTTCGATCAAAGGTCAAATGTTCTAAAATTTCATCCACATGAGTACTGCAACACATTTAAATGCTACTTAAGCTAAAAACTTGAAATTTGCTGTGTTTGCTCTTTTGCATTTACATCTTCTAAAGTTCTATTTAGCTCACGCAAAAAAGAACAACGTTAGCCAATTAAAATTCAGCAGCCAAAACATGTATGTGTGAATAGCCAATCTTAAAGTTCTAGGCTTGTTCATAATAGTATAAATGTTATTTACTCAATTTCAAACGAATCAGCCATGTCTCTACAACATGCTACAGCATGTTTCCTCTGACATGTTTTGGTCTATTTTTCAAAAGGAATTTTGTCTTTAATTCCTTTGTAACACTTAAATGGTTATTTCTCTTCTTTTGGAAGTGGTTAAATCATTCAGCCTCTCATTGCTTGGGCCAGTTCACACATTCTATTTAGACTGCTGATATTGCATATTATACACTACATTGTGGAGTATTTAGTTAATTCTACCAGTAGCCAGTGTGACAATGGTCATTTCAGTGTGAAAATGGTCACAGCTTTTGTAAAATGCTTCTTGTTACAACCTCTAGAAGACATTGTGTAAAAACAAACCAGTATCTATGACTGGAAAATGCTGAACACAAATGTTTTAGCTGACTAATAGACTCAATATTAATACTTTTTATTTTTATGCAAAAAATGACTCATACTGAGAATCTTTACTGTTTGACCAGTACATGTTTATGAGCCAGATGATGAATGCAGATGGATTCACTGGCATTAATAACCACAGAGGAGTGCAGTGCTCTAGACATTTATGCCACTTTAGTTTTTTTTCGTTTTTTTTTACTTGTCCAGTTTTATAGCTGAAGGCAGGCTGAGCAGAGTGTGTGTCTAGGCTGCGGCTTCATCACTATCCTTCTCTGACTTTCTTATATACCTGTTCTCTTCTCCTTCTGCCCGGAGCCAACCCACTGCTAATGTTCCTCTTCCCTAGCTGCACACTGGAGCAGGGATAGATCACAAATGCATGAATTTGTCTAGACGGCTCTCTGCATAACTTCTAAATGTATCAAATTTTGACAGCCGATTCTAGGCCAGTAAATCTATTCCTAGGGGCATCTGTGTACCTTTGGAAAATAAGCAGATCCCTTTAGGGAGCAAATTTGCTGCTACCATCCTTTTCCTTTAAATTTTTCCCTCTCTCCTTTTTATACCCAATTGTCTACTCAGAGGCAAATGGCACGCTTGCATTTTAAAAGCACATCATGCATTGAGAGAGAGAGGAAGCGCAGAAAGGTCAGGAAAATTACAGGATCAGGGACTGATGTCAGAGGAACAAATCGGTATGAGGACAAGAATTTTTCAACTCTACTTATGTTTGTGTGTGTGTGTGTGTGTGTGCGCGTGCGTGTGGTTGTCCATTAGTATATGCTATTTAAAGCTTTCACCACTTCGTTGAGTGGTTGGTTGGGTTGGGCTTAATCTGGGTTGGAATTTGAATCTGTTGTAGTACTCACATTAATTTTGTTCGTGTGACAAAAATCAAATGACCTCATCCAAGCAGCCATCTCTGTTGTTACTCTAAAGCTAGTCTTTATGTTTTATTGTTTTTGTTTTTCTCCTATTTTCTCAAGAAACTGGAATGAAAGTCATGTCTTCCCACCATTTTTTTCAATTTCACAAACACATTCACACTCCACTTCGAGCTCATTAGTTATGCAGTAAAGAAAAAGCTGCAATGTAGAGAAAGGAAGGAAGGTGAAAATGAGGACTTCAGTTTTTCTCTCTTGTTGAATATTCATAAAAGATCCATTTTAGATGCTTACGGGCGTTGTTGTTTGTTCCAGTTTTGCGCAATTGCTTCCCATATCGTGAAGCTGTTAGCTACTAGGAAATTGCCAAATCCTCAAGAAAAGTAAGGTGTCACACCTCTTTGCAATCAGGTGCAGTGCATCTGATGTGCACTATGGATGATGTTTAAAGCAGGACATCGCTCCACTCCCATATCCTAAGCTCTATCTGAAGCCGCAATATTGTGTGAAAGTTGTTTGTCAGTCAGTAAGTATTCTGCATTTCTGTACTAAGACTCTGACACACGGGGAACTGACACACATTTCACGTTTACACTCAAAGCCAAAATACTATTTACCGATGAACGCCACCATTTTTCACTTGTGAAGGCTGCCTGAAACCACTTAAGGATAATTATTTCGCCATAAGCAGTTCTATGTGGAGCGCAACTGTCTTAAATTCTTTACCAAATAGAAGGCGGTATAGTATTCCACTTTAAAATCACCCTGTTTATTTAATTTTATTTGTTTTTTCATTCTCCTTTTTTTTTTTTGACATCATTTGTTTCTGAAGCTCTTGCCTCACCCCGTCACGTGCTGCAATAATTGGCGAGGTTTACTGGATGCAAATTGCAGCTGCTGTATTAAAATGCACCTTAAAGGAGGTTGGTACTGTCTGTTTAGAAGTCAAATTACCATTTTCCCTCTCTCTTTTTTTTGTCAACTCACTTAAACCTCTTCAGCCTCAGGATGAGGTCAGGTGCAGCTTTTTATTTGCTTGTGAAGATTTTGCAGCTCCTGCAAGCCATTTAGAACTATCTGGAGGGGGTCAGGGACCTCTCTGTTAATTTCACTTTATCTTTCTCTCCACTCTACCTGACCTCCAGCTCATCGGTCTGCCAGAGCCAGGCCTGCCTGTTCTGTGCTTGTTTATTTGTGTTTTTTTTTTCTTTTTTTTTCTTTGAGTTGACAGAAAGTGGTTGCTTGCAATTTAAGAACTTTTAAAGCATTTTCACCTCCACCTTTTAAGGTTGTAACAAGCTGTGCACAAGGTGCGTAAGCCATGAATGATGTTTGATTGCCTTGTGCACAAAGGTTCTTAGGAATCATGCTAGCCTAGTAGTGATAAAGTAACTACTCTCAAGCAACTTTCTGAAGCACCCTCTTCATTGTTATATGCCTGGCCTCGTGTCTTTTTTTTTCGTGTTTTAAATAGCGGTGGTTATAGTGGACATTCGTGAGCACAATGACTTCTTGGAGCTTTCATAGGGCCAAGAGCTTGAGATGCTTTCTAAATCTGCCCCAGGTCTTAAACCCTCTTTCCACACAGAGCACATCGCTGATAATCCTGAAAGCAGGGCTGCTGTGCACGGGGCTGGAACTAATGAAGACAACTGTTCAATTACTGGCTCAATTAATACAAGTGCCTGGAAGCATAGCCACCCTGAAGAGAGGCAGCTAGCACTGTGTTGTGGCCCAGCATAAACTCAGCCACCAGCATTAATTCCACAGCAAATCCCACGGCTTACTCACTAATGCTGTTTCCCTACTGGAGTGGAGTTTGTGTGTGAGTGAGAGGGTTTTGCGAATATACAAACAATGGCCCTAAAAACCGACATAGCTATGACTAAGGGTGGCCAACTGATTAGGTGTTTGACCTCAAAGAAAGCTTGATCTTCTGTTCTGAGCTCCAAGTTGACCCCAGGAGCTCTTTTTCTGAGATTTACTAGGTTATCTGAGCCCTTTGGCCAAACGGTTGACAAAAAAGTGTTTTTACCCTCATGTTATTTATTTATTTGCACTGTCATTATTGATTTCAGCTGCTCTCTTTTCATCCCCTTGTTGCCTCTGACTCTTGTTTGGCCGATGAATTGGAGCTGTTTACAGTATGCAATGACCCATGAGGGTACATGAGATTATTCTTATTTTTTACCCCCATCGAGGTTTAGCTGCACATCAATAGTAAGGGAGGCTTGTTTATAATTAAATCTCCCCTACCACAGATGGGACTTCATGTGAACCTCTTGGTCCAATTAAGCCAAGGTTTCCTTTACCCACTGCTTGGTCAACTCCGCCATTGGCATGCATATCTAATAAGCTTCCTGCCTTCAGTACCCCATGTGGCCAGTCAGTGGAACTGCAACAGGGCAGCCGTTGTATAAAGCTGAGGGATATCTTCAGTACCTTTTTAGCCCAAAGGGTGCTGCTTCACACTGATTAAAGATTAAAGGCAGAAAACACACACACATACACACACACACATGCAGCTAAAAACTAATTATTTCCCTTAAAATGAAATAAAAAATTGCTACCACAGGGGAGTTGGGTCTAATTATTTCATTTAACTGTAAAAAAGGCCCTTGAGGATGTTTTTGGATTTTCTTTGGGTTTAAGCTTTTGTTCTCCTTCTCTTTGTGATGAAACAATCAGTAGACCTTCACAACAATAGGTTTTCAGGATTTTATTTAATCCAGTGATTTGGCAGAATTTTTAGTAAGTCTAGTATGGTCCAGATCGAACAGAATCAATATTTTGGTTACAAAATACTATTTAATAACTTCATTTAGTTCCTTTTATATGCCATTGCTTGGGTATTCAGTTTATTTGCAGTATAAGTAAAACACTTCTGCGTGCCTTAACAGTGATCAAGAAATGATTCCCTTTATCTTGTTGAGGCAATATCACTTTGTAGAAATGTACACACAATCATAATTGTTTGTTTTACTGTGTGCGTTAAATCCGCTGGACATTGGTGGGAGTTGTTGCGTTTTCTTTGGTACGAGCTGCCAAAAGAAGACAAACCTGTGTGGGGAAGCAGGCAGAGCGAGCAATGGCTGCAATGATGACAGTAATCATATGTGTTTGCGGTGTGGTGTTTCATCACCTGCCCAGTTCCAGGCCTCGTTAGACGACAAATGACTCTTAATAAAGAATATTCCCTCCCTACTGCTGCCTTTCTCTGCCCCACCCCCCAGCTCCAGAGGCCCTGTTACCGGGACTCTGGCTGCAGGATTGGGCGGCTCGGCAGCGAGATTGATTACCCCGTACAATCTCAGTACTGCCAATGTGTCTCCAGGGTGAAAGATCTCCCCATCTATCTCTCCCTCTCTCTCTCTTTCTCTCTCTCTCTCTCTCTCTCTTTCTCTTTCTTTAGCCTGGCTGCCAGAGGCAGCGGGGGATGACAATAAGTCGGGGCTGCAGACACGGCCTCTCCTGTGCCACGTGCGCTTGTTCACCATATGTCACAGCAAATGGGGCTCTAGCGCAAGAACCCCACAGTCCGAGCAGGGAGGGGACAGAGAGAGCAAGCGTTACAGAGAGAGAAAAAGAAAGAGAGCGAGAAAGGGAAAAAACTTCTCCTGTAGATAAATCAGTAGGGGCCTCTGTGAATGTGTTGTCATCCAGTGCACCACCCTGACTGCTATTTTAACGGACAAATCAGTGGCTCCTTCCTGTGACTGTGGCTCTTGCTCGAATTAGAGTGTATGGTAATGTGGCGCAGTGATGAGAGCGCGATGACGAACTTTGTTACAGGTTTAGTGTTATCTGTAGGCCTGTGAGTGGGGAGGATAGTGATGGTGATGATGGGCCATGTCATCTGCATGCTGTGAACTCTGTCTGCCTTGCCCCTGCTCAAACACTTCATGCCAAACTAGTGTTGACAGCCATATGTCCTGTCACCTCTTACACCCTGAGGTGGCAGCTCTCCTCTCCCCATTATACAAGCCCCATAGGAGACCTTTCTTCATACTCACAGAGGGGGGAAACAGTGCAAACTCCGTGACAATGTAATTAGCGACTTCAAAAGCAATCTTTCTTCTCAGAGCATAAAGAGCCATGTGCTTTTGAACAAGAACTTGAACAAGAAGAGTGTCTCCGGTGGTGATTTCACCAGGTCCCATGAAATGGTTCCCGCACATAAAAATTTATAAAATTTACAAATCACATAGCACCTAACATAATATTAAGCTGTAACTAGACCAGCAATGGTGCTGTTTCACAAAATTCAGTCCCCCTTTTTTGAAAGGTGTCTTTAAAAACTTTGTAGTAACACCATAGCATTACATGCAACGATTCACAGCATCTTTTCACTAGAGTACAGCTGAAGTACAGTAGTGCAGTTTAGGTAAAAAAAATGTTTAGCAACTTAATTTTTTACTTATGTAATTACATAAGAAACACTTGTGTATTTACACGAGTAAACTCAAGTTAAAAAGAATTGTATTAAAGTATCATTGTATTATTGTAATTCCTGTGTAATATTGCCATAAATTGCATTTTTGTTGAATGCATTGTTAATTATTCGTTACATTTAATACATATAAACCAGGAGTGATGCCTGGTTACACAGCTAAAGGTTCAATAGCACTTCACAATGTTTCTTCTTTTTCACAGCAGTATTTAGTTTTTTTATTTAAAAAATTTTTATTTTTAAGATCCTACTGTCTGCTGGTGTCACTTCAGTAAACTGTCCTCACTGCGTAAATGGAACCAGTGCAAGTGCAGTCAGTCAAATTGAACTTTTCATTGCCTAACCACAACACCATTCATTCTTAGCAAGTGTTACTAGGCTGGGCAAGCTTTATACAAAGTTTTGACACAAACTGTGCTGAGTGTGAATTTGCCAGTACTCTTTTCCAACATTGCTATGAAAGAACACAGAGCATATATGGGTCAATTGTTTGAGTCTAAAATGCCTGATTCAGTGACACTTTTAATGGGCATCTGTCTATAGTTTTCCTGCAGTGTTAGGAAATGGAAGTTGCCACTTTCTGATGCATGCAGACATTGCTGTTGGTATGGCGGTGCTTGAGAGTTTAAAGCAGCACTGGCAGTTTTGTCTGAGAAACGGTTGGAAAGACCAGAACTGAATACAAGAAGATGATGCAACACAGCTAGAAACAGATAGCTTCCCTCTTCTGTCCCGTCTCTCTCTCTCTCTCTGTCTCTCTCTGTCTCTCTCTCTCTGTTTCTCTCTCTCAGGCCCTTCATTATTTGTTGCGGTGCTGAGGCCTGGTCTGGTGTGCTGTACCCAGCCTCTGACAGGTAGTGTGGAGACAGGCTTTCTGATGGTGGGGCGATCAGGGAAAGAGGCACAGAAAGCAACAAAGGGTGAAAGCAGAGGGAACATGTCCAGTGTTTATATGCAACCATATGCCTACATGCAACCAAATGCCAAAATAATAATAAAAAAAAGAATAAATATATATACACACACTTTTACAAGTCTTTACTATTTATTTCTTGAAAGAAATAGTGTATTTATCATCTGCCAGTTTTAGATGCATTCATTTTCTGTATGAAAAGCATCTCAGGTAGTTGCAATGCAAGTGTGTGTGTTTGAGGCTTTTGGCTGTCCAGGGGGTGATAAAAGCGGGCAGAGAGCTTTCAGAGGAGACCCTCTGGGCCATTGGCTGCCAGCGTCTCTGGCCCTGATAGAATCTGAAGAGAATTCCATTGGCCTCTTTGAACAGGTACTCCACTCCTACTGCTTGTGGCTACTCTTTGTGCCAGGAAACACAAAGGCCTGCTATATTCGATACATTTAGAGCCCCCTACATAGATGCACACACATGCACTTTGAACATGCATGGAAGTGGGGACAAAACACACACATGTCCACAAACACACACACACACACACACACACACACACACACACACACACACATACATTTTAGAGTTTCTTTCAGCAGGTCTTTCCTTTGCTGCACCTGTTTCTTTTTCCTTTTTTGCCTTTTTTTTTTTTACCCCTCCACCCTGTGTGTATGAGTAGGTCCGAGTTAGCCAAAACAGCGTGGGTGAATTTGAGAAGAGAAACATCCTCTGGGTTTTCTCCTTCTCGCTCTTTCTTCTAAAGAACTCCTCTGGATCTCATGTTTTATGGATGGGGATGGGGCATGATTCATCTTGGCATGGGGAAAGAAATTTGTCCTTTGTCTCCTGCTCCGCTGGCCACTCGGAGGCATTCTGAGGTCCACTACTGGGCTTCGACTTCTGCTGGATCCAGACATATAGTGAGGTCATGGATGTGAGTGTGTACGGATGTGCTGGAGTGCTAGAGTGCTGGAGTTTGGCCTTTAGTCATTAGCCAACTGGAGCTGGTTCAGTTTGGGGCCAGAGCCAGGTTTTGAGGGGAACGCAACCGTGCAATAAACAAACAAACAAACAGGCAAACAAGTGTGATGAGAGCAAAAGCTTGTTCTTAAACCCATTGCTTTAGCGTAATGGGGGATGGAGGGATGCGGCGAAGATGATAGCATTCATATCCTGAAGGCTGTTTGACATGCACTGTTTTAGACACCCTTCCTACATTGCTCAATCCAAGCTTCCAAAACTTCCAAGTGACAAACACACTCACACACATACACAAAAGAGTGAAATCTTGTCAAAGCAAGCAGAAACTAAAGATTAGAGATCCTTGTCCGCCTTCACACCCTAAAGAGCTTGGTCATTCCTGGGGCAAAATGCGGCAATACATGGAGAGTAGACAAGGGAGACAGGGAGAAGGGTGGGGAAGGAGCTGGGTTGGGGATAGAAGAGTTAAAAGATGGGGTTGGGGAGGTGGTTGGGGGGTTGCTGGTACAAAACTGCCAATTTCATAGTACACATGTGGATTAAGTCTCCCCCTTTGAAAGCGTTCTGAAATGCCCATGTAGCAATTACACCCTCCTGGCTGAAACAGGGGTGTGTGGCCCATATTCTGTGTATTCACTCTCATGCCTGGCAGTGCCCGGTTGCTGCCAGATTGTCTGCAGGCGACGTTCGTGCCTGCTTTGATTCTGCGCCAGAGGGGCCTCATGGGCTCTTGGCTTGCCGATCGTTCTGCCGTCAATACGCTGGCACCGTCCTTCTCCTATCAAAAGTGACCCAATTAGGAGACGGCAATGTGTTCTGACAGGCACTATCTGCTCTGGTAAACAGCTCAGGCTGCTTATTGTCTCTCTCTCCTTCTCTGTGACTGTATCTTCCTGTCTGTTGCCCCATGTCTTCTTTCCTCACTCTTTTACCACTCTCTTGTGTACCTCCCATAGCTGTGAACATAACAAGAGCAGAAAACGCTGTTGTTTCTTTCTGACTCACCTACCTGTCTCAGCGCTGCCTGCCTCCCCACCACACACACACACACACACACACACATACACACACAGAGGCTAAGGTACTCTTTGAACAGTGGTTTGGGTGTCAGAGCGCAGGAGGGGAGCGTGCTTTAACTAAAACCATAGTGATGTGATTAGAGAGAGCAGTGACAGCAAACATTGTTTTCCCACTGACTGATTGTCAGCACTCATCTCTTCAGCTGACAGCCTGCATCCACGTACAGCCCCTCATCTGAATTATGTGTGTGTGAGTGTGTGTGAATGTATGAGTGAGTGTGTATGTGTGTGAGTGTGTATATGCGTGTCTGTGTTTGTGTGAGTGTGTGAATGTATGAGTGAGTGTGTGTGTGTGTGTGTGTGTGTTTATGTGTGTGTGTGTGTATACAGGGTGGGCCATTTATATGGATACACCTTAATAAAATGGGAATGGTTGGTGATATTAACTTCCTGTTTGT
>JBBPDB010000007.1:15139081-15149262 GCA_037974465.1 Brachypetersius altus | reverse complement strand
GTGTGTGTGTGTGTGTGTGTGTGTGGGAGAGAGAGAGAGAGAGAGAGAGAGAGAGAGAGAGAGAGAGAGAGAGAGAATTTCTCTCCCTCACCACAGTCTGCCACAGACGGCATTTCTCTTAGTGTGTGTGTATCTGTGTGTGTGGGCTCAAGCGAAGAGGGTGGTGGAATCATTAAACATTCATACCCCACTCACCTCAGTGATAGCAGAAGCACTGTAGCTCATTCTCTTTGATACGCTCCAATGCTGAGCGCTCCCGTCACTTCTCCTCCTCTGCTTTCAACTCCTGGAGACTGCTTGAAATGGAGACTCCATGGTGACGCAACAGGCAGTCCACCCTGCTACTACAGCTGCAATGTAAATGAACCTCAGTATTTAATCCGGCCACCACCAGCAAAAACACTTAGGGACAACCTAACTTTCCAAAATGTGTTTTAATGGCTTATAGCCACAAGCAAGACCAGGTATTAATTCATGTCTCCTATAAACTAGGAATAACTTAGTCACTTTGGACTGTTGTACATGTAATTAACATGTAATCAGTACTATTATAATATGACTTAGTATGTAATAAGCCCTCAATAGGTTTACAGGCTGGGGCATGTTTCCATTGCAGGTTTGCAATAATGCAATATGATAAAGAGTAATTTATTTTATTTTCAGAAAAAGGCAATATACTTTGTCACATTTTGAGGAACACTTGAATGTAAGAATACTAGACAAATTATAAAAGAACTATGTTATGCTATAACATTATTTACATTTCATAAGCAGGTAAAACATAGAAAAAGGGCAGTGGACAGTTAGTGATTGCACTGGTGATTCTATGGTCACCAGTACCTCTGTAATGCCTCCCAGACTAAATTTCTTTTAGTCATTCCATCTTTCTGGCTTGTGACAAAGGCCACTAGCCACTAAAAAACACAACAGCCACAGCAAAGTTTATTACAGTTACACAGGTCAACCGATCAAAATCATCGGAGATAAGTTTATGTTGGTTTTTGTTGTTTTTTTTTGCTGATTTCAAATCTATGTTTAGTTTTTCCCGCATGCATGATAGTTGGTATAATTAGCGTATAATAAACATATGCTGAGTGTTTTTGAAGAAACAGTGGTAGCCGACTGACACTGATCATTATATCTATGCCACAGTGTGCTCCTGTCTGACTTCGCACTGAAAATATTGAAACAGTTACTTAATGGGTCCTGCGGTTTAATAATAACCGCATGCAAGTCTATTGCAAATCTAATATTACTCATAATTCAAAAGGTTCATGCTGATAGCAGATCTGAACAACTGCTATAGAAAAGTATGTTGTGGTTTCTGATGATTACAATTTTTTTTTGTTGACCTGTGTTATCAACCCTGCTGAAAAACAAAATTGTTTGACCACACAGCAAAAGACGGAATTGAGCGACAATGACGAAAGTAACATCAAATCAAAGTGTCTAAATCAGCTCTGAGTCACATCTGTTTTTCTTTCTCTTAATACAGTCATGCTATACCCTAAGTATTAGTGCTGAGATGCAGATCTGGAACATTTGGCTGACCTCAGCTGTGTCATTGCATAAATATTAATTAAACAACTGTTAATGTATTTAGACTCATGATTACTGCTGATGATACTGTGCATATACATTACACTTACAATATCTTACATCTCCCATTCCTGCGCATGCAAATCACTCTCTCTATGACTGATTAATGTTACTAATAGTAATGACTGATTATTATGATGACTGGCTGATTATTATGATTATTTTAACAGATATTTATTGATAAAATTACATGTCATTGAAAAGTTAATGAGCTTTTAATTAGTAGCTATATTATCTATAACCATTCACGTCCATGAATAAATACAGGTTCCAGGTGCAGTTCTCCAAATAAAAAAAATAAAAAAAAGGTAACAGGTTCCTTTTTTTTTTTACTTGTAATTATATATTTTCCATTTTCGGTAAGCTCTCGCAAATTCTATGGTGGACTTTTACATTTTAGTCAAAGTGTATCAGATATACATAAAGTCTGTTTAAGAAGTCCTTCTAAAGTGACTCACTTTGGACCACAATGGAGTGAATTGTATGCGTAAAATCACCGTAAAATCACCGGTTCCCAGTACTGTGGATTGTTAGACCTAAAACAAGCACAGAATTTAATCAGGCAGTCAGGTGTGAGTTTCCCAAATTATAGTAGTCTTCAGATATTCTGAACTGAGACAGAGCATTATATAATGCCCTTCTTGATTGTTCCCTTATAATCTTCCAGTGATCTTTGTGGTATAATCCTTTTGGGAAAATGGGCCCAGGGCATTTCCGTACAAAAGAAGTACAAATTGTTGAAGACAAATTTATTCCTTCTCTCTCTTTCTCTCTCTCTCTCTCTCTCTCTCTCTCTCTCATTTAATGGTTGAGTGGTGTGCCGTCTGAGCCGTGGATATGAGGAGATGCCTGTGGCAGAGTGCTGGTCAGAGGCGGAGTACTGCGGGTTTCCACTGGCATGTTCCAGCAAACTGCCAGCGTAGACAGACAGTTGGCATTGACAGTCTACCAGCTGGAATCGGCTAGCTGCCATTCTGAGCTTCCCTTAATGTCACCCTGCTATTCGTCTGTCACCCAAACGCCACATTAACACACAGATTTGCTGCTGTCCTGATCACGCAGGCCAGAGTAAGTCAAGAGTTGTCCTCAAGAAAAGGTCTCATCCTTAATCAGCTATAAAAGGAGTCAAAGAGGAGAGTAGTAGATGATTGACAGGTTAAGTGAGAGGGTAGTGTAGCTAAGGTATGTTTGATGTCCTTGGGGCATATATTTCAAACGAACCAGCGAAAGTCTCATTTTAGTGTAGTTAAAGTGACTCTTCCATCCTGTTGCTAATCATTAAAATCAGCAACCTTAGCATGACAAGAAGAGCTCTGTAGTGATGAGTTATAAATATAATTGGACATGCTTACTACTACAATTACATGTAAGTTCTAAGTTAGATATATATTTAAACACTTTAAATTCTGGTTCACTTAAGTAAAAGCTGTCAACATAAACATTAGAATTGGTGAAGGTTTCCCTTTTGCCATAAATGTTTGGAGATTTTTTGAGACACTTTTTTTTGTTGTTTGTATGTTTTTGGGCAGTGATATTTGAACTGATTTAGGTAGATTTAAATTTGATGAAAGCTCTGTAGTGACAGGAAAGAGTCTGTACTTGCAGCTTCTTTTCATGTATTTTGATGTCAAGAAGAAAATGTAAGGACAAAAAGGACAAAAAATTTGTTTCAGCGAACTACAAGTGAGAAATAATTAGCAGCAAACAGCACCATGCCTCTGTTATCACGTGCCATAACTGAGACTTCTAAGGGTTAAAGCTTTTACGTTACAGTGAAGCTTTCTTGGCTGTGGTAAGGAGGTCCTGTGGGAGCAGATCAGTGTCTGGCAGAGGCTGTGTTTGGGGCAGGTGTGTGGAGGTTGCTGCACCCTGTCTGACTCGGATATGGCTGCAGTCCACAGCGTGCTAGCTGCGGGAAACACAGTCCAAATATTTCCCCTCATTGGCTGTTAAAACTGGAACATATCACATCAAACAGTCTTACGCCTGTGAGTCAGATGAGTACTCTTTAGCCATATTATGCAGAACCATGCACCTGATCCTAAAGAAGCCGTCTATATGACAGGCACGGCACTATTGTGTTCTGTAATCAGCATGGAACTGCAATGCATGTCTAATGAACTTGTCTACTATTGAACAAATACAGGATTAATATTGCTATAATCATTTTCAAGGGTGGATAAATGGAGTCTAAATGCATTTGTTATGGACTTTCAAGGGTGTACAGGGTTTCTTCTTCCATCATTAGGGTTTCCACAAAACAAACACATATGGTATCTAGGAACATTAGAGAAAAACATGCCACTTCACCTCGGGCGTGTTTTCTTAGTGATTTTTGTCAAGGCAATTTTTCACAGATTTGCAGGGGAAAGGAGAAAAAAACTGGAAGATGACTATTTATGGACACTGTTTATCCATGAGTGTGGCAGCTGAGGCTTATTTGTACAACTTGCCATATCTTGCCTGCAAGAAGATAACTTTTCAGCTTTTACCATTATGTTATGATATATGCCGGGCTTGCAGGTGCTTAGCATCGGCCTGAGGGGAGAAGAGAGGTTTTAAGATAAAAGATGTGTTATCACCCGCTGACAGTAATTCAACAGGACCTCCAGGTCAGGCCACTAATGTTGGCTTGAAAAAGAGCCCTGTGTCATCTGCTTGTGTATGTTGGCTTGTTCCAGAGTAATGGTAGGCACACCCTTCCCACCACCATTGCCTGCTATGCAGATCTTAATAAGACCCCAGTTCCAGAGTAGAAGAACGTATGCAGAAGCCAAGAAACTTCATTTCATGTACACAGTTGTTCTGCTGTTGCTGGCATGAATTTAGTTTTCCGTTTATCACCCAGTGGTTAAAGGAACTGTCTCATCTTTATGGTGCACCATCATTACAGAGAGAGATTAATTCACATAAGTCAGATTTATTACTATCATTTTGCTCTACAATATGCATGTGATTACACAGTTCTATAAATAATTACATAATTAGTTACACAAGTTACATTTACACAGTATGTACTTTTCCCATTTTTCTCAAATATCATCACTTATTCTTATACACATGACGACCAAATTTACTTTTCATTATTTATACCTGATGTAAGGTTGGTCAATACCCCAGAGAGAACCGTGATGGACAGTGTTATTTAACATGGGACAAGAAAATAAAAAAATCAAACTTCCAATATCTACCGTACAAGTTCAGTCAAGTGACTATTGTATCTAACTGAAAACCAAACAAAACATTTCCAGCCACCATCCTTTTTAATTGGTGTGTTAACTATAGGCTTCCTATTAGATGTTTTAACCACAATATAGCATTTTATACTGAGCTTTAAATCATTTAAGGCTATAATTCCACAAAGTCTCTAAACAAAAACAACAGCAGTGGATTACACGATGAGATGTACTAAAGGGAAATCTGCTAAATGTTATCTCTTCAGTGTTTTAAAGCTGAAACACATCCATTTCAGGTATGAAACATACAAGGTAACACACTTTATTTATTTTTTTAAATGACCAGAGCTAATGTCTTTGTGCAACTGCTGAATGAACCTAGCCTTCTTCAGATCTACTTATGTAAGCTTAATACATTGATCATCGTGTCTTTCACTTGTCTGTTACTAATTTTCTGCACCTTTTAATATCTATTGCTTGTTTTATGTACTGATTTCAACCTTAATTGCATTATACTCTGGTATATTCAGTGTTAACATGCACATGGCAGTACAGTGACTATTCATGGCTGCCCATTGCTTCATTTGGTGAATGGGTTAAATGCAGAGAAAGTTTTTTGTGCTGTTCACATATGACCAAATTGTCACTTGCACTTACTCTTTTCATTAACTACCACAATTTTTGTCCCTTGAAAGTATTCAACAATAAATCTAAAAGTGTTTAAATTTATTAGGATTTTCGTATTATCAATGATTGCATGCATTGCTTTCAACTTAATTTCAGACATTTTCATAATTTGCAACTTGTAACTTCGTTACAACAGTCCCAAACTTCGAAGATGTGTCTCTAGTGATTAACAGCACATTATAGACAGTTGAAGGAAGCTGAACTTAAAAAAAATCATAATCATCATTTAATGTTGACATGTGGTTAGGGGAAGTTGACTTAGAGCAGCACCAGAAAAGCTCATCTGAGGGCATTAATGCAGATGCTATTCTGCACAAACAAGGAGAATTAGACTGAAAGGCTCGAGGAGCAAGGCTTGTACTTCAGAGCACCAGATATAGAATGAATTTAATATAGCTGTGTTTTAAGCTGCTTCTGAACACTCAGAGAGGTAATGCTGAATGCTGAAGTTGATCCTTGTACGGATGCTTCATGTTTCACGGCAGTTTATTCAAGTATATTCTAAGGAATCATGATTTGTTTGTTTGACACGGGTTAAAATATCTCTGGAGAGTCATCCAGGGAAGCAAGCAAGAAAAAGCATGCTTTAC
This sequence comes from Brachypetersius altus, assembly GCA_037974465.1. Lineage (NCBI taxonomy): Eukaryota > Metazoa > Chordata > Actinopteri > Characiformes > Alestidae > Brachypetersius > Brachypetersius altus. Next base: position 15,143,210 of record JBBPDB010000007.1, on the reverse strand, counting down.
AATTAATTAACCCAAATCCTTTCAGCGGGGTTTCACCATGTTTTAAAAGCTTGAAACTTGACCATTAACCTCAAAATGGATGAGAAAAAAGCTCTCTCCCTGTCTCCCCCCCCCCCCCCAAATGTGACATAAAAAGCTTGTGAAATGAAATGATGAGTTTAAAATGTCTTTTTGTGGTAAACCCAATTACGGCTTGCGTGGGTTTTTTTCCACCTCGCAAAAAGCCCTGCATTAGGACGAGGGCTAGTTATTAGTTCCGCCTTCGTTATTTTACAAATCATTTCTGTTTGCCTTCCACGTGCCACCGTGCTGAAAAGTGGGCTCCAATTAGAAAGGCATTAAAACAGCAGCCAGGACTTAGCTGCATTACACCCTGCTATGACATTCCACCTGCCATTATGTTATTAGTGTGGAAGTGGATCGAGAGAGAGGGGGGTGAACTGGGAAAGGGGCTTTTAATTGAAAATATCAAAAAATAAAGCCATTTTTGAATGTAACAGCCTTTAGCCTTTGGAGCTTTTGGCAGCTGGGTGCTCTCAGACAAAAAAGTCCTAATCCAGAGCGATTTGACTAAAAATCTCTCTCTGGAGTGAACTCATTGCAAGAATCAGCTGAGCCCAGCTTTGTTCAGCATGTATGAAAGGAAATCTGTTTATAAAACCTTGCCCTAGGCTTGCTGTGCTGTTATAGGCCTAATCTGTGTAACTAAGGCTGTAGACCTTTTGAGTGACAAAGAGACAAAGTTGAGTTATTGTGGCTACGTTTGATATGGAGTTAGGATGGAGTTTGTGTCTGGCATTCATTATCATTGTGTAGAATATAGTTTTCTAGCTCGCTGTCTGACAGATGGACCAAGTGAGATCCTCTGTGTAGTCTTCACACACCCTGACATGTCATCTGTCATCTGATTCAGGTCATTGTTTGTGCCTCAATGGCAGCGTGAGGTTCTGGGAAAAGAGCCTGGTGACTGAGTACTTGCCTCTTGGAGTCCCACACCATGCTGCCCCTCTCCTACCCACCCAACCCCACATAACCCAACCATCCTCCCACCCCCGTCTTCTGTCTAACCACAAAACTGCATTAGCAACCTGTTTCTGAAAGTGCCTTAGAAGTCACAGGCTTGATACTGTCATTATGGAGAGAATGGTCTTCTTTGGTATTGACCATTAATGTTCGTACTGTGTGTTTACAATCCTTAGAAACTTCTGTTTTTCCTACAGACACATTTATTTGCTTAATTGCTTCTTTAATTCTAGAAGAAATTCTAATTACATTTCATTTGTATTCAGTGATGACAGGTTGGAGACCACACTGCTGACATCATTCCATTGGTTTAGGTGACAACACAAGTGGATTTATTAAAATCTGCATATTTGACTATATATATATCTATAGTGGTGGGCCGTTATCGGCGTTAACGTGCTGCGTTAATGTGAGACTCTTATCGGACGATAAAAAAAAATATCGCCGTTAATCTATTCACAAAGTTGGGTTGGGAGCTGGGTCTATACTACGCAAGCTATGATGACTTTCACCTTGATATTTTAGCGCGGATTTACTCTCTTTCTCTCTGTCTGTCTTTCCGGATTGCGCCCGTTGAAACCTGTCTTGCTCTCTCTGTTTCTCTCTCTCGCGCTCTCTCTCTCGTTCCTGAATTTTCCGTATTTAAACCTCGGATTTATATTTACATTTTATTTAAGGATAATATATTAAACTGAGTTCAAAATGAAATTAAAGTGGTCTGGGAGAACATTTGGAGGCATATTTATAGTTTACACTATAAAAATAGCCATTGGGATCATTTTGGGGTGGGGGGCTTCAGACCTTGGGCAGAATTCAAATGAGCATTTTAATCTAGATTAATTCCAAGATTACAATGAGATTCATCTAGATTAAAAAAATGTATCTATGCCCACCTCTAATATATATATATTTATACGAAACACCTGCGTATAGTGAAAAAATGTGTTGCTGTGGTTAAAAAAAAGCCTGTTTTTATAGTGTAAACCCTAAATAAGCCCCCAAAACACTTTAATTTAATTTTAAACTCATTTGCCTTAAATAAAACATAGTCACACCACACAAACAACATGACATTTTTTCTCCAAGTGAAGCAGGGGCCTACCAGGGAGCCCCTCATTGTGGACGGTACACATTGCGCAAGGTTTCCTCAGTGGCAACATTAGCAGTTGGGATTTGAACCTACAACCTTCTGATTGCAGGGCCAACGCCTCAACTAGGCCACCCAGCTCCATATGAGAGATAAGCTCACTGCAGTGCATTCAGTTATTCAGACTTTGTGCACTTCTACTATGCCCCTGCTGACTTTCCTTCTGACTCACTTATCCTAGCTTATCTGGCCACTTTATCAAAAATTCCTACCTTATACATTCTCTCATTTTATTGGAAACACTTAACCTTGTACTTACACTGGCACCATTATTACAAACCCCTACCTTGCAGTTCCACTCAGTGGCCACTTTATTGCAAACCCTATTCTATAGCCAAAAACAGTACACTCTAAAAGGGAGGGTTTCTCATAAAGTGGCCAGTTGGTGTAAATCAAAAAACACAAGAACTACTTTTACGTTATGAACCCAAAACCTTTACGATTATTTCCTGCAAATTTCAAGAACATGATCCACAACGCTAAATAAGAGAGGTGCATTCTTTATTCATCCTGTCGACATAAGACTGCATTGTTTCTTATCAAATAAACACTCAATAAATAATATGAACACATTTACATTTGTACGTAACCGCTTGGGAATTAAGACTCGTTTGAAATTCCGTCAATCGACTTTCTCGTCCCCCTTCGATGTGACGTTTAGGGAAGAGAACCCAAAAGACGAAAATCAGTCTCTATATATAAGACATTAAATGTATAACTTTGTAAAATGAACATATATTTGTAAACCACATTTCCCACGATGCTGGCTTCCCTGTTAATCCCAGCACCCTGCATTCCATCGGATGCTTTCTAGCGACTGATAGGAGAGCAAATGTTCTCGAAATGTCTAATTCTTTTGTCTTTTTCCACCTGTGTTTGTTAACAAACAGTGATCCAACACGTCCGCTTGTTCATCTTCAGTGCAATAAAGATCGGAACAGAACTCGGAAAACTATATGTTACACTATTTCACGCTACACATACGAGTCTGTTTATTCTACCTGTAGTCTCTGCTGGAATCTACTGGCCCACAGAAGAAAGGAAATGTACAACTGTTTTGTCATTCTCAGTGCAAGCAAACCACAAAAAAAAAATCACACTTTGGATGAGCATGCTTAAGTTCTGTGTCATTTTTTTGTTCTTATTGTCTTTTATTTTGGTGAATACTAGTCCATCCTTGTGCTTCTTCTTAAAGTCTTTGTCAACCCCTGAACGTTCCTTGGCAGCCAGTTGGATTGGAGGCAAATGGAAAAGGCTTACGATGAAGGAAGATAGTCAAGGCCAATCCAGACAGGCTGGATCTGCAGAAAAAAGGTTTCTTGAGAAGGTTCAGAGGTCTGTTCCACCAACTCCTCAGTGAAGAAGCCAGTGTTTGGTGGCTGAATGGCTTCAAGCTGTTCATGTCTCTTCTTTTTCTCCTTCTTTTTAAAATCGGATTCTTTTCGCTGTGCAGTAAAAACCCATCCCGACTCTAACTAACCCCTGTGTGCTACTCTACACAGCTCTATTGGAGTGCAGCAGGCTGGAGTGCAATGCTTGAAGGGGGGCTAATCTGCTGTGTGCGGGGGGGACGGGGCTTGTGGAGAGTGTCCATTTCATTGGCTGGAGTTTAATGGTCTATATCACATTCTCAAAGAGTTGCATGGAGCTCATGATGTTTTCGTCCTGAAAAGAAATGACAAAAAGAGGCCTATTGGTGAACAGCAATCAAATTTCAGAATCAGAAAACTGACGTTGATGTTGGAGGAAACAGTTCGCAGCGATATAAAATATAACGTCTAAAAAAAATTCAATGTGAAATACACAATACCATATACACACAAACTGGAGAATAAATCGTGTACAGTTCCTTTTTTTATTATATTGGTGTCACGAGGGCTGGATGGAACTTGCCCTCGTGAGCTACCTCGGGGCAAAGAGCAGACTGACAGGCAGGACTCCATGCGGGGCTTTTTATTT
>JBBPDB010000007.1:15118860-15136554 GCA_037974465.1 Brachypetersius altus | reverse complement strand
CAGGGAGACTGCCCCCTGTAGTTGGAATGGAAGTCGCTTTGGATAAAAGCGTCTGATAAATGCCCTAAATGTAAATGATGTTGCAGTTGTGGTTTAGCTTATTTCAGAATCAGAATCAGAAACACATGTATTTGCCAAGTATGTGAGCGAACACAAACAAGTACTTTGATTCTCTCAAGCACAGTATAAAACAACAATAATAATGAACAATGTACAGAGGCGATGAAATCATAACAAATGAATTTCACTAGAAAAAGAACTCTCCTTTTCCTCTGCTCTCTGCTTTCATTCTCTCTCTCTCGCTCTCTCTCTCGCTCTCTCTCTCACTCTCTCTCTGTCTCTCTCTATCTCTCCCTATCTTCCGCATTCTCTCTCAGTTGTGTGTATGTGTATGAGAGAGTGTGTAGAAGGAGGTGACCTTGCTGTGTGTAATTAAAGTGAAACACCTTGACTTGTCACCATCGCCTCAGACAGCTTAAATCTCCCTAATGTAAATGGGCCTGCTGCTGACATGCTGCTAGGCATGGCCACGGAGAAGATACAAGCACTGGTGATCCATCTCTGTGTACACACACACACACACACTCACACACTCTCACTCACAAGGACCCCTGCCTGTATACACATGGTATACATGTTCCACATTTATGACCACACTAAGATTTCAGTGATCACCTTGTATAGGAAATAAAGAGCCTGTTCTCTGTTTTTTGGAGAATAACTGATAAAATCATGATTCTATTATGAATAATAGAATAATAAGTATTAGAGAATATTCTAAACAGTTACCCAAAGGTTCTGTAATGGTTTCTGATTAGGGTGTTGGCCCTGCAATGAGAGGGTTGGGGGTTTGAATCCCAACTGCTAGTGTCACCACTGAAGTAGCCTTGAGCAAGGTACTGCTCCCCTGGCGCCCCTCGTTGAAGGCAGCCCACTGCCTTATTTGGTGAATGGGTTCAAATGCAGAGAAAGAATTTCACATTGCGCTGTGGTGTGTTTACACATGGCTATAAGGGTTAATAAAATTAAATTCAACAGAAGTTTTAACCAAAAGACCTTTGTATTTCATGTTCCATGATAAACTGTTTTCTTAATTTTGTTTAGTTTGATTTTTCCATTTTCCCCTTTTATAACCATTAGATTGTCAAGCAATTTCATGTAGACGACTTTTGATTTAAATGGGAAATATAGCATAACCTGAATGATGCACCAAAGAAGAACCATTTTCTGAACAACAGGGAAACATTTAAGCAACGTTGCTGTTTCTATATGCAACCATGAACTAAAGGAAATGTAACAGATTTTAAACATGTATGTCACGAAGGCCGGGCCTAGCCGGCTCCTGTGATTTACCTCTATGTAGAGACGAGGCTAGAACGCAGAGATCCATGCTCAGAATCTTTATTAATCTAAACAAAACAAGAAGAAATCAAACCTGGCACAAGGGCCGCTAGAAACATGAACCAGAACATGAACCAACAGGATGAAAATGAGGTGCATAAGGCACGTGAGGCGATTGACCGACAAAGGGGGAAAACAAAGAACTGAACTAAATACAGGCAGTCATTGAGACGCTAAACACAAACAGGTGCAAAACTCAATCATGTGACACAAAACAGAATGAAAGACATAAACAGAACAAGAATTCAAAATAAGTCCCAGAAACGAACTGAAAAGCAGTGACCCCCTACTGGCCACTGACCGAACCGTCACAATGTAAAAACAAATGCAACAAGTTTCCAGAGAACTTTTAATATACCCAATGTGTAAAAGGGCGGAAAAGGGACCAGTTGAACTCATTTAATGATCAGGGAATGCGGGACCGCCTGAAACAACAAACAGGACACGGGGGGCCAAATGCCTGCCAAATTGGTTTCGCCTGAGCAGCCCCAAGGCATGTAGAAGAATGTTACATGGTTTGGATGCCAACCTCACCAGTTGCCAGTGGCCTGTGCCAGGTTGGTGCTGATTGCCCGGGTACTGGGCACAGTGACAGGAGTCAGATGCCCTTCATGTGGCAGCATCAGGCACAGCGGCCTTTCTCTCTGACCCTCAGAGAGGGACAGTTACAGACCAGCATGCTGCCAGAGCACAGAGACCATGCCAGCTCTATTAAACACACACTCACACACACACACACACACACACACATTCAGGCCTATATGGGCCTTAGGCTGCCATGATGGAAGTGAAACAGCATGATTTCAGCTTGGCAAAGATACTCCCTCATATTGGCCTGCAGTCAATGCAGACCCTTCAGATGGATAGACAGACCAATAAGATTTAGTGAAATTTGCATTTACATAGATTTACTTTCACCACTATATGATTTTAGATTTTATTTCAGAAGCTTACCTTCGATATTTTGGAAGAAGCTAGTCTCCTAGAGTGGTTGCAGCAGTTTTGTTGTTGTTGGGTTGCATTTTTTGTTAGGAATAACACTGGTTAATTAAAACTAGGATTCTTGGAACTGTAAAATTATTTGAATATTTCAAATGTTTATTATTTGCCACATGCACAGTTATGCATGTACAACATGCAGTGACACGTAGGCCTGAACTGCAATCACACCATCTGAAAGCCTGTCTAGTCCAATACCACAGAAGAGTTACTGTAGCACAGACTGGGATAAAGTTAATGCTGGCTATGCCAGAAAGGTGCCATAAAACACAGTGTATTTAAGCTAGCTATGTATAAGGCTGGGCAGCTCATTCTTAGTGCCCATCCAAACTGCCCCCTGTCCAAACTGCCTTGATCAAGTTTTCTTTTACAGGGGAGCCTGGGGGAGAGATGACACCAGGGTGCACCATGGGAAAATGGCAAATTGGCAGAGGCAGTGTGGTGCTCTGAGCTATGATCTGTTGGGAAGCCTTGGGTCCAGGCATTCATCTGGACGTTACTTTTAACACAAACCACCTTTACAAGCAAACCCTAACGGCAGCTGGATAATATGCTTTTCCACACTGCAAAAAAATGTTCAGGAATGGTTTAAAGAACATGATAAATAGTTAAAGATGTTGACTTTGTCTTCAGATTCCCCAGATTCCAATCTGATCGAGTATCCCTGGGATATGCTGGACAATCTGGACGATCTATGGAGGCCCCACCTTGCAACTCACAGGACTTACAGAATCTGCTGCTAACATCTTGGTGCCAGATGCCACAGCACACTTGTCTTCAATGGGTCAAAGCTATTTTGGTGACACAAAGATGACTTGCAGAATTGTATTAATGTTATTGGTGATTTGGTGTATATGTTGGCTACTCATTGGGTAATGTGTTGTGTAAAGTACACAGGCTAAGGTGGCGATGGAGAGAGAAATGCAGCAGCGTGTCATTCATGTGTCCTTGGGCCCCCAGTGTCATTGTCATGGCTTATCAGGATCTAGAGCAAAAGGAGGAGGAAAATGCACACAGCTTTAATAAAAACTCTATCTGGAGTTTCCTTTCTAATACTGTATGTAAAGGGTCCCAAAGGGAAGCACGTTTAACTTCACCAATTTCTTATTACCTGTCAGTCTATTTAATTTGATCTGACGTCGGACAGTTACCATTTTGGGCAGCAGAGTCAAGACACATATTGGCAGCGAGACTGGCAGCTAATAAAGCTAGCTGGAATTCACTCTCCCAGATTTTTTTTCTCTCTGCCTTTATTTATAAATCTCAATATTGTTATTATGAATATATCATGTGGGTATTAAGGTTCACCTATCTCTTTCATGCCCTCGCAGCTAATAACGTATTATTGATTTCGGCACTGGCCTGCATACATACTAGCTCTACCCCAACTGCCAGCACTCGAATCTTATATCACTTTTCCTCCATCACATGAACTGTATCTTCATTTTGGTTTATGGCGGCAATGGAAGAATTTGCTTCTTTTTATTATTTCTCTGAGAAATAGCTTGCTCAGGTTTTGAATTTGTTGCATCCAGTGTCCCATGTTAATCCAGTGCAAATGTACTCCTCATTGGACATTTTATCATAAAAACCAACCATACAGTGCCCCTCATACATTTACTTACTGATACTTCACAATGTACTACCTTCTGTCTCATCTTTTAACTGACAGAGCCCACCAAAATACTCTTGTAGCAGTAGTATACTGTATGATTCTCAGCACGGCAGTGACACAAACATGATAGTGGCATGGTAGTTGCCACTTGCCAGTTGTGGTGCTTCATTTTAGAGCATTTTAAAAACTGTGTACAGTATTTTATAGGAATAGTTGTGCATGTCCAAATATTCTTATGCAGTTTAGAACTGCAGCGATGTTGGCTAACTCATAAACAATTATACTAAAATTGAATTCATTTTTAGAAGTGACACTGTGTTTCATACCACACAGACAAGTCTGTGTCACCTACATCTGGGCTATACTCATGTTCAACTCTTTCTTTAAAGAGTAAATTATATGGAAACTACATTCTGTGACAAGATGCTATAGATTTCTTAGGAGCAAGATTTTATTATCATGATGCTCCTTTATTAAAAAAGCTACAATTGAGCCTTCAGTTAATGTACATGCAGAGTTATGCTCATTTGCAGAGGTCAACACTTCAGCACAACAAATTCATGCTGGGCTCAGAATCACCTTAGATTCCATCTCACCACTTTCTAGAGAAAAAGAAAAAAAGAATAGGCTGAAGAAAAGAGGAAAGTGAGGGAGAGAAAATGAGAGAGAAAGAGAGAGAGAGAGAGAGAGAGAGAGAGAGAGAGAGACAGAGAGAAATAAGCAGTGCATGTATATATATGCGAATATATGCACTATCAGCAGAAAATGGGGCTGACTCAGCTGATGGTGGGGCTTTGCTGCATGCTAAAACACATAGTGGCAAAGCCCATTAAAAATGAATGCTGCGCGATAATCACATTCGCACTTAAAATTTAATGTCTCTACGCCAAAGCTGACAAAGAGAAGGCGTGGTAGGGCAGTGTGATTAAGGTCCAGTCTCTTGTACTCCTGTGTTGGGGTGACGGCCTGCTCTGGCCTTGCAGAAGTGTGTGCAATGGGAAACGAGAGGAGGTCAGAGTACCTAATTGCGGTAATTATGTTAAAGAGGTGCTACAAGGACAGGCAGTGTGTACTCATAAGAGAGGGGAAAGGGCCTGGGGGACATCATGAAGGAAAGCTGCGAGACGCTCTATGATTGTCCCTAGCCTGACCCTCAGCCACAAGGGTCAGGAAGAGAGGAGGACACGAAGTTCAAATTAAAAATGACCTTGTACAATCATGTCAAAGGTCTTTTATGCTGTGCCATGCACCAGGGCTTCAAGGCTACAGCAGATTATTTTCATTAAATGGATTAGGAAGAATGTAGTGGGATTTTTAACCCTTAAAAAACACAGCTAGTGCTAACAATAATATAAGAAGGCTGTAGATCAATATTATTCATCATTATTAGCTCATTGAGACATGTGCAAAAATACTGGCAAAATCAATTCCATATTTGTGTTTACAGAGATTATTATTATTGGTTGAAACTGATGAAAAGTTTTTGCTGCACGTAAAGTGATGAAACACCCTGGACAGATCACCAGTCCAGACCTTAATAAATCAAATAAAGGCTGTACAAATGTGTAGCTTTTTTGGATAAACAAGCCTCTAAACAATTTAAAATGCCGCCTCACTGCCAACTGACTCTAGAAGGCATGCCAGAAAAAATGTTGTATGAATTGCTAAACAGGTAGATAATTGTGATAATGCTGTAGCATAAATGTTTCCCATCCTTATCAAGGGTGCCAGTAATTATGGACTTTATTAATACTTAATTAGACCTGAATAGTATAGCAGAATTCGAGTGATAGCTTCTGATCTGTTATGGTTAAATCAGAAATGCGAAACAGGATGGAAAGGAAGGAACCGAATTCACGGATTCCGCCAATGTTCTTTTAAGTTTTTTTTCTCCTTAGAAAGGAGGCAACAAGAGAGCATGTGTGCTTTCATTTGTATGTGTGTGTGAGAGAGGCAAAGGTTTCCCTCTCCAAATGCTCAAAAAAGTGGGCTGGAGATGGCCAAAAAGAGCACTCTGTGTGGAAAAAAAAAGCCAAATTAATTTTCCTCTGTTCCAGGCAAAACATTGACAAGCACAATAGACCTCCTTGAGGATGTGCCTTGCCTATTTGTCTGTGTTTATGAAGTGGGTGCATGCATGGGGTTGGGGGCATTCTCAAGCCTAGGCTACTTGACCAACCTCCTAACCGACCAACCTTCTCCAACTTTCCTTGGGCACCTTCAAGGTCAGGTGGGCTTGAATAGGTGTCCTCAAAGACTGAGATGCTGCTTCATTAGTGGCGGAGATATCACTTTCTCTGCTATACACTGTTTCCCTTTGCTCCAAACCCAGAGCGCAGCCTTCTGTTCGAGCACAAAAGGACAAGAAGGGAGAAAAGAAAAAGACAGAGAAAGGCAGCATTTTGAATGATGAGAGAAAGGGCAAACAAGAGCGAGCGAGAATGGTGTGGGGGTAATGGGGATGTTGAGCACTTTCTCATGAGTGCTGTGCAGTTTTGGGTCTTGTGAACTGATGCTTGATGTTCAGCATTACTTAACATAACCATATATTCTTAAAAACCAACAGTGAAGCAATGCTGCAGTAAAACCTGTTTTGGTTTCCAAAATAACATTCCAATAAATGTTTTTTTCAAGAATTAACTGAATATGAAATGATGAAATATGAAAAGATCAAAATGACCTTTTACCAGCTTAAAAGATCACCCATATGATACAATGGATTAATATCAGTTAATCACAGAATCACATTATATCACAGCTGTACAGCTGAGCCAACAATTATTTAGAGAGCTTTATTTTTAAGAGTGTACACACAGAAAGCCACATATTAGAGAGAAAACTGAAACTGGACTGGAAGATTTTTTTAAAAGAGGTATGCTTTTGTTAAGGCAGTTGAATTAACCCTTCTGAGTATCATTAAGGACATAGCTCATGCCAAGCGTGCTCTCAAATTATGCACAAGGCTTTGCTATTTTAGGACAACTAGTCCAGAGAAATAAATCGATATGTGTCAAAAGCCGAGACATGGAGCCAGAGCTACCTATGAAGCTGAAGTTTCGGTATTATCTAGGTCACAATATGTGGAGCAATTTCAACAGATGGACCAGAGTGAACTCCCCAGGCGAACAGAAGTTTCCTTTCAGTCTTTCCGTTTTCTTTCTTTTCTTTCTTTCGTTTTTTTTTGTTCTTATAAGTGTCTCTTAATCTTTCCAAAGTGTAATTTCTATATTGTTAACCCACAACCCAAAGAACATTACTGCATTTTTTAAATGTTTTTAAATATATATACACATTCACATGCACAAATACCCTACACACATTTACACAAACAAAGCCAAGTAGGTCACACACTCTTCAAGTCCTCATTCCTCCTTTTATTGATTTATTAATGCACCAGTAATAACACAATAGTAAAATATACAATGTATACAACTGCAGGGAGCCTCATTACTATTAATTCATGCAACTTATCAAAAGAGGAAAACTCATTTAGTGTGTGCAGGGTGCACACAATGTATCTTATGTAATGAAAAAGTTATGAATCGAATGCTCTCCCATAGAAATCCATGCTGGGGACATGCAGTCGGAAATTTGTATTGTATTAACCTGTACATAATTAGGATAGTTAATGTCTGCGCTGTCTTGGCTGTGCTGTATGTGGTGGGAGTTAGAAATATTCACCTGGGTGCAGTATATTGCGGCAGAGGAAAGCAGTGTGAAAAGAGTGTGTGTGTGCGCGTGCATCTATGTGTGTGGCGGAGTGGGGAGTTTGGGGGGTTTGGGGGCCCGTGTGAATACTGGAAGCAAAAAACACAGTGATATGGATCCAGGGAAGACCCAGTCCCCTCTGAGGATGTCTGAAAGAGTGTGGGGGAGAGAGGCATCTTAGAGGACCGGGCCAATTGTTAGAGGGCAGCATGAACACAATAGGGTGCTTTTGGGAAGTTTGGGTCCAGAAAAAGAAAAAAAACAACCAAACTAAACCTCACAAGGAATAGAATGATAGAGGAATGTTAAGTGCGTGTGTGTGTGTGTGTGTGTGTGTGTGTCTGTGTGTGTGTTCGTCTGTGTGCACGTGTGGTGGCGCGGGAAAGTTCTCAAAAGAAAAGCTCCACCTGTTTACATTACTGCTTGAGCTGTGTTCTCCACAAGGCTACTCAAAAACCTCTCAGTGCAGCCGGCCTGCTACAGTCTCCAGCAGCATCCTGCAAACACCCATCTGACAATGTAATATACCAAACATTTGTTCAGTTTATTACATGGTCCTAAGTAAAAGCTATATTGTATATCTGATATACATCTATGTATGACTGGCAGAATATGTCTAGGATATGTCTAAATATGGAAAAAGCTTTTAGATCAAGTCAAAGTCAAAGTCAAAGTCAACTTCATTGTCAAATCTGTCATACGAACCAGACATACAGAGAACTGAAATTACGTTAATCTCAAACCACAGGTGCATACATGTAACATTGAATACAAAAGGTGCAATTTTAAGAATACGGACATGTAACAGATCTATATACATCTTGCAATATATGGACAGTGTTGTACCAAACGAAATCTTAGCTAATCTCCCAAAAGCTCATTTTATAGGTGATGGTAGCTGATGTTTTAGAAGTTTTGTCATGACCCATCGATGTTTCAATTTTCACAAGGATTGGAGTACTGGGGAACAGCAGGAGCATCCAAAACAAAATTGTGTGCCACAGAATTGGTGGGACAATGGAAGACAAAAAGGTAGAAGGAGAGAAAATTAAAAGGCATGACTCAGTTCTCAGCCAAAAATATAAAGAAGTTGAGGATGGTGAAAACAGAAAACAGAGACAAGGGAGGGAAGGAGGGAGATGAGCTTAAGTCTGTTTTCTTAGACCTTGTTTGTGGGCTCAGGACAGACGGATGGACGGAGGGATGGAAAAGTGCAGGGAGCTGGGGCCAGACACCGGCCTTTTGTGTGCATATTTCCCACCACGGTCCCGGCAGCTCCTTAGCAGTTAATTAAGGAGGCAGGAGGGGCAGAGAGGGGCGGGGAGCAGCTCTAACGAGCGCTCTACCCTGCATGAATGAGGGGTTTGTCCTAAACTGAGCGGCAAGAGGCCAAACAATGTCAAAAGCAATTAGTGCTGGCACTGGGCAGCCAGGGGTCCAAGCCGAGAACAAGCAAAGGCTACAACACAGACACACGCACACACACACAATCAGCAGGCAGGAAAATGACACAGGTTGTAGTGGTGGGGAAGAGTGCGTGTGTTGGAAAACAAGGCTCTAGAGGCTTGAAGGAGGTACAGGAACTACCAACTGCAGGAATACATGTGTGCATCCAAACGCATCTCTGACCAATAAACCTTCCTCCTTTAGGTAGGAGGCCTAGGTGTGCTTGATTAGGAGGACGAGTTTATCAATTTGTTCACTCAACAAAACTAGGAAATTACTGAACATCGGATGGCCATACAGGTCAGGGGTCGCACGGACATAACAATTGAACAAGTTAAATAAATAAATAAACAAACAAACAAACACATACATTTCTGAAAGTCATTATCCCACTTTCACACCAATTAAACACCAACAAAACCAATAAAACTAATAGATGATAATTTGCTGGTAACTGATTCTCAACACTTCAGCACTTTGTCAGTATCTTTAATATTTGCTAAGTGGAGTTGCAATCCGTCTCATGCCTCCCTTACTTCTCATTCCCTTGCTCTCTACCTGGCACTGCCTCTCTGGGTTGGCACATTCTCATCACTCCAGCCTTTCTCTGCAGGGTGAAGTGCTACTTTCCAGCCCCAATGATCACATCCTGGCAGAGCTTCGGTGGACAGTGTGCCAGTTCAGGCAGAAGACAATGTACATTTGAACGAGAGAGTCTTTGTATGGCTGTGAGAGGTCTGTAATGACAGTTGGCTTCACTAATTATTTTAAGGAATATATTTATATAGCTTTACACATAGGTGATTATCTTAGAGAAGGTAGGGGGGAGACTGACTGGGTGTGAGAATGTGGAGGCCTTCTGCTTGCTAGGTCAGATAAGTGTGTATGAGAGAGAGAGAGAGAAAGAGAGAGAGAGAGTGTGTATTTGTGTGTGAGAATGAAGCGAGAATTGTGCTTGTTTCTTTTTCTTACTGTGTTAGGGCATGAGAAATGTTGACAGGAAGTGGGTGCCAGCCACTGATGCCTCATGAGCTTTCCCCCCACGTTGCCCACAGAACCCTCTTTAAATTTCGCTTTCACCACTAGCTGTGCTAAAACTCATTGTATCACCTACAACTCTCTCGTAAACTTAAACATATGATTCCCTTTTTGACCTAGCAGGCCTTTAAATGGAATACATAGCTAAATATGAATTGACAATATTTTTTAACCCAATGCAGTTATAGAACAAAATGCAGTTAGTGGACTAAACATGAAAAGAACTGATAACAAAAGTGTCGAACAATTGATGTCCACCTGTCAAAATTGGATTTGAACTTGCACCAAGTCAGCCATGAAATATTAACTTCCATTAGTTAATCAGCTAATCTGTCTTTGAAAAGGTACCACTAAACAATTTACATGTAAATGTATTTCTATTATTAATATGAAAAAGCAAAATCTCCTCGCATCTTTGGGATTTAAAGATGAATAAAATGTCCAAAATCATTTGTCTCAAATTGTAATATCTTCTTTAAAATAAGCACAATATCTAATTATACAGTTTGTGATGAGGGTCACTGTAGTTGCCTTTATGGAATTGTGGCTGTCCATAGAGTGCAATGCAAAATGGTTGGTTGAGGTCACTATTGGGTCTTAGTGGTTAATCACAGAGGAAAGCAGTATTATTTATTACCACAGCAATACAAGTCACATTAAAGTTATAAGACACAGTACATATACATATATAAAGACATAGACATAGTCTTATAAGTATAAGTAATTAAATATAGACAAGTCATTATCTGTCCATAAATCTATTATTTCGTAACAACTGTAATAAAATAGTTTGCAAAAAATTCCATTCCCCCAAATGACAGTTTAGTTAGTAAGTTAGTAAGGCAACCACAAATTGTTATTTCCAGTCTGCCTAGTTTTGGTTAAGTACAATAACATACTCCAGTTCAGTTAAAAATCTTAAGTACCTTAGTTTGTAAGGTTGATTGAGATTTTAGTAAACTTGTGGTGTTGGTCCAAGAAAGGATACATTTGTGGGCATGGATACAGTTCAAAAGAAATAAATACATAAATAAATGAATACACGGCAGGAATGGTTGCTTATGCTGTCCAGTGATGTAAATACATTTTTTGCCCTAAGAACATGGTGAAGGGCACAGGGGACATAAAGTCTGATGGCGACAGATTGCAAGGATTTTCTGTACTGTACTTGTTCTGCGTAAAATAAACCTCTCCTTTCCATAACAGCCCACACCTTTCTCTCCTTCTCACTCTCCTTTTTCTCTGTCTTTGCATCCCCAACTCATAAATCCATTAGATGATGCTTTCTTCCGCAGCCAGGGAGAAAGAGAGGGAGTCCATGGCATCCTATCCCCTGATCAATCATGGCTGGGTGAGTGTAATCTCCCTGAGGCAGGCCAGGAGGAGTGATCAGTGACAGCGGAGACGCACGGCGACACAAACCGCCTTTCTAGGAGGATGGGGGGCGGGGTAATCAGAGAGAGATTGAGAGAGGGGTGAAAATTGCCATGCAGATTTAGAGCCCATAAAGACAGGACTGGGCTGCTTTCCCTTTACCCCCAAGCCCCCACCCTTTTCTTTCCCCTCTTTATTCTCCCCCACCCACTCTAGCTCTCTCTGGACTGCTAATTGGAGGCAGGTAGCTGCAGACGAGGGCCCAGGTTGCGCTAACCTTGGTGGCAGCGTGGCTGCTCGCCTGCATGCGGCTGGCTATTCATCACGCCACCAGGGCGGAGGGGGGGAATATGCAGCACTGGGAAATGAGCGGGCCAAGACAGCCTCCCGAAAGAGTAACAAATCACCCCCCCACCCACTCGCCCCTCGCCATCCAGAGGAGTACACTGACTGAGCTAGGCTATACCAGCACGGCTGTGATCAGCCCTAGAGGCCTATACACAGCCTTTCGCCCTCGAGGTACATGTAGTTCCTGCAATAGCAGTTCATGGCGCCCACAATGAATCTCTGCTCCTTTGCATGCTTGCTTCATTCATATTCTGATATTCTGAAGGTTGGACAAGCTTTATAGAGCACAAAACCCGATTGAACCAAATGAGAAACCAGTGTTTTTGTCAATGTATGGAAATTTAGAGATTTAATCATTTTACATTATGTTGATTTTGAGTGACACTTATATCATATTACAGCATAGGATCATCTAGGATATATTGAATGCAGAGTTTTTGTGGCACAGGCAAGGTAACATGAGCCTTGTGGCAAAGTTATTGCTGTGTCCAACGTGATTCGGTACCAAATGCTCCAGTTCAGTAGTGTGGAAGCTGAAAACCCAAAGTTATGTAACCATTCTAAAATCATCGGGCTGAATGTGATTTTGTCAAGGCCAAGGTCAATTATTAAGTGAATCAACAATAAATGTTTTACTAATAACACAATTACACTGTGTATCAAAACGTAAGAGACTGATCAAGCTTGGCCCTTTAACTTGTACTGATGAATTATGATTTTTATTCAGCGGAATAAACTCAACACTCAGTCCATCTTAGATGGGCTGCTCTTGTACAAATGCAGTTGTTACACCCATACAGGGTAATTGAGTTTAGTCAAAACCATTTTGTTGGCTTGAGGAATCGTCTCAGTTATCATCCTCACTTATCATTGCTATTGATTTGTTTGACTGTGGAGATCAGTCCTCTCTCATAGCATTGATAATGGAACAACAGGCAACATTTCTCCTGCTAAGGATCAAGATAGATTGACGAGTTCTTGTATCAATTGATCAGAAAATAAGGATTTTTGGAAGCAGCCTAAGGTCCACCTCATGTAAAGTCCTCAATTTTCCGGATGGAAATGAAAACAGAATGGGCTGAAAAACTAGTTTGCCTTTAATGAGTGGAATACAGAGAATGATACAAGTCTAAAGATAAAATGCAACACACGGGTACACTTTAGTACTCAGAGGAGAGTGCCAACCAGCACAGCATAGGGCCTCAATCCTGTCTGCATATATGTGTGAGTGAGTGTGTGTGTGTGTGTGTGTGTGTGTGTGAAATTCCCCCGTGCAGCCTAGTACACCAATTTTCAGCCCAGGGCAATCACTCACTCACCACACATCTACATACAGGCTGATGAGCTCCTCTGTGGGCTCAGTCACATGACCACTGTGGTCACAAGACCTTCCTTCTGAAAGCTCACTGATTTAGAAGAGCAGTTAAAACTATGAGAGATTTATTTGATTTATATATCATATGTATTAATTTAGTTAATAAACAAATGAAGGAGCTTTGCAGATCATGAAACAAAACGAATTAGTACCGTACACTATATCAAGCATTTTAACAGGCTGAAATTGCTTTTTACAGTTACTGTAAAATATAGAACTGTTTCACCAAGAAATTATTGACATGTATATATTTATATGTTATATTAAGGATTTTAAACCCTTTAAACACACATGCGCGTGCACACACACACATGCGCGCGCGCACACACACACACACACACACACACACACACACACACATACATACATATACTGCTTTTTACAGCTACTTTGAAATAAGGGCTAATTGCCAAACATCTATTGACAAAACATTTATACATAAATTTCAGTTTTTTTCTTGATGTTTTTCCCTTCACTGGCTTTTACAGCAAAGCTCTTGGGAAAAGTGCTGTTTTGATTAAACAGACGGTGAAAAAGGAATTTCCTTGAACAAGATTTGCCATAACCCCTCCAATCCCCCCCCCCCTTTCTCTCTCTCAACCACACACCCACACACACACACACACACACACACCCTCTCATTGCTGATGTCAGCAGATGTTGGTGCTGGCTACATGCTAAATGAAAGGCAGTGCTATATAGGCACACAGATAAGGCCTGGTCTATGCAGGAGCATGGTCCCCCTCCACAGGAGGGATTAAATGAATATGGTTTCTTATGGGGCTCTCTGAGCGTTCCTCTCTGCCACTGTCAGGCCTCTCTGATGTTCCATAAACGGCACAAGCCTTTTACACGGACACTGGCTATAAAACAACAGCACAAGTGTGTAAAGACTGTGTTAACTGCAGAATACGAGCATGTAGTAAAGCATGCCCATTTCCTCACTGCTCCTCATCTCAGTGATACTCAAACACCAAGCAGTAAACAGGGGCAATATCAGCCATGGTGTGTCTTAAAATGAGACATGGACATTTAAAAGACCTTCTATAAAATACAGTACATTTTTATTACATAGTCAAGATGGTTATCATTGTTCCTCCTAGAATACCCAATTATCAGCTTGTTCTTTGAACTAACAGAGTGGTTTAACCCTCAAGACTCCACAGTGACCTCTGTTACTATAACGGCAGTAATGTAATGAGGTGAAAAGCTTCTGTTAAAATAACGTAACAAGTTACTAAGCTGGCATACTGAATGAAATGTCACATTCATATTTCATTACCAACTTATTGGTTCAAGTTCAATTCAAACACAAGTGAAATAACATTTGAGCAAATAATGGAAGTTTATATCTTGCAGGAATCAACTAAAGAGATTAGTTACCCTGCTTTTTCTGTTTGTCTCTGATCTATCTCAGCTCCCTAGGGCTAAATGAACACTTTAGAATGAGCTCAGCTTCACATGAATATTGCTTTCATTCGCAAGTCAAAACTAGAGCCAAACATTTTTGGGATGTCTGCTGTTTTGGTTTTATGTTCAATAGCTCTAGTTTTGCTTTCAAATGAAATGAACTGTCCTGAATTTATGATAAATGCTATGATGATTTATGATTTATGATAAAATAGTTTCTCTAAAACAAATGACATTATATTTATAACTTTATAACGGCATAGCTCTGAAAACCTTGGGAGTTTTAGAATTCTGTTGGGACTAGAGGATGAAATACAGTACACTAATTATTTACATATCGCTGTCCTCAAAGATATGCACTTGAATTTTTATGCTGTACCAATGAATACAGTACATTACACTCAAGGGCTTGACAAATTTCACTAGAGTGCCAAAATACACTTCAGCTGCATTTTGATATTTTGGTATGTCTATTGACATTCATCTTTAAGATCAAAACAGCATTCACATTTAAATTAAAATTTTGAGTATTTTGGCATTAGAATTAGGTTTAATTAAGAGTTTTAATTATAATACATTTCCCGTATCACTTACACCCCTCTGATTTTAAAGCCCTCCAATTGTGGTAAGGTGAATGCAGTTCCACTTCTCACTGGTAAAACAAATCTTTGTAATTTCACAGCAGTAAGTCACAGTAAAACTCCCCACCCTCTTTAATTTTAAATTATTGACCTATTGTGGTAACTCTAATAAAAAAGGGCCATAAACATCTTTCCATCTTAAGTAACTTTTGGAAAAATCAGATTCTCTTACATTGAATGTGAGCATCACCACTAGTTGTAAAGTGTGTTTTAAGCTTACAAAGGTAGCTGTATCAATAATATCAATACCCAGAAGGCCGCATTTCCAACACTGTATAATCAGAGCTTTAAGGAATGTGTGTTGCACAGAGTTCACTCAGCACTGTGCATTAAGCAGAGGGAGTATAAACATCCATATTTTGTTCCATTTTTTTTGCCTTATTGATCTGACCTTGACATGCCCAGCGTTCAAAAGTGTCCATCAAACATGGAGTGATACATTTGTGTTCACACTCATATGTAATCGATCTGGCTGGGTAGGGATGTGCTCCGCACAAAACCAAGCAGGAAAATTTGTTCAGATTCTGACTTCAAATTTTTTTATTTTTTTTATTTTTAGAGGATCAAAAATATAATAAAAACACCATTTATGATACACAGACTGATATTTGTGTGATATCATGGTGTGATTTATGCTATTGTTTCAGGTTAAAGATATTAACACCAACGACAATAATACAAATATTAACAATAATAATATATGAACGCATTAATCTGAATCTCTCTGATCCATATAAAACTACCATATACTATTTATGCTACTGCCCTCTTTTAACTATTGGCTTTTAGATGATTCGCCTCAGTTACTTTGACAGCAGGCACACTTCAGTGCTGTTAGCTCATCTGACCTCAGGATCTCTCGCTGGTCATCTGGTCTGAGAAGGTCTCAGGAGAGTGGTCAGAGCAAGTGAGAGAGAGACAGAGAGAGAGAGAGAGAGAGAGAGAGAGAGAGAGAGACATACGGACATTGGCCAAAAGGCCTGTTCTAGCTGTTAATCACAGGCTGAGTGGGGCAGAGAGGCAGTAATGGAGGATTTATCTGGGGTCTTCACAGCACTTAGGGCCCAATCGACAGAAGCCCACTGACACAGTGATGAACACTTAGCCTCCTGAGAGAAAACCAGAGAGCCAGAAGCAGCACAGAGTAAAAGAGAACGACAGAGAGAGCGAGAGAGAGAGGGAGGTTAGATTTAGTAGGGCACATAGGAGGACAGGACTGATTGGTACTAATGGAATCAAATGCAGACAAACAGTTGGCTAGTACAGGGCTTTCTCCTTTATGTTGTATGTGAAGAAAACAGTATAACCATAAGATAGATGGAGTGCTGTGTAATCGCACAGTTTAAGGAATAATTCTTGATGACATTTTAAAGAAGTGTTAACCAGGCTACTTAAAAAAACATTATTAGGTTACATTTGAAAGATGGCAAAATTAGCATACTAATGAATGCAGGGATCAATACCATGCTGATACAACTTATACAAATGCATGAACAGGACTATTAATGCAGTAGAAAGGGGAACACGAATCAAAATACTACCCGTATTCTTGTGTGTGTGTTTGTGTCTGTTTATGTATGTGTGTGTGTCTGTATATGTATACTCACAAACAAGCCCCTTTATTATACAGAGACAGAGCAATGCAAGAATGGTTAGTAGTTAATACTTTTTTATTTTAATGAGAACTGGATCATTCTTTTCCAAAGTCACTAAAGTCTTATTATCTAAACATACACTGAATGTATTTGCTTTTCTTAGTAATTAGATAATATGTTTTGCTGTGACAGGGGCAATGCAGAAGCTATAAAACTTGACAAAATTTACAAGGTTACTTACACGAGCCTTAAAGAGACGTACCTTCGATCTGTGTGTAACTGTTTGTGTTTATGATCTTAGATGATGCAAATGTGAGTTTAAACATGTGTACACACACACACATACACACAGGCACGCGTGCGCTGTAGCAGCCTTGGTGTGGGGGGGTCGGTGGCGGTGACAGAAATTGAGGGGGACGGGGTGGCAGCTGCGGGCTGCTCAGAGCACTGTCAGAGCGGAATGATTAATGAATGGCGGCCCCAGCTGAGCCTAACCTTTGGAGAACCGCACAGGACATCTGCAGAACTGTCAGCGCTCTGACAAGGACAGAGCTGAACAACCAATTATTTCGCCATCACTAAGGTGGGCTGTCAGCTTAATCCTAGCCATTCACTTAGGCAAGGACAGGCAAATTTCTCCTTTACATACACACAGAGCTGTGGTGCTACACACACACACACACACACACACACACACACACACATACACACACACACACACACACACACACACACACACAAACA
>JBBPDB010000007.1:15086842-15111826 GCA_037974465.1 Brachypetersius altus | reverse complement strand
TTGGATAATGACTGCCAAGAAACAGTTTCAAAAGAGACGAGTGCAAAATATTAAACAAATAAATGCTAATTAATTAATAAATATAAGGTTATGGGACAACGCTATCATTAAATATAATGTGTGTGTGTGTGTGTGTGTGTGTGTGTGTGTATTTTACATTTTTGTGCATACATACAGTACCTATTAAACTGTTTAGAGTGTCTTTCTATTTAGTTCTAAAGTTTCCATTACACTAAATGCAAACAAACAAGAAAGCAGTAAAAAGTATCAAGGTTTGTTTTGATCGTAAAAAAAGAGTTGTGGTCTATGGTGGTTAGTTTTTTCCTCAGTCAGTGATGCAGAAACACGTCACTGATCGTGTGGGTCATGGTTTGCAAAGTTAGGCAAAATGCAAAAATGCTGCTCATATGATAAAACACTAAAACTGCCACATAAAGGGCATATAGAGTGTTGCAAATGGATTTCTAAGCTTTTTGTGTATAAATGGAGCTGCTCAAAGACCTGGAACAAACAGCCCACTCTGTAATAAGTGTTTTCTGAACGCTTGTGGTTGGACGGGTCGGTCAGACATTTGAGTCATTTGTGGCATTTGGGCCAAGGCTTTCTTCCCGTCTCCAGAAGCTCTTTCCTTTATCCGTGATGTGGCACAGAGAGAGAGAATCATGCATAACGTAACTAAAACCAGACCGAGATCCAGCGCACTCCTTTAGATTCTGACCTCAATGAGGGTCTATTCACGGAATACATTTGACTGGTTTGCAGGAACGGGTTGGTGTTTAAAGCCCTGTGGAGATACAGATTAAACCGTCTGACTTCGAATGTCCTTGGCCTTTTAATACCTGTCACGTTTAAAGCATGAAAATCACTGTAAGAGCCATTTTTCAGCTTCACATACAGCGACTGGAACTTTCTAATCGGGTACAGCATAATTCAGTACATTCCAGAACACTAACAGGCCTTTCAACACAACAGGCGAACCATTTTTTGAGTGTTTGAGGACTTCATGATGTTAGGAGATGTTATTTTTCCCTTTCACTTCATGCAGTGAAAAATAGACTTTTCATGAAAAAAATGTAAGAAAAAGAGAGAAATGTGTGATTTCAAACATATTTCATATTAAATGTATATAATGGTATCTTTAGAGAAACACTTTAAAGAATCTGTGGAATCTGTAAGTTTAGACATTTAGGAGATTTTATTGCACTACCTCAGGGAACTGTTTTTAGAACATATATGCACATTCATCTATATTTTTTGCTTTCCTGTGTTTTATCATGGAGGTAGCTCAGTGGGTAGGATACTTGCCTCCAGACCAAGAGGTCATGGGTTCGAATCCTATATTTACAGCAGCATTTATCAGACGCTTTTATCCAAAGCGACTTTCATTCCCTAACTCCAGGGAGACTGTCCCCTGTAGTTAGGGAATGGAAGTCGCTTGGATAAAAAAGCATCTGATAAATGCCATAAATGTTATCATATTTTAATCATTCTATTTATTATTCTATTTTAGTATAATTTCTGTTTCAATTATTCTATTTGTGAATGAGCTACTTGGGGTTATGCCCAAGGGCAAATTCAGATCTTTCTGTCTATCTGTCTATACAAACTTGCAGTTTAACTATACTTTATAATTGAAAATTTTCTACAAACAAAACCAACTGCACCTTTTTAGGGAAAAATAGTGTAAAGTTTGGAAACTGTAATGTGTTTATTTCTTTTTTTAATAATATATTTTTTTCACATTGAAAACAACCAGTGAATGTTTCTTTACATTTAAAAAAACTATTGTCATGTTTTCCCCATTTTTTCCTCACTGCACATTTTAAAATAGTCATAATATGCACCATATTCAGAAACAAAAAATGCTGTCTGAAATGTTTAAATGAAGATTTTTTTTGTTTTTGAATATTTACTTTTGCTACACGCTAGGAAGAAAACGTATATTCCGAAATTGTATTGCACATTTAAAAGGATTATTCACACTATTTTCTCCAAAAATGCATTTATTCCATATAAAAAATATTTTTATTTAAATTTTCTATTCTATTATTATTATATTATTATCTATATATTATGTTATTATTATTATTATTATTATTATTATTATTATTATTATTATTACATCTACAGGTGAGTTATTGGTTGTTCTGTTGTACCAAGGCCTTCATGTAATACAACAAAACTGTCATTTTTAACCTCTAATTTCTAATCGGTGCATATTTTTAAATGTGCTGGTTTTGTGACATCATAAAAACTAATTTGAAAGCGGGTTCGTTTTGTAGCTTATTTTCCATATATGGATGAGGAGGACTAAACATCTGATATAATACAGACTTTAAAACATTTTAATTCCAGAAAACTGATTATTTGGGCCCTTAGATATCCTGAAGTGCATCACAATTGCAATGTGTGGCAATAAACTGGCATTGCAGATATTTTAGAGGTGTTGGCGAATCGGTTCTTGAATGGGTGGGGCTAAACTGCTGCAGCCATAATAATGAGTTGTATTTAAATGTGTTGGTTTTGTGACATCACAAAAGCTGGTTTGAAAACGAGCTGTTTATTCAGCTTTGTAAATGTAACATTTGAAACAACACAGACGTTGAGACTTTTTAAGTCTGGAACAGTGATGATATGGGCCCTTTAAAAAAATGCATGGACAAAATTATTGGGACATTCAACCCAATTGAACACCTTTGGGATGAACCTCTACAGAAGGGCACAAATTCCCACAGAAACTCCAAAATCTTGTTGAAAGCCTTCCAAGAAGAATGGAAGCTGTTAAAGCTGCACAGCGGGTCCAGCTCCATATAAAAAGCCTATGTATTTGAATGCAATGTCATTAATGTCCCTGTTGGTGTAATGACGTCCCAATACTTTTGTCCATATGGTGTACCTTGTCCATACCGTGCAGCTCTAATGAGAAAGAAAAACTGAGCAAAGCAGTTGCAGCTTGTGGCTCCAACAGACTGCTGGTTTTGGCGGAGTCTGGGGGATGGGGGTCCAGCGCTCCGAGCTGAGCTGCGGTAATGAAATGCAGCCTGAAGTCTCGCGTTGTTTCCGCCACCTTTCAGACATCTTGCGTTGTATTGAGGCTGGCGAGCTGCGGAAAACACCCGCACACACAGAGACCCACACACTCAGAGACCCGCACAGACCCCGGCGACACCCCCCATCAGCAGACAGCGCGAGCGCATGGGCGTTTGGAGCGTCTGGCTTTAATCCCGCCGCTGCGTGCGTCACTGCCGTCCGGAGCGTTTTTTTCTGTGTGTGTGTGTGTGTGTGTGTGTGTGAGAGAGAGAGTGTGTGTGTTGTTTTTCCATCGAGGGCAGAAAATAGAAGAGCATGGCAACCCCAGCCGCCGTCAACCCCTCCGGTATGTACTATTTACAAATGATCGATCCGAAAGCATGCCATGACGTTTTCTTTTTAACAAAAGGAGCCGAGCGTGTGTGTGTGCGCGCGTGTGTATGTGCGCGCGTACATCCCCCTCCTCCTCACCCCTCTCCCAAGCTTTTAAAAATAAGGCTAAATCTTTACATACATGGGCATCTATTGGGCCTCCAGTCCGTAAAGGTACATGAAGCCTTTATGGACTTTAATGGCACGCGATGCCCATAAGAGCTGCAACGCACGAGATCTGTTCCAACTCGAGCTCCTGCTTTTCTCTCATGCAAATGAGATGCTGAATGAATTGGCCACAAGGCACTACGTGATCTGCTCCCCTTTTGCTCTCCACTGCTCGGCTCACCAGCCTCTCCATTATGCTCCATTGCTGGTGGCCCATTTTGGACCTTCAGGGGCTTTGAAGCTTGTGCCTGTTGATTCTGGACTGGTAGAAAAATCTGGACTAAGGGAGATGATTCTAGGCCTGCTCCCCTCTCTGCTGGCAGCTGGGGGCCTTGTTCATCTAAGTCTTCAGCCACAGGTTGAGGGGGTTCTCTGGGAGCTGGGGATCTCCTGATTTAGGAGAAAGCATAGCTGCTGATTTTGCCAAGTGATGAAATGGTTTGGAGTTCTGAGGCTTGGTGGAATGCTTGTGCTGAGCAATTGTGGGTTAGTTTGCAGCTCTGATATACTTTGATGGTAAGCAATTTGAGTCTGAAATGTAAAATAAGGCCTGAAAACAGAACACGGGGGTTTGTCTGAGGTTCCTCTTGGGTTCCTCAGGCTGAGTACGGCTGCACAGTGCATCGCTGCAGAGGAACATTTGAGGAACCCCTGAGGGTCAAGGCCTAACACCTCAAACAATGCAAAAAATCTTAACAAAGAAATAACAAATCTTGTTTATTTTAAGAACAGCTGGCTTGATTATGTAAGTTAAATAGCTTAGTTTTTAGAAACTTTTTCTTGTTTTAAGAAAAGCGTAATAACTGAGAATGTAATTTGGTGCAGCCCTTCATCAGCAGCTGAATTCTGAAGATTATTGTGGAAGAGCAGAGTGTGTGGGCAGTGCTCAGTTACGGTGGTATTAGCAGCATTTTGTACATTTTGCTGCATTTAGAATCTGATAAATATGTACAGATATTTTTCTGTAATGCTGATCCTGGTAGGCATAGCCCCAATTTGGGTGCAGCATATCGGTGCCTCCCTAGAAGCAAGCTAATCACAATACCAGTATTTGGTCCTTTACATTTAGCTTTAATACTAGTGGCACTTAGGATATGCTCAGGAGGCCTGTCTCAGGAGGAGAACCCCGAAGTGGGCCCATTTTTTCTCTTAAATGGAACTGAATGTATGAAAACGCATCGTTATTTAATTTAGTTTTGAATGAAAATGTATGAATGCGTAGTGTGTGTCTCAGGCTGCATGCTGTTAGCGTATGTCATGGTAGTCACGATCACGGAGGCATCTGTGTGGTTCTATTTTGGTCGAATGGTCCAAGTGGTGATGAGACTCTTTGGCTGTGGAATGATAGTCCACCTCTAATCACAGCGTTTGGTTTAAGTGGCTTAGTGAGACCTGTTCTTTATTTCAGCGCATTACTATAAAACAAATACATTGAAAAGAGTCTTATGTGTAACTTTATAATATTCATTAACTACAGAGTCTGACTCTGAAAACAGAGCAGGTACTGCAGTGTCATAAATTCCTGTGTCTGGACTTATTGATCAGGTGATTCCTGTAATGGTGTGTTTGTATAATGCATAATGCATTGAGTCCTTTGGGCTTTTTTTATCAATATTATATTATATTATCATGTAATAACATGATCATAAGGTGAAGCTGTGCCATCATACTCTGAATCAGCCTAAAATCCAACCACAGCCCAATAAATCACGATGCTTAGCAGTGCATCGCCACAGATACATCTAAGCTTGCTTGTGTAATTTACAAATAAAGGAGACCACATCTTATAAATATGGGTTGTTTTGATTTTCTCTGATAGTCTGGACATAAGCCTGGGGTAGAAGAACAGGCCCAAAAAACTAATAAAAAAAATGAAGGCCAAAGAGGAAAAGGTGCTGGACAGGCCCAGGCCCAAACATGTGCTCATATAAGCTTATCAATAGAATTAAATGTAAAAAAAACAGAAAAAAATAAAAGGGGAGATGATTCTAGGCCCCCTCAGTCCAAATGATTTTGACGAGGAGTGTTTTTCCATGTTAAATATGTTACTAAATATACTAAATCAGACTTAATACAAATAACATTATACAGTAAATAGTGATTTTATGTTCAGCATATTAATGTGTTCCTTATAGAAGACCAGTTTTATTTGTAGTTTCAGTGACTCGATCAGTCCTTCATTAAATTAAATCAGAAGCTGCTGATGGAATTTCACAAATCCAAACAGCAGATGGAGAACCGAGGAGGAATCTGGAACCGAACCTGTGTTCTCCTCACCAGCTCACACTATATCAACTACTTTTACACACAAAACCAATCTTCATACTTCTTACAGCTTTCTTGTTACTTTGCATTTAATCTAATGTTAACCTACTGAAAAATAAATGCTGAGAAATAAATGGCTTTAACCAATTTTCATAGGTGCCTATGACTTTTAAACATTACTGTATTACTGTATGTAATAATACTGGTATTCAGATCTGGATGGTATCAGTCGAAGCCTAATCTGAATGCAGGCAGGGTTTCTCTCACGTGTATTCTATAATAGTTTACATGCATCAATACATCCATTATCATATCGATTCCCAGGGATATTCCCACAATATGTTACCGTATAGATATTGTGATATAGTGGACACTGTATGTACAAGTGTTTAAATGCTTCCTGGCAAATGATGTTCTAAAATGTGCGCTAACTTTTGCAAAGTCACGTTTGATTTATTTTTTCAATATGTGTGTCAAAATGTGCACAATTTCAACAAAGCATCACATCATGACCATGATTGACAATGGGTGCCAAAACTTGTGGCTTATAGAATTTTAGGAAACGTTGGTCTTCAGAGACCTAATCAGTGTTTATTAGCGTTAAGTAAGCACCGATTTTGAGAGAGGAAAGGTCTTTTCTGTCCTCAGGGCGATTAAACGCAGGCCACTCACTAACCAGAGGAAATATGTCAAGCAGAAAATTTATGAAAAATGTCACAGAGCTCAACGAGGGAAGCTGCTACAGCGTTAGCTCATAAGACAAACAGCGCAGGAGGTGATTGGATCGGGACAGAAACAGAGACCAGGCTGTTGCTCCCCTTTGGCTCGTCCAGCTGAAAACACAATAGTGTTAGTGATGCACGCCGAGTGGCTCCCTTTGCTTCCACTGACGCTGTTTTCCCCACTGGACAGTTTTCTTTCCCTCCGCCGCCCTCATTGGAAATGCAAATGGGATAAGATGAATAAAGAACGCGAGCGTTATTAGCACCTGGTCGAGCCTCCGAGCTGCCAAGCGCGATTTAGAATGCGCGAGAGCATTCTGGGAAGAGTCAGCTGTCAGGAGTGGAACTGAAGGACACTTTGTTTAAAAGTCAGCAGAGCTCGTGCTCGGCAATCTGCAGGCCGCCTGCAACACACGCTCTCAGACGCTACACGTACAAAGTAAATGCTGTATTAAAAGGAAAATTCTATAATTAACCCTTTGGTGCAGAGTGTAACACGGTTGCGCAGCTTGACTCCTTTCCATTAAAGGACACCGTCACACAGGTGTGATCTAGAACATTCAGCACTGAACGTTCTAATATGTTCTAATTGCTGAGCAGCATTGCAGGTTAATGGAAATTACAGTTGATACACCTTCAGAGTTTTGGATTTATGCTTTTGAACATCTGACAGTCGATCCATAACTAAATCACACTAAACTTGGGCTGCATCCAAACAGTCAATGTACCGTGCAGGACACTCAAGAGCACAACACACACAATGAAAAAACACATTCGCTGTTTGATGCTGAAAAACAAATCTTTACAATTTGCACATCTATTGAGCCCCTTGCCACGCATCAAAGGTTTCCCCTTTTGCAGCTATAACAGCTTCTAGTCTTCTTGGAAGTCTTTCAACAAGCCTTTAGAGTTTCTGTGGGAATTTGTGTCCATTCATTCTGTATGAGGTCAGACGAGAAGACGAGAAGACCTAGCTCATAATCTCCATTCCAGTTCATCCCAAAGGTGTTGGGTGGGGTTGAGCTCTGTGCAGACCAGTCAACTTCTTTGTCCTGGGACCCAGTCATGTCAGGCTTTGGGGCTGCAAGGTCCTGCACTGGCCTACGCCTCTAACGTCCTCATAAGCCTGTGCTTTTATTATTATTGGTATTTGCCTATTTATAAGTTTCACAGCCTCGTTAATTAGCATAGCTTGGCAGATGACACTGATTGGTTTTGGGGGGAACTGTTACTAGAATTAAATTTGTGTTTTTTAAGTAATTTTAAGTGAATGGGTATTGTTTTTTTTGCCTCTGGCTCATTGTGTAAGTTTGCATCTTTAGATGGTCGCTTCCCAAAAAGTGTCTAAAATGTATTTATTCAATTATATGAGTACTTTTTGGGCCTGTTCTTGTAGCAGCACCTATTAGCATTAAAAATGTTTTGCAGCAGTAGTTGAAGGGAGATTTTCATATTTTCAGTTTGCAGGTCAAACAGCTCCCCTGGTTCATGTTTTTCAGAATGTGTGTTTAGTTTGTTGGGAGTGTGGTGAGACTGTGGTTTGCTCTTTTGTTACTGAGGTTGTAGATTAGCTTCACTGTGCTAACGGTGTGTGCTAACGGTGTGTGTCTCACTCTACAGTTATATACAGGAATATTATAGAAAGAAAGCATTTTTCTTGAGATATTATCTGATAATGTGAGTTTCCACACGTTCCTCAAAGATTTACACAAATAGCAAAGTCCTCAGGTGAGGGTTTGTTTTAAAGTGGCCTTTTGGTTTATTTTGTACTTTCTTTTGTATTTTAGGGTGGATTTTTCATTATTGAACTAAGGCCATTATAGGAGAAATATAAACTGACCCATATCCTCCCTCTCTTCCATGAATATACTGACTGCTGTCTACTGGACATTTTAGATATTGAGGAGAGAGTGGAGCTTGATGAAAGTGCTGTTTACGTGAAAGTGTTGTGGTGTACAAGTTTTTGCGTGGTTGTTAGTAGTCCCATGTTCTCTCAGTACAAAAATCTGGCTGTCTTTGTTGGTTAGTCAACCAGTGTTACACTAGATGTTTTTTTCCAAGGAGGTATAGTGCCTATTGAGGCAAAATGAATTTAAGAAAGGAGCAGAATTTGATTTTACTTAAAAATGTTAGCAACCCATTAGGGGTGTAAATATAGAACCAGTACTGGGTCATTAATTTAATTAGGATTGCAGATTATAGAAGATCCTTGACTGAAAAATGAAGCTGCCACATTCTGCCCTTTCCCTTAAGTAAATACATGGGAATAAATAACAGGTTAATCTCACCACTATGAATGAACCAAATGGAAGCACTACTGACTGTTTGGGCTGAAGATAAAATCTCAGTGAGAATTTTCGAACAGTGCGAGAAATGCGAAGGTGTATCAGGACATCGCAAATAAGTCAGCTAGGACAGGTTTTCACCGCACAGTTAAAGAATGCCAAGAAGAAATGAATTCTCAAACAAGGTGGATGATGTAATGTTCTATTGACATGGAATAACAACCAGCCATAAACTTTATGGAGAGATACGTTTCAGAAACACAGTTAAGGGGCTAAATCAAAATATGTTACAAAATCCATACCCTTGCATTACAATTTAGGTTCAGGTTCCTGTACACCTGTGGAATTGTGCCTGTTGTCTCCATATGATCAAGGAATTTTCTCATGCAGACGTCCAGTACTCCAGCAGGCTTCTCATGCAGCAAACACAATTTCAGAAATTTGTCACAGGTGACTAAGAAAAAAAGGCTCTGGCATGAAAGCAGCAGGCCTGAGGGAGCGGGACTCATCCCGGGAGCATGTGGGGTGTGCGGTATCACGGCTGCGATGAGAAGGAAAAAACCTTGGGTCATTAGGAAAGCTGGGAGGAGTGAAGCAGCCTCAAAGGTGTGACAAGAGTGGTGACAGAAAAAAGGAGAAGGGGAAAGCCGTCCACACCTCTCAGTCCCACTGGATGGATTAATGAGTTTGACCCGAGGGCTCTCAGCGCTGTTATGGAGCATATCGAGCAAAAGGCACGAGCCAAATGCAGAGCATTTCCTGGAGCTTCTCCACAGCTTGCTTATTTACAGGCTGTGTTTTTTGCCACTGATGTCCAAGAGAATTCCACCCTATGTAATTTAATAATTCAGAGAGAGCCATTGAGAATGACTTTAGTGTGAGATGGTTCATTATAGAGAAACTTATTTCTTTACATTAGATGTGAATGTAACCAGATGTCGTGTCTATAATACAACAATAGCCATTTTATTTCAAATGGATCCACAGAACATCACTGACATTGTTCAGCAAATGCTGTTTGTTGTAATGTTTCACTATAGCCATGATGTTGGCAACATCTAAAAAGTCATGAATTTGAAATTGTAATGAAACTAATTGTAAAAAATCATTCAACTGCAGTGATTGTGCTGTTTTTTTCCCCATGTTTTGTTTCAATGTATTGATAACTGGGCTAGATCTGAAGTGAGAGTAGAGCTTGATTTTCTCCTCAAAAACAAAATGCTGGTTATTCGCGGAGGACAGTTGGTCTATGTGTTATTGCGTGGTTGTTAGTAGTCCCGTGTTCTCTCAAAACAACTATCTTTGACTAACAAACATCTAGTCTTTATTAGCCAGTGTTACACTAGAATGCTTTTTCTTCCAAGAGATATTAATTTAAGCCCTGCTACTTTGGAAGTGTGGTACCTAATGAGGCAAAATAGATTTAAGAAAGAAGCATAATTTGATGTGGCTTAAAACAATTCAACCAGTCCATTAGGAATGTAAACATCACTAGGATTAAATCATGAATCTTTCAAAAATGACACAGTGATGAAGTCTTACCACAGGCCGATTCAGCTAGATTACGTTTAATCAGATGTATCAGGTTTGGCCTGATATGGGCCATTCAACACACTGAGCAGACAGATTCACACAAAACTCTATAGAAAGACAATAAATGATCATGAACAGGCTGGGCCACCCTCTTGTAGGCTTGTTACAGAGCATAAACAATGTTTATGTATGACAAAAACTGTTCTAAAAAACTCAATAAATAAAGGAGAAAAAAATATTTTGCCTTGCTATGGGCCCTTTAATGCTATAAACATACCAGACAGACGTGAATGAACTAGATAATAGAAGCATTTGGATATTTAGGGCTTCAGTGTAGTGTTAATATAATTTATTAAAACATTGCAGATGAATCTTTTTTTATGCCTCCACAAACCAAATAACTCGCTTGTTTATTTATGTATGCAGTGGACGGTTGCCTGGCGTGATTGCCGGCTCCCCGGCCCGTCCCAGACTGCCGGCTCTCCTGTCGGAGCTGCGGGAATCCTCTTGTAGTTTATGTTTGAAGTGAAGTTTGTATAAAGACGTATGCTTGTGCCTCATGAATGAATGAATGAACAAGGCTGGTTCGGCACGGCAGCTCTTTTCTGCCTGAGCCACGAAGAGGTGCAGCGCACACTGCATCAAATATTAACTGCGTTTTGAGTGTGTTTGGTGGGGGGTTAGTGTTTTACGGGGTTTTGTTGGGCTTATCAGTTGCAGTTGACTAGAGGCGGTGGAGCGTGAGCGTGTTTTGCACGGCCTTGTACGTGTTGCTTTATGCCTATCAGCCCCCTCAAAGAAAACAACTCTGGCAAGACGCTCCAGTGTGTTTGAGTGTGTGTGTGTGTGTGTGTGTGTGTGTATGGGATGGGTTGGGGGTGGGGACAGTGGTGTTAATATGGTGGGGGGTGTAGCAGGGGTCAAGTGAAGGGTTACTGGGGGAACACATGGTGTGAGCGGTGCCTCCATGTTACAGGAGAGTCTTATTTATTTCACCAAGTGCAATATTGTGTGAAAGTCTGACCCCCCGTTTATTTAAATTCATTCATTTCCATTAAAATGGCCAAGTAACAATGTTATATTGTTTTAAATGCTTAACCTTTAGCTTATCCATTGAAAGAAATAGGCTGTTGTAACTTTACCTTTAAAACTAATATATGTAAATTAACTATGTTCTGATTGGCTTCCTCGAAAGCACTGAAACACTCCAGATCTTTATTGGGAACAGGCAGGTCTAAAGTGCTGCAGACTTTACCTAAATAGGTGCCAATTTTGTTGGATTTTGTGACAACAAGCAATGAATTTAGGATGGGTTGTTTTTGCTGCATAATTATGATCTGGATTGACTAGAGAGTGAATGTTTTGATACTTAAACAGTTTACATACTACTGTAGACTTAATAGGTACCAACTGAATTTAGTTAATTTGGAATTAGTTGTTTTTGCAGCTTAAATGTGGGCTATATGAACTGAGAAGTGAATGTTTTGACATTTTAACTATTTATGTACGTTCATTTAAATAAAGCAAGAAAATAGGGTTTTTCCATGATATAGGCTCTTTAATGTGCTAAATGAGACAAACAAACAAGCGGAACATGCAAAAGAGGAGAAAATAAGAATAAAGAAATAAAATAAAATTAGAAGCTCATAAATAAAAGAGAAAATATAGAAATAATAATACATAATAAATAGAATTTGTACGGAAACGGGAGAGTTGTGTCCCTGGGCGAGCGCTGGGTGAGAGCGGTGAAATCCAGGCTGGCAGGAGAGGCTCCCCAGAGGGTGGGTAAGTGTGCAGATCAGCCAGACACAGTGCAAATATTTAATCAGAGATGTCTGTGGTGCACATATTTTAGATAACTGTATCCATGGGCTCTCATTCAAAATGCAGAAGACATTCTCAAGCATCCATGTCTGATTGGAACACATTAACCCATATATTCCAGTCCAAGAAAACCCATTTATTCATTCACGCAAAGCAGCTGCTGATCTTTACATTCTGGGAACGTTTCATTGCGAAGGGACCAATTGAATATGAACAAAGAGCCCAGATCATGTAAAAACGAATTTCCAGCCACTTTTTAAAATAAGAGTCTGATCTTGTTTGTAAACACAGCTGTTGGTTTTTTTTTGGTGTTTTTTTTATGCTTGTTCAACCTTTCATTCTAATGTTATATGGAGTGTTTCAGCCTGGACTGTTTTTAGAATTAAACATAATACAGGGCATCCAATCAGAAAAGAGCTAATTAACATATATCATTCTTAAAGGCACAGTCACAAGGGATAATTATGGAAACGAGCCCTTTAAAACTGTGGTTCCTCATTCTCATGTTTTAGAGATGATCATTATTCTTATACTTATAATAGATGTATGTTGCTAATACTACTACATATGATATATGATATATGTCTAACATGTTTCCGTGTGTACATATACACACACAGTAGCACTGGGAGTAATAATAACTGTAATAATGATTAATGATTCACACGTTTACGCCGGCCTGTGTGGTTCTATTTCATTGTGAGGCATCTGCTCATGCGCTGCCCTTTCAGAAAGCTGTGTGGGAACCACTGCCTACACGTTTGTGTGGACCTGCTTTGTTTGTTTCAGTGTGTTTGTTTGGTCCAGTGGGTGCATTAGCGGGTTGCCAGGCTAGAACGGCGTCCCGCACATACACATACCCAACCGTTTGTAGGTGTACATGTGTGTGTTCCATGATGGAGCACGCAGGCAGTAAATTAACGCAGAGTGTGTGTTGTTGGCTCGCAGAGATGAGCACGGATCTGCCCGGGCCGGTGGCCATGGCTGGCGCTGTGGCGGGTCAGGTCAGGATGGCGGGCACCATGCCAGGACGAGGGGGCAAGAGGAGATCAGCAGGGTGAGTGACATTTCCCTCTGTTCACAAACATTCCGTCTGTAAAAATAGGCTGTTGTTATTGTAATAGGTTATAAGAACATTTAATTATAATACTGTAACAATAAATCCACACTAAAATAAAATCAGAATCCAATCCAATACTTTAGACTTGGATTCTAAATCATGCCTAAATAATTCAAATAAACGATTTGTTCCATGAATATAATTGTATCAGAGATATTTAAATGAGGTGTTTAAGATTGTTGATAGTGATAAAAATGTAGTGAATCTGTTCTCTTCTTATTCTGCGACAGGGTGCTCTTATGTAATCGTTGCAGTTAATAGAGTATTACATCAATTCTTTTTGCTTAACTTGTTATATCACCACCTTGAATGCACTTATTCGCATGATTTATTTTTTTATTGTGTTTGCAAAGCAGCAGACCAAGTGTGAATGACCGAGTTGGTTCATTCATTCCATTTATTTATTTGTTAAACTTTAATTGCTTTTGTTTTTTCAAACTTTCAGCAGTGTTTAGTGATCCAAACGTAAAATGATTCAGAATAATTGTTCACAGTGGAGGTGAATAGAACCAGATATCTGCCTCTAAAAGCTCCCTCACAGAAATTGGTTCATGGTCACTCTGCCTGACGGCTGAGACGTTGTTCTAGCAGAGTTTTTGGGGTAAAGGGAGGGAAAATAGTCCCCAAAGAAAAATCATTTATGTTAGATTTATCATGGGCATGGGCAACATGGCAAAACTATCATATCACAATTTTTTTACAGTTAAATCACAATTTCGATTTTATATTATATTATATATATTATAATTTCGGTATTTATATTAATTTGTAACTATAGATTTTTTTTTACTATTTTGCAAGTTACTGAACAGTACAACTAAACTATTGTGCAAATAGTGTGATTTGGGTGAGGAAAAAAATTTGGAAGAGCATAGAACTGCAATAGAATGTAGGTTTTATTTGTCATTTTTGCTATATAGCACACTACATAATAAAAATGAAACAATGTTCCTCCAGCACCATTGGTGCAACACAAGAACAGAACACAACACAAGACCACATGTGCAAACAGGACAAAGAGCTCAAAAAAGAATGCAAGCGCTACAATAACAACTAGACAAGACAACATTCAGTACGATTAACAACAGCTACAGTGGGGATAAATATATATTTTTTTTACCGGTGCTGTATTTTAGCAGCAGAGATTGCATAATAGTTGCAGAATAGTAGTTACATGTGCAAATAAATATGATTGTGGATGAGAGTCGCTTCAGTAGATTAGCATATTGCTAATGGCCGTTGCTGTCTCTGGAGTGCTATCATTGAGCCATGTCTCCGTAACAACATAAACAGTCTCGAGCTGGGTGCTTTGCTGAAGTCCAGTTTAGTCCAGTTTATTGTCCAGGGAGTGAATGTTGGTGAGGAAGATGGTTGGGATTGCCGGACGACTAGCTATAGCTTTTTAGCCTAGCATGGGCCCCCACTCACTTGCCCCGCACACACGATTGTGACGCTTCTCCCTCATTATATTAAAAGGAAATCCAGGACAGAGTTTAGGTCCTTATTTCACCAAAAACCATAAAATAACTGCTGAATCTTCTCACACCTTTACAAATGAGGTATTTATTTTTTGCACAAATTAATGGAGAGTGGGATCAGTAAGAGTACTAAAATAGATTCATTTCAATAAGCAGTATCAGTATCATTTTGGCATTCGGTACAGTCCTAACTACCATTCTAACTTCCACAAACCAGTGAAAAACAGTGTGTAGCTTCTTAGCTCCAGTGCTGAACGGAAGAAGGACACTGTCTGAGCTCACCAGCCAGGTTTAGAACGTTGGCGTAAATTGCCTAGATTAGGTTCTTCTCAGTGAACCACTATTTTAATGAGGTGCTGCTCCAGAACCTCACGTTCCTGCTGCCTGCTGTGAAGCAGAACTGATCTATGACCAGCACATCCACTCTATGTGGTGCAGTGAAGATACCCAAGGGCAATATTTAGAATTCATTTTGTTGCCTTTGGGCTCAGACCTGCAATGCGCAGGCAGGAATGCATCAACTTCTCCAGCAGAGCTGCAGTCGGCTTCAGACCGGGGCCTGAGAGCAGCTGCAGGGCTGAAACATGACCTGAAGGGCTCTAATCAGTAAATTTAAATGAGCTCAGGGCCCAACCCATCACCATAAAGTGCTGAAGTCATTCAAACTTTAGAATGAGAATGTTTGAGTAAGCGGTTTCAGTCATAATAAATTGGTTTCCTGAGACCCGTTACATGCCTTCATACACCACGCCGTCTGTAGTGTTTGGATATGTTTCGACACTTGTGTCTCTTGATTTGATAGCTGGGAAAAAGACAAAAAATGGGCATGTAATTGAAAGCAGTGGTTCCAGATGGTGGGTCAAGCTCCACTAGGCGGATTATGAAATTGTATATTTTGCCTCAGTGTTCAGTGAAATAGGGATATCATGGTGTAAAATGATTCGTTACTTAAAACTGATCTTTTATCCGGATTTGAGTTTGATGGAACATAATCGTCATGTATAGTACCGTGTCATAAGAAAAAAAAAAAATCACAACAGCAAATTAAGAGTTAATTGGATTCTATTCTTTGAGCTTATTGTTTGTTCGATCACACTCACTCACTTCTGTTACTGCTTAATCCTCAGGTACCCAGGGCCTATCCCGGGGGCTGGTTGGTGCGAGGCAGGGACTCACTACTGATATTAAGATTAACTTACATTTTTAGGTTAAAACACTAAATATATATTATACTGTGCAAAAGTCTCACAGCCCCTTCATTTCTTTATATTCAGCTTTGAATCACCTTGTTGGTGCAAAAATTCTAATTTCTGCCTGTCTTATCTTTGACATATTAAGCAAATTGTAATGAATACGGGAAAGAATCCAAAAATGCAGAGTAAGTGCAAACAGTAATCTTTAATAATCAAAAAAGGTCCGCAGGGCAAAAAGGGGAAAAACCAGAGTCCAAAGCAAAAAGTCAAAAAACCAGAGTAATCCAACACGATAAGTAGTCCGTAAGGCAAAAAGGGAAGTCCAGAAAACAGCAGGGGGTCAGCACCATGAAACAAAGAACTAGTAAGCAGGCTTGGTAACTCACAGAGGCAGTATACTTCGCACTGTGACTAGTCAGTCCTGACTTTATATAAGTCCTGGCCCCTAGTACTCAGGTGAAGCTGATCTCCTCCTAATTGGAGTAGTGGAAGTCCTGGAGTGAGGATCAGGACTGGGTTGTTCTCCTTCAGCTCCTAAGCCAGGCCTTACAGGAGGTCATAAATTGTTTTGCAGCCAGAGTGTGTGTGTGTGTGTGTGTGTGTGTGTGAGGAGGTGAGGTTAGCACGTTCATGAGCTCCAGTTCTCCTACAGTTTCCATCAGCTCTGCACTTGGGTGCGATCTCCTCATCCCTGCTTCAGCAGAAATTTCATCATCTTTTTGCAGCCTTCCTTCACCATATCATGCTCTCACTATGAGATCACTTTTTAAACATCAGCGCTTAGCACATTCCTCATACCCCACTGTTCAAACAGTGAGAGCACTGCTGATGAAAGACTGCAAGAGCAACTGTTTCTAATCACTAATTTTGTGAACAGAGCTCTAAATGTTTCATGGTTTGATGGTGCATTTTGTTTTCTCAGTTTTACTATGATATCAGAAACAGGAATTGTAAATATGGCATGAATTTGTCCTGGAACTGTGACGGATGGGTGTGACATCCATTTTTTTCCTTTTCTCCAAAAAAATAAAATAAAATAAGTGAATGAGTGATACCCAGACTCCGTGTCTATCCTTCGGCTTAGCCTCTTACCATTTTAAACCTTATTTGGTTTGCAAAAGTGAGACTAAGCCCTTCAGTGGCCCTTTGCATGGCACAAGTCAGAGATAAGGGGAGTGGAATAACTTTTGGGATGGTGGAGCCTTGGCACTGTCCAGGGTCACGGAGAGGGATTCTCAAGGACGTTCAGCATCTCTGGGAGAGTCTTTAGAGCTTCAAAGTAAAGTGACCAGGACCCAAGAGTGGCTGACACCCAGAGGGAGGGGCTGTGAAGCGGACGTTGCTGCTCTCTTCCCCCTGCCCTGGATCTCCAAGGCCCAGTGAAAAAAAAAGTAGGCCTGGAGTTCCAAGAGCAAACCTCCACCCCAGCTCCAACCCTAAGGGAGAGGAGAGTCTGCCTTTGAGCCCCTGTGATCAAGGACAAAAGGGAGGGAGAAGTGTAGATGATGGTAGTGTTTTTCCAGACTATGAATCAAATCTTTGTTTTACATTGGCTGCATACTATAGAGTACAATAGAAATTGAGGATTTCGCTTGGCCAGATATATTATTTGGTTTCTGTGTGTGTTAAATGTTGAGAGACGCAGGTCAAGGGGAAAAATGAATCTGTATAAATCCTTTACACCTTCCAGTCTTATCTGCAGTGTACATTTGCTTATTTATCCTAAAAAATACTTTAACACACTTGCACATAATTTGTTTTATTTGAAAGTTATCACACATACCTGATTTATAGCAGCATCTTTAGAAAGGTTCTTTAGGAAACCAATAACATTTTTTTCAAGACATTGCTTCAAAGAACCCACTTTTTACACCTATATATAAAGAGTGGACACAATAAAGTCTTTAGAAATGTTCCCAGATGCGAAATATTTTAAACAATAAACAAATCACAAGAATGATTGCATGAATTTAGATGTTAATACCTGTGTGTGTATGATTTCTCATTAAGGAGTGAGTGTACAATGGTCGAGTATAGTCCTGGCTGCGCAAGAGCCAGAGTAAATATGTTGATCTCCATTTAAACAGCACACTATCGATCGTCTATATGGCCATGATGAGCCCCCTCTCTCTGTGGGACTGGATTAGTGGAGATTGCTACACAGTGTCCAGTTTACTGTACTGCACTCTCGCACTAGACTGTGACTGTACAGTCTGTGCTGTACCAATAGAGAGATGTGAAAAGCGTAATCTGAAAGGGGTAAGTACAAACAAGGGAACTGCAGATAATGTGTGTTTTAAAATAAATGTAATGACTGATCACTCACAATCAATCAAATAATCAATCCCACAAATGTGCACAGCAACTGAGCAGTTCGTTTTTGTCATCGTTCAGCCTATTGCTCCGACACTGGTTCTCCAGAATGGTAGTTTTAACCAAGGATATGTTCTTAACATTAATGGATATTTTTGCAACAAGGCCTTTTTGGACTAAATATATTAGCTCATTTGGCATTGCAGTGTTCACACAATAAAAAGGATGCGTGGCCTTTGCAAAAACACACAAAACGCTTCTCAGGTTTTAAAATGACAGTGACAGGATACTAAATACACATCAGTACCAGCATGGGTAACCATGAGAAAACACAATTAAGCATAATCTTTGTTAAAACAGCCATGTACATTAATTATGAAAGGAATGCAAATGTAATAAAGTCACTCACAGCATTTATTCCTCTGAGCCTCTGAGGGTTATTTACTTACTTTGCCTCAAGTGTGTACACACTTATTTATTCATCCCTCCATCGACTACGTCTCTCTCCTGGATGGAAGCATTTGGACACCAAATGGTGATATGCAGAAGTGATTCACGGATAAGTTTGGGCCTCCCAGTATGTGTTCGTGCGAGTGTGTGTGTGTGTGTGTGTGTGTATGTGCGGTCATGTGTAGAAAAGGCAATGAAGCGAAGAGGGCAGCTTCATTCCATCACCCCATTTTGGCCCATTACATTGTGTATGGGAGCCCTTTTCTCCTTTTCTGCATTGTAATTATTTTCCAGCCCAAAGGCAGCTGCAGGCAACGGCAGCCTCTCGCGTTTGGGACCACTGCATTAGGTGTACATTGCATTATTTATTTGCGTGTGGCTGCGGACGGACGGATACCCCGCTTCCGCAGAGACCGCCGGTACGCTCAATGTCACCTTACGCTGTTTTCGTGCTGTGCCATGCTGCGTATTTGTGGCTTTAGCAGAGAGTCAAACAGCTCATGGTGGAATGAATAAATGGTCAGTACTACAGATCTTTACCTGTGGCACTGGAGGTCAGCTTTTTGGAGTTTGGAGGAAAACGAATTTTAGACCTACATTAAAGGTCAAGGTTTGTCTCAAGAAGTCAGAGAGAAATACCCGTCAATACTCAACATCAGCAAAAAAATACCAATGACTCTCTGATTGTGAGAAGATAAGCTCTGGGTTATTGAAAAAGCTCAAAATGCATCAGTCTTCAGCAGTAGTGATTTACCAATGTTATAATTGATTTTATTAAACATTTATTTATAGTTCTATCTCTTTCATAAAATCAGTGCCATGTTCAAAGCTAAAAATCTCAGTGATAGGTGTAAACACATATGACTGCATACATTAACTGACTTTGGTCTGAATTTATAAAAAAAGTATTTAAAGTTTTACAGTAACATTTTAAAAGACTGATCATATTGCTCATCAGAAGAAATGCTCATTATAATTATTATTAATAGTAAAGTAAATTGCATATTATGTATTTATAAAGCATGTAAGAAGGCACTCATGGCCTTTACAGTTTCTTTTATAAAAGGTACAGGTTTTGCCCTGATTTTAGCATCCAGAAACAAAGCTTTATGAATTGTCTTCATTGCCATCAGTCTGCTATTTAATATACAAACTCATTTGTATTTTGGGTAGTTTAAAAGAATATCAAACCCACAGAAATTTAATTTTTTTATCAAATTGTTTTTTTAAAAAAAAAGCAATATTTTCCTGATTAATATTTTTCCTAATAAATCACTGAGATTTACACCATTACTAAGATTTACACCAGTTTATTGTGTTTATTTCTGCTGCTGTCACACAGTGTATGGATCAGCTGGTATTGTCTCAGGCTTGTCCAAACAGTGGAACATATGTACACTATGGCATATGGCTGGAGTGTGATACTTGTTATTCTGTGTATGGCATGTTCAGCCTGAGCTTGCCCTGGCGTGATGCCGGAGATAGTAGGCAGTAGAAAGCGCTTGTGTGTGTTAGTAAAGGCTGATCAGGCGTCAGAGGGTCAGTGATGTTCTGGTCTCTAGGGGGATAATGGCTGTGTACTTTTGGAGGCAGCATGTATGCTATGGATGGCCCCCCAGTCCCCCAGCCTGTCAGATCAGAGGCTTAGGGCTTCACTAAGGCCCCTTTCCAGAAGCTCAATACTGTCCCTGTCAGCACGCCTCACCATCCCACACACACACACACACACACACACACACACACATATATACATGCAATGCAGGTTTAATATAAATATATATCTAAAATATATGTTAAAGATAGTGTAGGTTTGTAAAAGACTTTTTGTTGTTGTTGTTGTTGATCCGGTGGGTTCTGTGTTTTCTTACAGATTCATGACAGTTTTGTCCTACAAAGGGAAAACACACACACACACACACACACACACACACACACACACACACACACACACACACAGGCAACAACATCAACAAAATCAGCCACAGTCTGGGCTGCTTGCTTGCATGAGATGACTCGACGGCCCCTCTGACATGACAGCTTGAATGTGAGAGCAAGGCCCAATATCCCTCTAAACCTCTCTCTCCTGCTGCCTCCTCTTTTTCTTCTTCTTCTTCTCTCTATCTATCCCTTTACCCCCTGGGGAGGTGGAGTGGGCTACTCTTTCGTTCTAGAACAGCTCCAATGGACCAGAGAGAGAGAGAGTGAAAGAGAGAGTGAGGCTGAAAAAGAGAAAGTGCGCAGTGCCCTGGCCTTCGTGCCCTAATAGGAGCTGACACTGTTGAAGCCACTCGGATGGACAGAGAGAAGGGGCAGCATATTGCGGGCGGCAGCCTCCAATTATTTTTCTGGCTCATAAGTGCAGCTTGTTTAACGGCGGGCCTGCATGGCTGACGGGAGCCTGATCTGGCAGCAGGCTGTCACACAGCCACGGCCACGAGTGCTCCCCAGGGCAAACACAGCCAACTCCACTCTGGTGTATGCACAGACACACAGACACACAGACACACACACACACACACCCCCACACAAACACACACTTACACGCATACACAAAAAAGGGGACTGTCTATGTGTGGATGTGTATGTGTGTCTGAGGTGAAGTGTGGTGGGTTGGTGCCTGAGTATGTGTTTATGTGAGTGTTTGCATATACATTGCATATACATTGTTATTTACTATTTTAGTTTTAGAACTAACACAGAATCTAAAACCCTCGTTAAAATAAAAACGAAACCACGGGAAAAAGCCAAGACTCTGCAGCAAAAGTGTTGCATAGCTCTATAGTTATCTGTAAGTTTAAAGTAAAATTGTTAGCATTAGTGATATGCAATTGTACTACATTTACACATTCGCACAAATTGAAATTATTTGAGAAGTTGTTTGGTGCAAGTTGTTTGGTGCAAACATAGGTAAGTCTCACACAACAGAAACCCTTATCACATGATGCATTTTCTCACATTATGCACATTGCAAATCACATTATGTGTGCTGTATTACTTTTACAGATCGGATTATGTTTTTTTATTCCTTCCCGATTTCCGATCCCGTATTTTGGTCAGGTCACGATACCGATACATAATATCGGATGTGGTGTGTTTGGGAGAAAGGGGGCAGTTCAGTTTACAGTGTGTGTGTGTGTGTGTGTGTCTGTGCAATTTGTTATTCAGTTCTGATTTAGGAGTCTGATGGCCTGGAGGACAAAACTTGAAACCTGCTGTAAGAAGGGGTGTGTGGGGTCATCCACTATTCTGAATAGCTAATCCTTGTGGATGCAGCGTGTGATGTGACAGAGAGAGAGACCCCGATTATGTTCTCAGCAGTTCTTACTATCCTTGTGATCTGATGTGGTACAATTTAAGTACTACGCCAGGATGCAACTACAGAGAAGGCTCAGTTCTCAACATATAAGGAAACATTCAATGCATAAAAGTCTCACTAAGAGCAACTGGTGTGTTTTTTGTTTTTAACAGAATCTGGTGTTATCATCTAGTAATCTTTAGTATTAAACTCAAATGTCAATCATGTAGTTATGAGAGTAAGGATTTGTGTGGGTCACATGCAGGCCCTTGCAGGATTTCAAAAGAAGCAGGACTGTGTGCATGTGTGGACATGCACATTTGTGCACATTTGTGTAAAAGTGGCCATGTGGATGTGTGTTTGGGCCGTCATGACTGGCTCAGTGCGCTGCTCAGGACCCTTCCAACCTCCTTGTTTGTAAATGTTCTCTCTCTTCATTTGTGTGTTTGGGTGTTATTGATGCTCAGATGGCTGGCTGCATGGCCCCAGAGCTAATCTGCGGTGTTATTGGTGAGGGGCCGCTGAGCACATATGCAGCATATGGTTGGCTTGAGAAGTGTTTTTTGCGCCACTTTGTAGCGTGCCACAGTTTTGTAGCGTGCCACAGTTTTGTGCGACTACGTAAGGATAATGAGGCGAGCTGGCCAGCCAGCCGCTCACACAGAGAGGTGTGTGTGTGTGTGTGGCAAGGGGGAGTGTCAATTCCCATACGTGTACCAACAGTGTAGAAGTTTCTGCCATGGAATTTGCATCAGTAGGCAGAACACAGCACAATTGCACTGACAACAATCAAGGCATAAACTTGTCTGATTTACCTAATAGATCCATGAAGAAACTGTTGAGGACAATATGTTTGAAAAATTACTTCAATTTTTGAGAAAGGACAATTAAATGAGAACAATCTTTCTCTTAAGTCTCTGGCTAATACCATTCGAGAC
Organism: Brachypetersius altus; assembly: GCA_037974465.1. NCBI lineage: Eukaryota > Metazoa > Chordata > Actinopteri > Characiformes > Alestidae > Brachypetersius > Brachypetersius altus. The sequence continues at coordinate 15,088,840 of JBBPDB010000007.1, read as the reverse complement.
CCAAATCAGCCCCCCCACCCTCTCTCTCTCTCTTTCTCTCACCCTCTCTCTCCACAGTAAATCCTCCTTGTGCTGGGAATTACACTTCGAGCCAGCATAATTAACACATTAAATAAAACAGCCATGCATCAATGGGAGGTCTAAAGGTGGGGCAGTGAATTATTGTTTAAATTAAGGAAATACCCAATCTTTTCAACAGGCCATAATTTGCGCAGCCTGCCCCCGTGTTGGCGCAGCACTAATCAGGGTTACACACTCGGCTGCTAAATTTCATAATCGGCTCAGGAGTGGCTGGGTTTCCCCCTGTCATCGGCTGCCTGGCCACGTCAGCTGCTGCCAGAGAGAGGTGCAAACACACACACACACACAAACACACACAGACACACACAGACACACACACACACAAACACAAACAGCTGCTTCTCACATGCACACATTTGGCATCAAGCATACTGTGAATGACATTCTGTTGTGTGCATGCGTGTGTGTGTGTGTGCATGTGTGTGTGTGTGTAGGTATGTGTAGGTGTGTGTAGGTGTGTGTTTGCACCTCTGTCTGGCAGCCGACATCTTATTTTTTCTTTTGTGCCAAGGAATATCTGTATTGGTATTATGTTTTCTATACATTTATTTCTGTCATAATCATATTATTCTGTGCATCTGACTCATTTATAAACATATACAAAAAAGTTAACCTATGTTGCTTTATATTTGTTTATCTTGAACTTACATAAATGTTTTGAAATAAGGATTTGCCTTATTAAAAGGCTAATAATTCGCTAATAATAATTCACTGCGCTTGCAAAATACCAGTGAATTTGGAGCACCACTTAGTACAGCATTCAAAATTATTTAGTATACAAATAGATTTAATTCTATATTGCTTTTATTATATAACATACTGTTTCATCATGCTTAAGTATTAATTTGCATTTATTATGGTTTGAATTCATTAAGGTCTGAGAGGTTTATTTCTTGTCTATAGTTACTGCCTTTTAATTAAAAACATGAAAGACATCAAAGGGGCATAAAAATAATATGATGTCCTATTTCATTCCGCCAGATTTGTCATAACAATTAAATTTTTTGTAATAATTAAATTATTTTGAAAATGTTTGGTTTGTTTTTTTTTTATGACATAAATTGTAATAAAAAATGCCAAAACGTAACATTGCATTGGATAACAAAAATGTTCATGTTTATATATAATTTGCATCTTTACTGTTTATTAGTTGGGAATTTCACAGATAACATGTGGTGGCATTGCTTATTTGGATGAATGCAATCGAACACAAAAACACATACACGAGGCTCTCAGTGCTGTTGATGGTGAGGTGCAATGCAGAACAGGAGCTTTTAATGCATTGCATGTTGCTCGCTCTGGCTGAAGTGCAGGGGAAGCAGGATCAATACTATTGAGCTGTTTACCTTAGTTCCAAACACACGGGCCTGCACTAGGGCTTACCACTTGAAACATTAAACCAGACTATTAGTAATACTTTGGTCTTGCTCTTTAGTAACTGACCACCCTGACGTAGGGGCCTCGTACCTGGCTGATGATAAAGGGCTGAACTGAGACAGGAGATAGATGTAGAGAGAGAGAGAGAGAGAGAAAGAGAGAAGAGGCCTACCCATAATCCCCTGCTCCAAACCTCTCCAGGTTTGTCTTGTTTGCCTGCGGTAGCTAATGTGGTCACTCAAGCCTGGCGAGCTGCAGGGCATTGTGCTGCGGCTGATTCGGCCGAAAGATCCCTGAAGCACTTTAGCTTCCCCTCCTCCCTCATCCTCAGTCGCCCAAAAGAGCAGAATTTCTTTAAATGCTTATTTTTCTCCCACTTCCCCTTTCTCGTGCCCTTGTACTTGTTTGTCCATCGATTTCCGTAAGGCCCTCCAGCCTTGGCCTCCCTCTCCTCCCTTCTCCTTCTCCTCGCTCTTTCCTCTCCACCCGCCTCTTCTATTTCTTTAATCTTGTCACTGGGGTAATTTGTGCGGTGTGATG
>JBBPDB010000007.1:15070276-15083254 GCA_037974465.1 Brachypetersius altus | reverse complement strand
CTCTCTCTCTCTCGCTCTCTCTCTCTCTCTCTCTCTCTCTCTCTCTCTCTCTCTCTCTCTCTCTCTCTCTCTCTCTTTCTCTATCTCTCAGGGCAGTTATCGCCCCAGGAGATCTCATGATAAGGTGAACTTGGAATGAACCCATTCTAAACATAAATAACGTCTCTTATCTTTCTTTTCTTCTGTCATTTATTTCTTTTTCTGTTCCCTCTCTAGCCCCTGTTCCATAGTGCCCTGCAATAAACCTACACAAGAAACCTACACACACCCTGCTTCCGGCAAAGTTTGCGCAATCTCTCTCTTTCTCTCTCTCCCTCTTTCACTCTTTTCTCTTTTAATTCATGCAAATACAAGATACACAGAATGATTTGACTGATTTCTCCTTTCTTTTGCAGCATTAACAACCACTATTGTTCGTGAGTTATTACACTAGTTGTTGGATCAACAAGCATTCGTGGAAGGATTTTTCCCCCAACAAAATACACTCCAGCTCCAGCTCCAGCTCCCTCCAGTTACATCAGCCAGGAGACTAAAGTTTATCTGCTATACAGACCAACTTTATACTCCCCACCTCATGTTTGGCACTGGGCAGTTTGGCACTGCAGCTGCTTCAAGGTACCCCATTCTATTGGCAGTGTATTTCTATGGGATTGCACAAGGTGTGTGTACACAATTGAAAGTCTTTGTTGGCAGCCAGTGCACCGTTGAATTAACTTATTTAAAGGTGTCTACTTTCAGACATGCAGTGTAGCTTTCCCTATATTAATGTCATAATCTTGAGTTCTCATAGGGTATGTAGGTGTTCAAATGTTGTTGCTTCATAAACCCTCTGTTCTTGTTTCTCTACTGGTACACTGAGCTGTGTTAAGCGTCTACTTCACTCCTAACCTCTAGCAGTGTTGCTAATGATAAAGCCTAGCTCTTTACCCCTCTTTATCCCTCCCTCCCCCAGCACACGGGTCCTGTTAACACACAACGGAGTTATTGATAGGCCATTGCCATTAGCCGTGTTTACCTGTCAGCTGGTGCTGTGCTAATGAGAGAGCTTTGGGAGGAATAATGAGGAGGCATCTAACGACTAATGGATGTTTACAGCCTCTCTCTCAGTCTCTCTCCCTATCTTTCTCTCTCCCTCTTTCTACCTCTCTCTCTCTTTTAGTGCTAAAGCTAACGCTAAGGCCGTGGTGACCAAGGCTCTTTCTGACGGAGGTGCGGTGGGTAATTGGTGGCACAATTCGGACTCAGACTGCCTCAATTATCCTGGGAGTTGGACAAAGGGTGGGAGGGGAGAAGAAGCAAGAATAGGATCGATAACTAGGGAATCAGGGCTGACCATGGCTAAGGGTCGTAAAAAGTGTGTGTGTGTGTGTGTGTGTGTATTTGCATGCGTATTGCAAATGGGAGGGGGTGGGGAAGTGCTTTTTAGTTCAATGTAGTATTTATCACTTTGTGGTTACGTTTCATAGGATGATGAAAAGCACAAAAATATTGATATTGTGTGATTTTTTTCCTGTATGTTTGAATAAGTAAAATACTTATTTTTGGTTAATGAGATTACGATTACAGCAGGAAGTCAATGGATCTCACAACACTGTAAAACAAACTGTGTGTGCGCACATTTGTCTGTGTGCACTGCTGTGTGTATATGTGTGTGTGCGTATGTGTGTCTGCGTGCCTGCGTACACATGCATGCAGGGGTATGTAATGATATTACTGGGTGCATTCTGCACTCAGAGTAATTACAATGACCACTTTGTGTATAGCCTTGAGGAAGCTTGCTTTTGTTCAATGGATTGAATAAGATCTGTTTATAGGCTGATCTGTGCAGTTTATGCATAGTCAAATGCAATGTGCCTCATTTATTTAAAAATATATTTGCATACATAAAGCTAAAAAAAATTTTGGCTTTTTTAATGCCTTGAATATCTACTGAGAAGTGAGCCATGAATGTCTTGAAATAGTTTCTATCATGGTAATTTAGTAATTTTGTCTGAAACCATTGTCCCAAAAGAACTTTCTGATTTTCAGAGGGTGGGTATCAGAAAGGGACATGCCCACCTAGGGACACATAACCTCTTATTCCATATCAGCCATGTGGAGCCACAGTCATGCCCACTTATATGTAGAGCAATCTAAGTATATAATATCATCAACCAAAACCAGTAAAAAATGGAAGATTTAAACACACTATATGCTATATGACAGAAGCAATGATAATAACATGTAATTGTAAAAAACCTTATTTAAAATTGAATAAACCTCCACGACATGCAAAAAGTCGAATAATTTTTGATAAATTGGTATTGAACCATTATGTTACATAAACTATCACACTCTAATTATCTTGTTCAAGCATTAATTTAAAATGACTCCTTTATGACAAAGAGCCCTTTGTGACACATTTTCTAAGGAGTGATCATCTTAATTTTACAGGATGATCTCTGGCTGGCCCACTGAGAGAGCAGTCAGCAGCTTTGGTATAGTGCTTTTTATTGTGCTGACACATTAGCTCAATGGTGGGATTTAAAAACGTTATAATGGGAATTAACCATTAATGCTCATCTATCTACTGAGCACCCTTCCTCTTTCCCTCTTACTAACAGTAGACACTATGTAATCAATAGGCTGTCCCAGACTTTATGTGCTGCAGGCAGGGCATTTTGTGTGCTAGGATGCCTGCTCATATTCAGAGAATTTCTGCCACTGGTAAAAGAGTTTTAAACCACTAAATTCATTCTGGACAACCAAAAAAACACTGCCCTCCATAATTATTGGCACCCCTGGTTAAGATGTTTTAGAAACCTTAAAATAAAGTCAATTTTTTATTGCAGAAGCATACTCTCACACTGAAAATACACTCAACTTCACATGAATTTGAAGGGGAAAAATCCTCCCGGACTAAGAAATAATTATTTTTCATACAATCACCTGTTCCACAATTATTGGCATGCCTAACAATTCCTAGGAAATAAATGTAAATGAAGTATTTCTTTCATTTCTACAGTAGTTTACAAAGTTGATCAGAGTAACTAGGAACATTTAATTAGTAATTCATCTCTTCCTGTTTCCCTGGGGTAGAAATATGACGTGACACAGAGGCCATTTCTCTTATCCACTCTTCAACATGGGAAAGACAAAGGAACAACATTTAAGTAAGGCAGATATGTGTCGATCTTCACAAGTCAGGCAATGGTTACAAGAAAATAGCCGCTCGCCTGCACCTGCCCATATCTACTGTAAGAGGAATCATTAAGAAGTTTAAAAAAACTGGAACAGTGGGAAACAAGCCTGGACAAGGACACAAGTTTATTTTGCCTCCACGCTGTGAAGAGGATGTTGGGCAAGTTACTTCAAAACTGTAATGCGTTATTTATTACTTGTTACTGTAATTTCAAAGTAATTCGTTACATTACAATATTACTGTATTTGAACTGTAATGTATTACACTACTATTGCATTACTTTTAAGTTACTCTCACCAATATAACTGGAAATATGGACTTGGCAATCTAAATGTAGCTCGTGACGCTCAATTGGCTCATTACACAACCAGTGGAAGGTGATGTGGTATCTGACTGAGCTAGGCTTATGGTTAAAAACAGTAGAATAGCCACAGTGATGGCTCATGGTGCAATACAAGGAACAATCATCCCAAGAACAGACAAAAGGTCAAAGTCTTGCAAATTGTGAAAGAAATACTGTAACTTTAGGCCTATTCATAATAACATGAATTGAACTGTATTGTACTGTAATGTCTAATGATATGACAGGATACAAAATTAGCATTTCTATGTCATTATTGTTTTCAAGTTTACAGCATTAAGCATAGTTTATGCTTCATTAAAAAAAACCAAAAGATTAGCCCTAAGGGATATGACTCCATCATTTCAGAACTTACCAAAAATGAACATCTTATGGCAAATCGTAGCCTACAACAAAACTGGCCTGAGAAAAAAACTAGACAATGACTATTAGCTATAAGAGGCTACCCAGTCACATTTCGAAGTGCTTTTAATGATATTGAAGTGCTTAGGCCTATTGGCCCTCGAAGGAAATACAGCTGAAACACTTTAGTCTGACTTCCGACAAGAAAAAAAACTGTAAACAGACTGTCACTACCAAATATACAAACAGAGGCAGCATACAGTCAAACAAGGCCGGCAAAATTGACTTGTATAATATGTGTGTTTAAGGGTGGTGGTCAGCTAACCTATTTCAGCACCTACTTGACTGAAATATCTGTTAAAGCGCATCAGAAGAAGGCACTGAACGCGTCCATTACTAAGACGGTTGCGTTTTGGGGTGAGCACAAGAATGCCAAGACTAAAAAGTCTTTCTACTGGTGCAATGGATGGTGTTGGTGCATTGTAACGTAGTGCGATTTTTTTAATTCTTGGAAACAGATGAAGACTTTCCATCACAGGGGCAGAATTCAAGTAAGATGTTACCTCTGTTTCCACTGACATAGGTGCATCAGCCAAGACATTCACCTGTTCATCAAAGGAGAAAAAGTCATCCTCATTTTGGGCGAGCGCAGCAGGTTGAGGGGGATCAGGCAACAGGGCTGCAGGTTCCTCTGTTGTTAGGGTGCGGCACTCCGTTGTAAGGAGGAGAGTGATGTGGTCTCTTCTGGTTTCCTCTTTTACCCAGCGCAGCTTAAACTTGGACAGTGAGACAGAAGCTAGTAGTGCAGCCTTGGAATCAATTATTGCAGCAAATCGAGTTTTGATTGCTCCCACAATAACCTCAGGCAGCCCAGTGGTCACTGGTGATGGACCATTTTTCATCGCTGAGGTTTTGGCCATAAGAACCTCTAGTGCTGATTGAAGTGTGCTATAAGTTTCCTCTCCCTGTAGGATGTCCAGTGCAACTGTGAACGACTTCATAATGGCACAGTATTGCTTAAGAAACTGGTGTTCCCTGTCATTCATACATTTAATCTGAAACTGTGTGAGATGCTCCCCCATCCGAGGGATGTTATTTTTACAAATCGCACTACCTATTGTGTACCTAATTGTGCAAGTATAAAACAAAAGCAAAAAATCAATTTAGAGACAGTTGAATTCCCCCTCCCCTTCTTCACAGTGGTTTGGCCCACTGCCTGTTCCCCCTCCCCTTCCTCACAATCGTTTGGCCCACTCGCGTTTTCCCAGTTCATCTCACCTACTCTACACACACGAGTCGGGTGTGTGGCTCCGGCTCAATAATGTTGAACTCCAGTAAGTTGGGTATTTTATTCACTTTAAATAAAACGATTCTCTTTAATGTCATTGATGCAGACTCATTCATGAATTAGCAAAAATTCTGATTACCGATGTAATTTTCCATGAATCTGCTATATTAGTGATTAAAATATTACTTATCTAGTTAACGTTAGCTTGTTTACAATAGCTTGTTGTGAAGTGCACTGCAACTAACACGCCATGCTTTGTTTTATTAGTGGTGACTTGGCATAATGTTAACATTAACGGCCACAATTAGCATTTTGTTTAGCTGTGCATTTACTAAATGAGCACTGTGCTACATCCGAACTGACCCCACTGTATTATTTTGTATAATCAATTTCTATTTGTTCTTAAGTGTTTTTATAAATTTTTAATAAATCTTTTTTTTTTTATTGTTTTTATTTATAAGTACAATTTGACTGTATTATTCGTGTCCCCTTCAAAAATTGCTCATGAGAAATCTTATATTTATTGTCCCCCCCACTGTTAAATGAAATTTACGCCCATGCTGACAGGCCGAAAAAAAAAAAAAAAGGAAATAAAAAAAGGAAATATACCCAGTCACCGAGGACACAGTCTCTCTGACAATAGTAACTTTGCAGCAAAAAAAGGTTCTGTTAATGACAGGAGTGCATTATTGCTGTATATAGTAGCAAAAAAAGGGTGAATGACAACCGCTTAACCCTTTTTGGTGTGATATGGGACCTCTTTTTGAAAGGTTCTGTATATAACAATACACTACAGGTTTTCTATGATAGTGAAGAACAATTTCACCACTGAAGAACCTCTTTTCAAGGAAACAAAAAACAAGACCTCCCAACTCTGTAATTTTATTTGGGGCTCACAATATGTTATTCCAGATTTTTTTGGACCATTTTTTTGGTGTGTTCCTTTGAGCAGGTGGGATTTTCAGACGTTTTTGGGTCGTCAATAACAGTGACTACGTTAATATTACGATTAAATACATCTATAAACTACGGGGATGCACTGGCAGCTGATTCTGGATTGACTTCAGAGGAGAAAGCCCAGTGTTTGTGTCTGCGGCTGGGAGATCGTGAAGGAGCTGAGGGAAGGGTGGGGGAGATATGGAAAGAGAGAGAGAGTGGAGGCTTTTGATGTAAGCCTCGCTTCTGCAACAAAATTACGGCCTTAAATTAGTCTCAGGCCGCAGCGATGCATGAAATGATGTCCTGTGGCATGTTACTAAGACCCATCTATGACAGACATTATGCGCAGAAATGGCCGTGGACCACGACGTTTCTGTACATGAGAGGAGAAAAAAACACTTGTACTGTATGCTTGAAAAAAAAAGCAATTAGAACTTAGTTATACTTTAGTCATATCTTTTTGAGACCAGTGATAGCATTACTTTCGCTACACCGTTTAAACATTTCAGGATTAATGTACCAACTGCAATGGTCCAATTTAGAAAATAATTGTACTTTAGGTTTATAGTTATTTCTGGTCCACAGTCTTCAATATCGGAGGTTTCATCATGTTGTTATAACACCAAAGACAAGTAAATATGATGAATTAAAATTATATTATAAAGGCCGGCACTCTAATGACTTATTTATGAAATTCATTCTGATTGTAAATCTGATCAGCGTTCATAACACACCTGTGACATCACCGCACTAGAATTCTAGTGTGGAATCATTCAAAATCATGATTGAATGATGTGTAAAATCATTCAAAAACTATTTTGACATGAACTGACTGTGTTGCTGTTCATGAACCTGGCTTGGACTGAACTCAGCAGCTAAAAAAATTCTTGCATAAAATATAGTAGGATAAACAAGCATAACGATATTCATTGTCAGGAATTATAATAGACCCCGCCCACTAGATTAGTTGAAGGTCCTGCTGGTGTTGGAGCACGGAGAAGCCGAGCTCTGTGTCTACAGACAGAGGCGAGTCACTGATGAAGTGCTGAGTTTCTGTAAAGATCAGCACAAATCCTCCACTTTCTCCCAGACAGAGAAAACCCAAGAACTGCAGCTTTCATTTCATTTTCCACCGCCGTGTCCCAGAAACACTCGGGTTCATAAACGTTTCCACCATATGTGTGTAAGGAAGGGAGAATTGGAATAAGGATCTGTGAATAAGGAGCGATCTTCAGCGCTGTGGAGGATCTGGACCTGCTGTTGAGGGAGATGAGGGAGATGAAGTACTTTCAAATAATGACTTTTGTGTTTCTGTCACAGTAAAGTATGAACTAACTTGTTTGTTTCGTTTCTCACGTGTCAAACGAGCAGAGTAAGGGGTGGGTGGAGCATGGGATGGGTTTGGGCGTGGCCAGCAACAGCTTATTTGCATAAAAGGGTCAGAGCCCTGAAACGGCTCATTTTGAAAGGGCCTGAAACTGTGGAGAATAAAGCTGGTGAATCTCTTTATGTGAGAGTGATTCTGTGCAAAGAACTTTATGAACATGTTTTGTGCCCCCAGACCTTTTATAACTTCTGTTTTTAAAAAGGGAGCTTTGCATAATACTTTAATGGTGCTGGCACTTTCCTGGTTAAAATGAAATGCAGTCCAGTGGTCAACTCCTCTGACTCCAGCAGCAGGGGTCCAGGCATCACTTTTCAAAAGTCCATGGTTGCTTGGCAACAACAGCATGCTTTTAAAAGACTACAATTATTATTGGATATGAAAGTTATTCGTTACAAATGGATCTCATAATATTTTATGTTGGTCTTTTTTTTTAGTATGAGGTTTTAGCTACTCTACATTTCATAAGAACCTCTTACCCATGATAAAATCATAGTGAAGTACAGCCTCTCTTGGCTTATGGCTTTAATTGAAACTAAATGCACTTTTTAATTAGGACAATTTCATAACATAATGCATCCATGGCACTAAAAATAGTGTTTTGAATGTATTGGATTTAATTGTGTATATCAGTTCTACATTAATGAAATGTATTACACCAATTATTGCACTTAGGTTTCTCTCTTTCGACAAGAATTGTGTTTGTATGATATGTTTCGTTCTTGTGAAACCAATGAACACATACGCTCACCAACCATAACACTAAAACCTACCTTGGGTAGCTGCCAAAACAGTTCTGACCCATTGAGGCATGGAATCTAAAGGCTTGTCCTTGTGACATGGGATCTCCATGAATCACACTAGGGTGTCTGGCACATCCCACATATGCAGACTGAGGTCTGGGTGAAATGGAGGCCAAGTCAACATTTATAATACAACTTTTCCTATATAAAAAAAAAACTCAGGCACTTATGCTCTTTATTCAATACTTGTGCATTAATCTCTGACTTTTTCACTTTTTAAAGTGTGTAACTTTGCTGGCAGAAACTTAAAAGCAGATGCTGATTTGAGTCTAGCTTTACAGGTATGAAGAACAAACTACTTAAGCACTGATGTGTGGCGCTCTGGATAAGAGCTTCTGCCAAATACAGTAACCCCCTAGTATTCAGTCTAATACAGATTTTTTCCCTACCAGCCCAGCGGTGGCGGTAATACACTCAAAAGTTGTGAACCGCCATAAAAAGAAGAAGAAGAAGAAGCTGCTGCAGCATGTAGCATGACTGCTCCGTGACTTCTCCTCGTATTTTAGTGTTTTTTAACCCACCCCCGCCCCCCCATTTTTAACAGTTATCTCAGTTTATTTAGTATTAGTAAGCTGTGCTCTGTCCAAACATGTGGGTAGAGAGAGATATTTCAACCTTTCTTTTGTGTACGAGTCTTTGTGTTGGCTCGCCGCATGCACCTAATGCTAACCACTAAAGCTAATCTTTACGGGTAATGCATTAAACTGAGCATACTTTCTGCCATATTTTGGGTTATAAAAATAGGCTTTTTTTTTTTTTTTTACCAAAACACAACAACGCAGTTTTTCACTACATGCGGGTGCTCTTGGTTTATTGTAATCCTTAACAATAACAATAGTGCTTAGGTATGTGTTTTTTGTTAAAGTATCATCAAAGAATTAAGTTTTCCCAATTGAACAAGGTATAAAAACTGCCTTCACTTTCTCATAATGCATCCGGGTGCCATTCCCTCCCCAAATAAGCTCACAAACTCCCAGAATGCTAAGCAGAAGCTGTTCTCAAAGCTGCATGAGCTAACTGCTGCCTGGCTGACGTTGCAGTTTTACAGCAATGTAGTGTAAAACTACTGGTAATTTCTAATAGGCTGTCATCTGTTAAAAAACCAATCACGTTTTAGAACAGTGAGACAATAACACCCACTTTCAGAACTGAAGGGAACGAGTAACGAGAACCTTGACAGAAATGTAGTGAAAAGTATGCTTTTGTCTTTCAAATGTAGTGAAATGAAAGTTAAAAGTTTCTAAAAAATACTACTGAAGCACATACTCAAGTAAATGTACTTCATTGGAGTATTTAAATGTATTCTCAGTACTTCTACTCATCGGTTCATCTCATGAACCCATCCTCTTTGGGCCAACCCTAGATAAAAAGGCAATAGCTCTATTAGTATTATGTTTTACAGAGTGTCTAAGATACATGTAGTAATTAATACTGAAGGTAAAATGCTCCTGTAGTTACACAAAGGTGCATTACGCAGAGAAACCCTGCTACTAACATCTTAGCATGGTTATCTAATTACCAGTGCAAGAGTTGAATCCAAATGAGTGCAAATTGGACTTAAGTGCATGGTGGCTTGGGGTGGGAGGACAAACTAGTTTTCTGGCCAGAGAACGAGTGACTTAGCATGTGGTGAAGTATTCTATTTCCAGGCATAGCAGGTGGTAGACCTGGTCCAACGCCCTTGAATTTGACAGTAACGCTTTTTCTTTTGACATTTTTCCACTCTTTTATGCTTCGTGGAAACTTACTGCTGTTACTTATGAAACCAAAGATCTTCCAGAAAAGTAGAGAAAATAGAGCATTCTGTTACGTCAGTTCTCTTACGCCAGCCTTCTGATGCTACTTCCTCGCCACTCCACTGACAATACGTACTTGATTACCACCTGTAATGATTTTTCTGCATTTAGAACAGAGGAAATACATCTATAACAGGCGTACATGTGTGGGTACAGTAGGGCACATGAGTTTAATTGCTTTCTGTTACTAAGTACAGGAAAATGTGTCGAAAGCATTGTCAGTGGTAATCGATTCTATGCTACAGTTTCAGGTTAACAAATGGTGGAGAGTTCCTTTAGTAGCAGAAGAGTCGTCGGAGAGCGGCTTTGTAATGACGGCCTGTCCACCAGAGCATTTCCAAGCATTTTCAGTTTGAAACCATGATAATAATTAACTCGGATGTTGCCTGGGTCTAGAGATGACATCCACTCAGAAGGGCCAGCAACAGCAGTCCTAAAGAAATTACAGAGCGCCCAGGTAGGCTTAAGTATAATTTTCCCAGCCCAAACTCTTTCATGGGACTTTATGGGGGAAAATGGCAAGCTAATTGAATTTCGCAGCTAGCTCTGGCCATGACTATGGCAACATCAAAGTCTATATTGGAATAATGGATTAAAACCATCTATCATACTTATTTTGCTCCTGGCTCTCCAGATAATTCAGTGACTGGCTCGCGAAGAAGAAATTTCTCATCCTAACCCTAGTAGCGGAGGATGATCTTTTCAGCGGCAAGGGAAGCCCAGCTTGCCCAAGAGTCCTCAAAACTCGATCAATAATACAGAGCTCTATGAACTGAGGGATGTCGGTGCTGTCACTGTTGCTTATATGTTGCTATTCAAGTAATCTGCCACTTAATTTGATGATTAATCATGCAATCAGAGTTTTAAAGAATAATAAAAATGGACATAACTGGACAATAAGAAACCATGCATAACAAAAGTGCTAAATATTTTATTGCATACAGAAACCTATTAAAATCCCAGTCTTAGTTTGTAGCTGCTGGCAGTTCCTCTCTAGTTTAAGAAGTTAAAAAGGCTTCACTGCAAATAAAAAGAAATTGCACAGTAAAACTGGCAGAGATATGTTTCAGTTTGCAGATGCAAAGCATACGACGAGGGACCATCCAGTTATTTCTCATCATTACAGACACCAGTAACATGACATTATGCAAACTGCCAACAAATCCTTGACTATTAAATATATGAAATATTTCAACTGACGTTTTTGATGAACTTTAAGTTACCATGACAGGGTTAGTCAATATTTGCAAACACAATATGGATCTCAGTTAGATCAGAATTCAAGCATTCAACACTTTTAAACTGTTTAAACTTTAAATACTATTCTAATAAGACAAATAGGAAATGAACACTGCCCACACAAGCACAGGCACATATGCACACATGCACAGTCCACTGGCTGGACTACATAAAATCGCACTTCAAACAAAAGCTGTGTTTGAAAAGTGCACTTGTTCACTCGTTCAATACATAGTGTTTGCTACATAGGGGGCTAACTTGTGAACAAGGGGAGGTGAAGTTTAGTTCATTTCGGACACTCAGGATGTTACATTTGTACTAACTGTTGCTTAAATAGTGCCGGATCTGAGGCGGGGTCTGGAGAACACTGGGACAGATAGAACCATCCAGGGGACACTATTGTCCTCCACGGAGAGAGAGAGAGAGAGAGAGAGAGAGAGAAAGAGCAAGTGTGGCTAAATCTCCTCCGTTTAAGGCCCCACTTCCCCTGTCTCTCCTCCCTCCGTCTCGCTGCTCTTCTTGACTTTTGCGGGATAACAGTAGTGTGCAGTGTGTTTGAAATGTGCACTCGTTCACTATGTAGGGCACAATAAAAGAAACCCGCAGTGCATGATTGTATATGTGTGTTCATGTAGTGTACAGTGTGTGGATGTGGGATTTTGTAGTGCACTAACTAGTGAGTGAAACTGACGGTTGGAATTTCGGACAACACTACAAAGTGGCGTATTCACTACATAGTGCCCTACATAGTTTTCGGAAACAGCTCATGTGTGTTTGTGTGCATATGGATGCTACATGTGTTCGCAAATGTTTGCATTCGCACCAAACAACACATCGTGGTGCTATTTATGCGAATGAATGGCTGGCAGCGCGGACTGTGTGAAGGACAGGCAGCGTGCTTTTTAATGAGCGGAATGTGGTTCGGACTATTTCTGCAGCCTCCTCCCCCACCCCGGCCCCCCCCCAACCCTCAAAAAAGAAGGAGCAATGGTGTCTGACCTTTTCTTATGGTTTCTATGGCAACCAAGAAATGGGGTAAGAATTTCAAGCGTGTTCTGTAACTTTCTCTTCGGTGTCTCCGGGGATGAGAGACGAAGCACAGAACAATTAACCAGAGAACGTCTGGCACAATAAGTACATAAATAAAGCCCTCCGCACGAAACCAGCACACTCCCACACCCTTGTTCTGAAGCTGCAGTGCACAGTTCCGCTCACTGACATGACTGTAATTGTGCAGCGCTGCCAGATCTGGCTTTAATTTTAATGTTCAGACTTGTTTGACAGCTTCAGTCTGTGCTTTGGGTTATTCAAAGGAATTCCCAGAGAGCGCAATATTTTTGCTTTCTGAGCAGAGCTCCGAGCTACAAACAACAAAAACAGAGCCGAAGTGCTTCAAAAAGGTGCCACAAGGTTCTTCTTAGAAGAACGATTTTTTATTTTACCTAAAAAAAACATTTCTGAAAACAAGAATTGTAGGTCTGATAAACCTCTAAGATTTTAGGGTGTCCTGTTTTAGTTATCTGTCTGTCTGTCTTTCTGTATATCTATTTATCTATTTGTCTGTCTACCTATCTGTCTGTCTGTCTATCTGTCTGTCTGTCTATCTGTCTGTCTATCTATCTATCTATCTATCTATCTATCTATC
>JBBPDB010000007.1:15019348-15033194 GCA_037974465.1 Brachypetersius altus | reverse complement strand
TAAAATATCAAGGTGAAAGTCATCATAGCTTGCATAGTATAGACCCAACTCCCAACCCAACTTTGTGAATAGATTAAATAGATTAATTAATTAGTCTCACATTAACGCAGCACGTTAACGCTGATACCGGCCCACCACTAATATATATATTTGTATTGTATCACAAACGACAACTCTAGGTATAAGGACCTGTGGACACCATTGGAGTTCTGTCATCACACTACTACCTACTACCTCCATGTTCATTGATCTTTACCAGAACAACATTCTCTGTGTTCTGTCAACATTTTTTTTTAAAGTTCTATAAAATAAAAACGAATGCAGGTTAACAAGTTAACACAAATGTAGTAAGAAACCTTATGAACACATGTAGACACACACACACACACACACACACACACACACAACTACCTCCCTACATCCCCAACATATGCATACACATGTGTACTTCTCCTTCTATTCTCCACCCATGAGACCCACTTACCTCTTTATTCACTTAATTACACATTTATCTCCTTGAATATTTATTTGATTTACTCTCTTTTAAATGTGCGTTCAAACAATCTTTAAATATGGCAGTGCTTTCAAATAGTTCACAGGCTCACCGCTCCTCATTAACCCTCTCTAGAAAAAGGGAAAAAAATCATTAGCAGCTCATTAAATCATATTGCTGCAAATATCAATACATGATTCGGCTGTGTGGGGGAAAGTGGTGAGAGTCATAAATCTATCGGCCATCAAAGGGCCAGAAATCACTGCTTCTGTACTGGACAGTGGCCTTGACTTTTAGATAAGAAAGAACAATAGAGGTGTTATTTTTATTATTCTTTTTGTCTTTTTAATGACAATAAATTCTTCATTAAGCACAATACTTCTAATCAGAGAGGATGCCTCGCGTCTGTAAAAAAGAGGTTGTGTTTGCTCGCAGCCAGCCAGAGAGAGATCTTATCACTGTAGTTACATAATTCATTCAAGGTTTCATTGTGAGAATTCTGTGCCTTGTGTCACGTGAGGGTTCTCCTGAGGAATCAGAGAAGACTGCATGTGCCATTTCTCTGAATGCAGGTTTTTTTTCAAATCAGGCTCTTTTCTGATCTGTCTGTATTTGTCTATATCTATAAAGGACGCTGTTACCCTATCATATGTAAGCATCAAGGCTGCTATAAGCTGCTCACCATGAAGGAACTTGATTTCCATTCAATAACCCTTTAAGCTTCACAGATGCTTCCTTAATATTTTGTTTCTACATTGTAAAATGGGTTTGTATTAAGTTATAGTTATAAGTTAACATTTATATTTTTTATGTGGCTTTTCCATACTCTGTAAAATCTGGAGTCACATTGTATCATCTCTTTGTGTTCCCACGTATACAACCGAGATGACAAAGTTTACTTCGAATATTGACTTAACCATTAGGTGTCAATATTTGTCACATGAGCACACAATTATGTAATTTATTACAAGTTGTTAAGCAAGAAACTTCTATTTGAATTATGTCACTTCTATTTATTTTCTGTTTACATTTACAGCATTTAGCAGATGCTTTTTATCTAAAGTGACTTCCATTCCCTAACTACAGGGACAGTCTCCCTGGAGCAACTTAGGGTTAGGGATCTTGTTCAGGAACCCTGGGGTGTTGTGCTGAAGGTAAGATTTGAAACCATGACCTCTTGGTCCAGAGGTAAGTATCCTACCCACTAGGCCCCCACCACCCCACATTTAAATTACATTTAGTTACATTTAAAAAAAAAAATAATCAAGGCAAACACTAAATATATCTTTTCTTTCTGTAAATAGGAGCTGTAATTTAAAGCAACAAGTCGCAATAGGCTGCACCTACAGTAATTTTATCAGGGATAAGGGTGATGCAAAGCAAAACTCAATCCGATTTCATTACTGGAACTATCTGTATTTTTAAAACAGCAGCTGTTGATCACACTCAGATTCTCCTCTTTGGCTTACAAACTATTAGTCTATTGCTCGTCTATTGATCATCATTAATTTAGACAGGATTCAAAGCGTTACCATGGTATGTTGGTGAGTATCCTGAAATTCTGCCCTTCATAACTTCCACTGAGGTCAGAAAAACCTGACAAACGAAGGAAAAAGTTTTCCACCTTCTAATATCTCTTCATTATGCCACATCCACTTCTCTCTGTCTTCTCTCTTCTTCATCTCTCTTTCTCGCTCTCTCTCTCTCTGTCTCTCTCTCTCTCTCTCTGTCTCCCTCCATCTTTCAGCCTTTTTTTCAGGCTCTCAGGGAAGATGTATGCTGGTATCCAGGTGGAAGGGGTGAGCGAATCAATAGTGGCGCTGTTTGAAGTTTTCTGAAAGACTTCCTGAGGAAGACGCTCTTGTCAGAGTGATAGATAAGTCAGTCGTGGAGGCCTGGCTTGGCCCGAGCGCGGCCTCACCTTTTTAAGTGGGGCCCTAATAATAAAAGGCCATGAATAAAACATCGGGCAGTGCGGCACAAGCTGCATTAGTGCCGCCACCCCGTTATAAATGATCCCTGTGCCCGGCCGCCATCCCAGTAAAAGCCCACAGCATCTCTCTAAAGAGGAGGGGAGAGAGAGCCAGAGAGCGAGAGAGAGATTGATATGCATGTATATTTATTTATTTTTATGTTTCTGAGCTGGGCTTGGAAGAATAAATAAGCAAGAGAATGCGACCGGGAAGAAGCGACAATTGTTCATTTGCTACCTACTCTAACTTCTGGGTGGTGTTTGTGTGTGTGTGTGTGTGTGTGTGTGTGTGTGTGTGTGTGTGTGTGTGTGTGTGACATGATTAGCACAGCAGAGTGATTATGTCTCTCGAACTGCAGCTCCAATCTGCTCAGAGGTGACCTTGAGCATAGATACATAGCTGATGAAAAAAACACCCCACACACACAAACACACACACACACACACATACACACACAACTCTGGATAACTCTTGCGCTTTCACCTTATTAGCATGGGAACTTTTTTAACTTTTCAGTGTAAATCAGAAGCTTGTCCAAACTTGTACGAAGAAGTAATGTTAAACAGCAGCAACAAGAAATACAAGAAAAAAACTGAAAATGTATTAAAATTCTGCAATTTATGGCTCAGAGTAGAAGGGGTGCTTACGTCGTTAACATTTGTGTGTTAAATTTCACACATTTAGCGACACTACCCATTTAACTAATTGTAGCCAAAATACTTTTAATGCATGTATGTCCAGGTTGGATGCAGTAAAATGTACCAACATGTAAAACTGGAGTTTTCTTTATGCTCTAGTACTCACTATATTCTATAAAAGAAAAAGAAGCTGCATTGATTGCTGCTATAGTTCCTGAACAGATGTTTGTTGATGGTCGATAATCATGAGGGCTTATTATTGATTTGCTCTATTAGAATAACAATTAAATGTGGGTGAAGTGTGAAGTATAATCCTCTTTATGTGCTGGTTGAAAATCGTAGCTTGTAACACATTAAATACGCTTCAAATGTTCACCTCCCTTGCGTCTGTCAAAGTATCAACATGGATGCAACAACAGCCTTAAGAAATCACATTATTATCATAGAAGAGAAGTGAACAGGTAGATTTGTATGCCTTAACATTAAAGGGTCAAGTGTGTTTATTCCTGCATGCGCTTTTAAACATAAACCTCTCTCCTCTGGCCCTGACCTCATTTGTCAGTGGAGCTGGGAATGTGTTCTGGTCTTCATGTGGCCCAAGGCTCTTTGGGCCCCCAAGAGGGTAAGCATGGGTCAAGTGGACTATCACAAGGTCGTGATGCCGGGGTAGGGGTTAACCTCTTAACCTTTTCACTCATGGACACTGTAGAGAAATCTTTCCTCTTGGTGCTCAGGTGTCTGAAGCCCTCAGTGTCCCTGAGGTCAAAGGTCAAATCTAGCCTTGGGGTCTAGCTATTCTGAATCGGTTCTACCTACCAAAGCCAACAATGCATACAAGGTTAGAGGCTGTATGACTGTCTGTATTAAAGATGCAAATGTGCAATTTGCAATTTTCTTTATAATAATAAGAACGATTATTATTAAAATAATAGTATAAATAATAATAATAATAATAATAATACACAACTTCCAGCCCATCGGTATTTAATGTTTAATGGCTTAGTATTTTGTTTAGAAAGGGATGTCTTTGCACTACCCAGTAACCCCCGTTGCGTAATTATAGAACCTGTGTGCGTGTGTGTGTGCATGCGTGTGCATATGAGTGTAGGGGGAAGGACGGCTTCTGCGTGTTCCTCATGAACACTTTGGTGGTGGAGGAAATATACACTGACTTAATTAGTGGACTGCTGCATGTGTTTATGGGTAGTGTTAACATGACTATAGCAACAGGGGTAGCAGTGGCCTGTTGAATGCTGAGTACAGAGAGAGCAGTACAGCTCATCTCTACAGAGCACAGCCTACTCCCCCAACCTCAGCACACTGACAGCCCCCCACTGAGACACACACCCAGCAGAAGACTTACACACACAAGGTATACTTTCAGCTTCTGTTTACTGCCTAAAACAGATTTCTCTCTCTCTGTCTCTCTCTGTCTCTCTCTCTGTCTCTTTCTCTCTCTCTCTCTGTCTCTCTCTCTCTCTCTCTCTCTCTCTCTCTCTCTCTCTCTCTCTCTCTCTCTCTCTCTCTCTCTCTCTCTCTCTCTCACTCTCTCTCTCTCTCCCTCTCTCTCTCTCTCTCTCTGCCTGTAGTCACACTATATTAAATATTCTTTAACAGGTATTCCCAACTAGTAGTTCCTTATTGTAAATATCCATGGTGTCATATTTAGAATATAACATGAACATGCTCTGATGTGTGTTTATTGGGATGTACATACAACACATGTTCATTCTGCTGTTTGATTTGGCCAAACAAGAAAAGTGTAAATGCTTCTATTTTTTCTTCCACGTCACTGCAGTGTTGGTCCATTTCATGTGCAATGTTTTGATTATCTAGCAGAGGAACGAATAAATGAGACACCGATGCACATGAACGAGGAACTGATAGCGTTTGTGTTGTAACATGAGTCTAGAAGCAAGTAAGAATCTGCTAGTGGTAAAAGAACATTTAAAAATAAAGTAACAAGAGTGTGCCACCTGTGTTTATATGTATTTGATTCTGTTGCAATACTTTCTGAATAGCATCTTTGTGTTTTAAATTCCTTCTTTAAAAGTGACTACTGTATCTTATATAAGACTGTTCAAAGTCTTTAAGCTTCTTCTGTTGTTATGATGAGCCCCATGTTGATGGGCTGCGGGACTGAGCACCTTTGCTGATACACACCAGTGGTAATTAAGGTTAGTGCTGTGATATCTAAATGCAGGTGAGCAGTGCAGCAAAAGTAAAACTGCTGAATCTCACATTCAGTGCTGGGCACCAATAGTTAAAGAGTATGTGTGTGTATATGTATATACACTCAAACACACACACGTGTGTGGGGGTTTCGGTATGTGTGTGTATGTGTGTGTGTGTGTGTGTGTGTGAGAGGCCGTTGTAGGGGGTCAGAGAGAATTTATTAAGTTATTGATTGTTCCGTTTGCTTATCGCAAGCCATGGCTGTCTCTCACCAGGAGGGGAGGGACCTAATAACATTTTTGGAAGGGGGGAACTTAATTCTGCCCACTCTGCCAAATATTAATCTCCTAATTTTTAATTTTTAATCCAGACAGAGGGGGAAAATGAATGCCTCCGTCCAGAAGGGCATGGTAAATAATTAAAATTGAAAATTGATTGTTTGCAGCGGGCCTTAGATTTATGTGTGTGGGGCTTGGTGGCACCCTCGAGGGAGCCACTCCCACGTCTGCCCAGACCAGCAATCCAGTGTGCTAAGCATTTTTTCACACTATTCCCCACCTAATATGCTAAGGAGAGAAAGAGAGAGCAAGCAAAGGGTGGGGTGGTGGGGGCTAGCTGAGATGACAACAACGACATTTTATTACGTTTAAAGAAATCAATGGATTGAATCCTCACCACTCGCCCTCCTCCCCCACTTCATGCTTCTAATATTTATTTCAATGTCCTGTCAATAAATTTAACAAGGTTAGTTTTTATATCAGTTTACCCAGGGAATTTGATTGAAGGAGGTTATATCTGTTATGCCCAATTGAAAAAATCCAGATCAATATGAGCAACAGTCCTCCCCAGCGGCCGCCACCCTTTTTTGCAGCACATGGAGAAGATGTAATGTTGGCAAGGTGCTTGGCTAGGGGTCGTTTGTTGAGACTTTGCTTAAAATTATGTTTTTTGACCCATAACACTTTTAACTAATATAAAATCCTCAGATAAACTGTCCTGAGCCCCCAGCAGAGTTCCGGCACAACTAATGCACTTAACCACAAACAGATAAAGATCCTGCTCTCAAATTAATGAACAAGCCACTGTGGCTTCTGCATAATTTGTCATCTTAAAGTGATGTCAGCAATATTTGTGTGTAACTCATCTCTCTTCTTAAATTAGTTGAAGAAACTTTGATGCCAGGTTTAGTTAACCCTATATGACCCATAATAATTATACGTGTTAAGACTCAATCATTATTATTTAATAATGTGCGCCTTTCACGGCAAGAGAGTCACCATCATGCCTAAAGATATTCAGCTGGCCCCCCGTAACCGTGGAGAGTGCGCATCTGAAGGATACCACAAGGATTATGAACTCTTTTTAATTGAGTAATTTTTTATTACTTAATAACTTCTGTAAAGTGACCTTGAGTGTTGTAAAAGGCGCTTATAAATAAAATGCATTTACATGCATACAAGCTATTTTGATCATACTTATAATTACAAGGTTAAAATGGCATATATGCTTTAAGTACTGTAGTAATATTAAATAAAGGGCCTGAATAAATGCACTGTAATCCAGAGATGAGACTACTCAATGCAAATGAGGTCAACATTAACCTTTATTTGTTGCACAAAATGCGCTCCGTAAAACCATTTAAAAATATTCTGCTTAAGGAAAAGAGATGTCTGGGCCAGTCTCCACATGTGAAAATGCAAATCTGATTGTTCAGATGTTTACTTCTATAGCAAGTAATGGGTTCTCTGAAGACGCACAGCATGCATTTACATGCTTAATTACAGTTTTCTGGACAAAGAAAACAGCAGGCACCCTCTGTTGGATAATGCTGAGTGCACTAGCTCTGCCTTTTTCTGTTCGATCCAGTTTCTTCCCACCCATATTTAAGCCAAATTCCCTTCTGCCAGATGTGTATGAGCCCACACCGCATCTTTTGAACTACAACTCACTCAACGTCATCAGACAGCTGCAGACGCAGGAGAGCACTGGCTGCAGAGTTCTGTAACTCTGAAAAGATGTCTCAGACTGGTTACCACAGCTCTGAACTGAAGGAGGAAGAAGGACTGAAGCAGCCACAGAACAGCAGAGCTTGTCATGATCTTTTACACAACTAAGTCTACGTATTTGAATGCAATGTCATTAAAGTCCCTGTAGGTGTAATAGACATGTGTCCCAATAGTTTTGTCCGTATTGTGTATCTCTGAGCCCTAAATTAGCCTTTCCAAAGATTTAGAATTACAGCTTCACACAAACACACCACCATTCTTGCGATTGTGTGTTCACATGATGCTCCTCACTCAATCAGATGAACAGTTTAGTAACTGAAGATGCTGACGTGTCATTCTTGATTCCGCTTCAGCCAAAATCGCTTCACGGTGGTCGATAAATTGCAGCTCAAAGACACAAATGTGTGAAAGTTTCAGGCTTTACTTTTCTATAATATTTCTTTTAACATCTCTAACAGTATATCGTTAGAGAGCTAGGAGGACATTCAGACATACTGCTCAACATGTGTTGCAACACTGCCACTGCCTTCTGCCAGGCATGCATGAGCCCACACCGCATCTTTTAACTACAACTCACTCAACATCATCAGACAGCTGCAGACACGGGAAAGCCCTGGCTGCCCAGTTCTGTTACTCTGAACAGACCGCCCCGACTGGCTACCACAGCTCTGAACTGAAGAAAAACTAAAGCAGCCAGAGAACAGCAGAGCCTGTTGTAATATTGTACACAGCTAGGGAGGCCTGTGATGCCTCAGCACCTGCCCTCTGGCTGTGAAGCCTTTTGAGTCAGCTTGTTTTCTGTTCTGTTCTAAACAGAAGGAAATGCACCGAAAGCTCCTGTCTGTGGTAATCGATCATATGATACAGGAGGCAGACAGAGATCAGGCTGAAAACTGCCCGAGTCTTCCTTTAAACTGAAACTGAGAACAAATGGAAAAAATTTGGAATTGTACGTCACTTGTTTGTGACTTCATCCTTAATCATCGTGTTACAACCTCATTCGTATAAGCGAGGGAAAATCATTCAGTAGGTTAACAATACATTTCCAGTCAGGAAAAAAAAAGGCTGAGGCTCACATGCAAGAAAATACATTTAAATAAAAACAGACACTCTTGTTCAGTGGTTAAAAACATGCGTGTCCACCCGTAGTTGGAGCAGTTTGGAAATTCTATTTTAAAATTTTATTTTGTTCCCCGAGGTCTTTGCTTACAGTCTGTGTGGTATTATGTGCCAAAAACAGTCGTAATTCACTTTTATGTGATGATTTTCCAACCGCTCTCTTCTATCCATCCCTTAGAATTAAACAAGGTTTGACTGGCTGACCTGTATTGTACCCAATTCAAACAGTGGTATGGAGCAAATTCTCTATATTATGTCAGTGTTAATAGGTAGGAGGAAGAGGAAGATGAAGAAGAGGAAGAGGAAGAGGAAGAAGAAGAAGAATTGTCATCATCATCAGTAGTAGTAGTATTTATTATTATTATAGTAGTAGTACTCATTATTAGTACTGGTAACAGTGGTTATTATTATTATTATTATTAGTAGTAGTAGTAGTAGTAGTATTTAATATTAGTAGTATTTATTAGTAGTAGTAGTAGTGCTATTTATAATAATTATTATTATTATTATTATTATTATTATAAGTAGTAGTAGCAGAAGCAGTTGTTCGCCTTTTCTATATGCATTGGAATATTGTCGTAAATTCGTTTGCCCATGATAATTGTGTATCATGACAGTCCTAATCGCATCGTGACAGTCCTAATTCACAAACATGTAAACAATGATCCATTCACTGAGCTCCTCCTGTGTATGATCTGTGGAGTCCATTAAAACTCTTCATTGCACAATGACCTTTTTATTGCCAAGAGAAGAGCCCGTTTCAGTGCATTTCCGCTCAGACTCGAACGTGTTCCACTTTCCAAACAGAAAAACCTCCCCGCGACGTGCGGCTATATTTAAGTAATGTATTTAAACTGGCTTATCCGAAAGGAAAATTTCACTCAGAGTTAAATAAACAAGCGCTCACCCTCACACTGAGCCGGCTTCATCACCTACCACTTCTGCTTTCACCTCCCCTTCTCCAGCAATGCCTTTTCTTAAATGGAAACCTTTCTCCTAACCCGCAATTCAATTCCCCAAATGTCAGTAATGTAGTGGGTGCAGGTCCAAAAAAGACAGAGGAAGCTTTGGACTGCTTTCTCAAAGCTGTACTTCATTCTCAGATTTTTTTTATTTATAAACTGAGAACACAAGTCACAAAGAGGTCATATACTAAAAATGTTAGTAAAACTGAAAATAAGTAATATAATAATGGGCATTCTATCCAGGATACAATAATACACACGAAACAGTTTTTACTGGTGCCAAGCAATCTATCTATATTCAACAGCCTGATCACGACTGAAAGAATCCATAAAACTGAATAAACAGCAACTTTCTGTAAATGCATTTTCTTGGTCTGTAATTTTGACAGTAATGTGTAAGACCCCCTTTTCTGTCATTAAGAAAACAGGACAAGAAAAGCTATGTGGACAAGAACCTTTTCTATTCCAGCATGACTGTGTCCCAGTGCACAAAGCAAGCTCCATAAAGACATGGCTGGAGGAGTTCAGTGTGGAAGAACTTGACTGACCACACAGAGCTCTGACCTCAACCCCATTCAACACCTTTGGGCTGAACTGGAACGAAGATTGTGAGCCAGGCCTTCTCACCCAACGGCCATGTGGGTGGTAGGAGCCTAGTGTGTAAAACATTTGCCTGTGAACCCAATGACCACAACATTGCAGGTTTGAACCCCCCACTTTTTACCATTGTATCCTTGAGCCACTTAACCCTCAATTGCTACACTATCCCTGTAACTAATGACTGTAAGATGCTCTGGATAAGAGCACCAGTCAAATACTCCTTTTACTCATTACAGAATGAATGGGTACAAATTCCTACAGAAACTCCAAAATATTGTGGAGGGTGTTCCAAGAAGAGTGGAAGCTGTTATAGCTGTATAGGGGTCTCAACTCCATGTTATTAAAGTCCCTGTTGGTGTAATGGATGTCCACATACCTTTGTCCATATACTGTATCTCAGAGCTCTAAATTCACGTTTCCAATGATTTAGAATTAGACCACCCTTCATGAGATTATATATGGTCACATGATGCTCCTCAGTCCAACAGATGAACAGTTTAATAACTGAAGATGCTGACCTGGTTTAGCATTGTGAATATTGTACTGAATCCACTTCAGCCAAAATTGTTCTGTGGTCAATAAATTGCAGTTCAGATACATAAACAAGTGTGAAAGTTCCAAACTTTCCAAAATTTTTTTTAACATCTCCTACAATTCATCTTTTGGTTTAAACACCCAGGAGGACATTCGGAAATCTCAACACTGGGGCCAAGAGAAGACTAAACGAAACAAGTTATCTCAAAATAACTAATAAACTATTATAAAATAATATGTTCGCACTGTATTTCATGTCTCCAGTCAATGAAGAATGGTCACTGAAGAACCACTACAGAGAAGCATCACTACAGTCATATTAAGTATGTGTTCCCCAGCCAAAGTGTAGAAATAATGAACCATTTTTTTTCTTTGGCCGTCTAACATTAGCTGACGTTCTGGAATGTGTGTCCAAAATGAACAACTGGCTAAACCGCTGAACTGAGTCTACTCAATGTGATTCACCTTCCTGCAATGGGAAAAAACACACACACACAGATGCACACACAGACACATACATACAGAGACAAAATGTGCACACACTCTCTTTTAAACTACTTTAACATAAATATGATGCTGACAGCATATTTGGTGTGAAGAACTCTCATTAGAGACTCCACCATTCTAAACAGCAAGCTGGTCAGTTTGTAAATTAAACATAGGAATAAACAGCTGATTTACACAATCTGTACATTTTACTGGAGGAGGAATGGTGCCGTTTTTTGCTTTAGGCTCCAACCCTTATTAGCTGGACAATGCATTATACATAAAGACAGCTTCATAAAGCAACAGTTGGGGGACTCTGGAAGAACCTGACTAGCCCACACAGAGTCCTGACTTCAACTCCATCCAACACCTTTGGGAGGAACTGGAATGGTAACTGCAAGCCAGTTGTTATCGCTCAACATCAGGACCTGACCTCACTGGCTGCTCTTGGGGGCTGAACTAAAGGGAATGTCTGCAGCCAATGTTCCAACATCTACTGTAAAGCCTTCCAAGACGAACAGCAGTTGTTGTTGGAGCAAAGGGACAACCTTCATATTACTGTCTACAGTTTTGGAATGAAGTGCTCCTTAAGGAGTCCACATACACTACACGGACAAAGGTACTGGGACAAATCTCTTAATTATTGAATTCAAGTGGCCCTTTAGGCCCCTTGAAAATCAATCTTAATACTTCAGCAGACCGAGACATCATGGACAACTCCATGCTTCCAACCCTGTGGACCCGGTTTGGGGAAGAACCTTTTCTATTCCAGCATGACTGTGTCCCAATACACAAAACAAGCTCCATAAAGACATGGATGGAGGAGTTTGGTGTGAAAGAACTTGACTGGCCGCACAGAGCCCTGACCTCAACCCCATCCAGCACCTTTGGGTTGAACTGGAACAGAGATTTTGAGCCAGGCCTTCCCATCCAACATCAGTCAGACCTATTCCATATTGAAGTCTATGTTTAAATGCAATGTCATTAAAGACTCTGTTGGTGTAATGGTCAGGTGCCCTGATACTTTTGTCCATATAGTGTACTTTCGGCCATGTGGGATATTTCTACAGTTTTGGTCAACGTGGAACAGCATTGCTTTTTCAGCTCTCTTTGCTGCTCTCAGAGAATAAGATTAAGTTCAACCACCCAGACCAAGCAAACAGTAGAGGGACAATTCCAAAACAACTGTTTTACTATGGAAGGAAATTTGTCAATTTCCGATTCTTGTTGACGTTAAGCACGTCGGCTCAAGACCGTTTCCATTCTGAAAGCATGCTCTAGTTTAACACTTATGTTCTGCTTTCCAATAAAAATATCTCAGCTGTCAAGTGGTTAAGTCAGCAGTGGGTGGTCAATGGTCATGTATTAACAAAGCTGGTTGTGTGTGTGTATGTGTGTGTGTAACAAGAGAGACAGGCTTAGAGAAGAGTAGGGCTGGGTATCGAATTCGATACTTTTTAAGCACCGACCTAATCGTCTCGATACTATCGAGTATCGAAAAAATAATTTTCGTTCGGTACCAAATTTCGATACCTAAGGGTATAATCTTGTCAATGTCAGTGAGCTAGAAAACGTGCGGCATCCATTAACGTGCACATACCCGGCCATCGCTGGCAGAACGAGTAGGAGGGCCGCCACGGTGGCGTAGAAGCCCCAGGCCAAAATATCTTCATTTGTAGATAATTAATGACAGAATATTAATTTTTGGGTGAACTAAACCTTTAAGCAGCAGTGAGCCTCACAAATACTTAAAATTGATTGACTTAAAATGAACTTTATTAAAACGGTTTGCACTGATATATTGTGCTAACATTTTGTTCATTTTGTGCTTTTGTTCCTTATTGGTCTTAGAGATAAGCCTGCTGTGAAAAGTGTCACAAACATCCTGAAAAAATAAAACCAAAGTTTCTCTGATTATGTGTTATGTAATCTTGTTAAAATATATTTCTTAAAATAAAATCGAAAAAAGTATCTTTCGGAACCGGTATCGAATTCAGGGTATCGGTATCGAAAATTTTGGAACAATACCCAGCCCTAGAGAAGAGTCAGCCACTCTGGGAGCAGCTTCCTCTTTTGGTCAACTTCATCTGAGTCATTCACATTATATTGTGGCATCAGTATTTTCTTCCCCTTCTCAAAAAACACCTTACCACAATTCACCACATATTATTTCCTCTTTAAACCCAAATTCAGATCCAGAGCAGATGAGAGTGGGACATTCCTCAATGCAGACAAATGACAACCCTGAACTCTATATGTGGTATATTCCAAATTCTCATTAATCTGTAAAGTAAAGAGACCCCTTATAGTTATGTGAACTATGTGAAATTCTTTCTCTACATTCATCAAGTGAAGCAGGGGCTGCTACAAACAGGTGGTGCCACTAGCAGTCCTGGGATTCAAACCCACAACCTTCTGATCACAGGGGTAACTCCATAACTATTAGGCCACAGTGTATGTGAAAAAGTTGATACCAGCATTACATGAAGGAGTTTGTCCCCTCTTTGTCACATTCTCTGGGATAGGCTTCACACCAGATGTACATTGCGGTGAGGATGTCACTGTATTCAGCCATGAGGCAACGCTTGGCATATCCATAGTGACCATTAGGAATGGACATCAGTAAACATTTTGAAGTCAATATCAAGACTTGGAGTTTGAAAGATTTATCAGTAATACGTTCAGATCCTTTATTATTAGAGAGTGGCACGTTGATCAAACAACATGTCACTTCTCGTCCTCTCAGGGCTTCAAGCACTGCTCGCCTTGAGCCTCCCCCTCTCAAAAGAAGAGGGAAACATGCGTCAAGACTCTTCTCAGTCTTGGCTCCCCAGTGGTGGAATGAACTCCCTCTTCT
>JBBPDB010000007.1:14995268-15009876 GCA_037974465.1 Brachypetersius altus | reverse complement strand
ATCTGAGTTTTGAAGTCAGATCTTTCTTCTGGAGGCCAAATAAGAATTTTTGAGACTATTTTCATACTTCTACGATGCTCAGAAAGGGGGGTCCCCGTAACCCACCCAAATACCAGAAAGACTTCGTAAACCATATCCGCATGAATGTGTGTATGTGTGTGTGTATGTGTGTGTGTGTGTGTATGTATGTATGTGTGTGTATGTGTGTGCATGTGTGTGTGTGTGTGTGTGTGTGTGTGTGTTTGCATGTGTGTCCAGGGTTCTTCATCAGCTCTGCTCTTCAAAGGCCTGGAGTGCTGCCCCCACCTCCTCCTGCGATCGCTCCCAATCTCAGCTCTTTTGTCTTTGTGTTCCATATTTAATAGGGTGGCATGAGTGTCGTGAGGAGCTACCTGAGGCTGCTGGCGGGGCATGCGATGCTCTACTGATGTGGAGTGTCTCCCCGTCTCTCCATCCATCCATGGCTCTTTTAAGACAAACCTTGAGTGCAGGATCAAAGGGAAGCATTGATGTTCCCCTTGGAGTGGAGATTGAGGGCCCAAGTGATACCCCTACACTGCCTGGAGCCATGCCACTATGAAACCTGTGGTGTTTGCGTGGTGTCTGTGCGTGTGAGCCCTTTGCATGTGTCCCAGTGTCCTTTTCCTTCATCTGCTCTTGCTTTGCATCCGATGTTTCAACAGTTGGCAATGGCCTTTTGACCATAATAATAAATGAAAACTGGCATCGAAGTCTAGTTATCTCAGACTATGCATTTCCCCAAGGAAGTTGTTCAAGCTGTATACTCTTTAATCTCTTTAATCATTATTAACACTCATGACAGACACAAATGTAATGAGCACAGGTTTTGGTCTCATTGGGAACAATGGCGGGTCAAGAAACCACCAAAAGGTTAGAGACTGTTTCTAACAGCTCAGAATTTAGATGAAACAAGGTAAACTACTATTCAGTACTGAAGGAGTAGTATTTTGTGCATCTCAGAGAACTTCAACTGATCTTGTGATGCCACTGCAATCTTCAGAGCTCAACATCAGTACCAGTCCTAGATGTTTTTGAGGAATTGTGTACAACATGGGATGTAAAGCATTGCAACAGTAGAAACTGTTGAATGCTATATTGAAAATAACACTTTATATGCAGTTTTAAACGTATTCAAGTTTGTTTTATCATATCTTTCTTTAGCCTGTCTCATTACACTGAGTTCAAAACTCTCAGGGTGATGTGCTTACAAAACAGTCATAATCTCATCTAAGAGGTTGACTGAGGTTAATTAACTCTAGAGTTTATTGACTCTGTAAACATAAAAAAAATCTCTGAAAAAATGACTGTAGAGTGCTCAAATCTGCAAAGCAAAACCCCTTCATCCTTGCCAAGAAACTACAATAACATTAGTCTGTCATGGGAACAGTGATGCACCAGTCCATTGTACAATGTTGTTGCACACATGTCTGAAGTAAACAACACAGCAGCTAGACATTTTGAAATCAACTGTTAAACATATTGAGTGACTGTTAAGGATTTGTTATGCTTGGGTTGTGTGACTTCCAGCAGTGGAAGAGAGCATGCAGCCTCCACCTCCATTTAGCCCTCCTCTTCTGTTCTTCAGGAAGTGTGATCATTGGCGCTTGTCAAACTATGTGACTGATTTTATTGGTCCTTCTCAATCACCTTCATGTACAGATCCGGAACATGTGTTCACTATTGATCAACAATCAATGATCAATTAAGCAACCCATTTGTTGAATTAGGAGCCCATGGGTCCTTCCGGAGGATGCTGTTATTCAAGTATTTGACAAGAAAGGCTGCTTTAATAGATAGTCTTACATAATTGATTAACTGGGTAAACAGCAGGTCATTGAACAAAAATGTCCTGTATTTTACAAAGATGGATCAGGGAGTATAATGAATTTAGTACGGTTTACTAGCTAGCTGTTTAATTCAGTGACTTCTCATAATGTAATTGCCGTTGGAGTAACAGTTGACATGCACTTTAAAACAACTAACTTTAACTGTCCATTAACAAATACACTGTCCTGCAGCGAGAGCTGTGGGTTAATTTCACAATGTGGTATCAATCTAAGAGAATTGACCAAATGATTCAGAGTTAGCCCTGAGAGACAGGGGGCACTGTCCCATTCCTGTACCCTCAGTTTTTGTTGCTATTGTTTTTTTGGGTCAGATAGTCAGAGCTCTCAAAGTGGAGGTGGAAAAGGGCGAACCCCCTCCTACACACACACACACACACACACACACACACACACTTATATTTCCCCCCCATTAAACCCCTCAGCAACAATGGTAGCTGACAGAGGCACTGGAAACAATCGGGGCGGGGTCACATGCAGGGTGACCCCAAAGAGGCGCGGTGATGGCGGGGGGGCTTAGTAAACCGCCACCCACTGTCCCGTTGTCCCACAGGCTTGTCTTGTCTACAGCTTTGTTGCACTGGTCCACCAAGAGAATGGGGACACTTCAACTTTCCCCTGTTCCTTCATGACTCATTCTCTCTAGCTCTCTCTATCGCTCTCTGGAATTATATGGAAACTATATTAACTTCCGTACTAATTATGCAAATGTAACAGCCTATAATTCAAGAAGGAATCATCTGGATAATAGACTGGGGATTAGCATTATTTATCTTCTGTAAAACCTACACGAGTCTTGATTTCTTACACTAAATATGTAATAAACTGATTTCAATCCACAGTTTACATCATTTCTACATGAATGAAAAATATAACATTAACCAAACAAAACAAAAAATCATGGGCCATGCTGAACAACTGTGTCTAAAAGTGAAAATCTCTCTGTCTCTCTCTCTCTCTCTCTCTCTCTTCTTTCTGTCTGTCAATCTCACCACTGTTCTCCTTTCTGCCTCCTTCCGTCTGCTCAATTCTCTCTCTCACACTGGCTCTTTTCCTAGCTTTGTCTGCACTGCTCTCTGCCTGTCTGAGAGTAGGCTGCTGGTTAAAGAGGTAAAATGTTGACTGCTGTCAGTAACACATGTCTCTTCACTCTCCCACTTTCTCCTTTTTCACTCCCTAGCTCTCCAATCAGTCAGAGGGTAGAGTAGAAGACAGGGTGTGTGTGTGTGTGTGTGTGTGTGTGTGTGTGTGTGCGTGCGCGCGTGTGTGTTTAGTGAGAGCCAGTGTGCGTGTCTGGCTTTTGTGTGAGGCTGTGGGTAGAGTGTGTGAGGGGAGAGAGGTGGGGGCTGTCTGTAGAGTGACAGTTTGGGAGCTTCACACTTAACTGCCTCTGAAAGTTGTCTGCGTGTGTGTGCATGACGCCCACGTTCCCACGTGAAAGTGCTCCCTCATGCTGGCCCGGCTCGTCTGACCGTTAACACTGTCCTGCTCCGACACAAGCTCTTCTCAACCAGCTGACCGCACTCCAGTAATAAAATAACTACTGATTCTTTCAGCTTTTGTCAGCACTCTGGACTGAAGATCATTTAGTTCAGCTTTTCCTATTAATGTCCTTTACTGCTGGATTTGAAGTAATTCATCCTGCCAGTTCTAAGTTAATGTCTTACAGTCGTCTGCTTACATAGTTTATTAGGCTCATTAAAAAACATTTATAAAAGCTCAGATTTCATGTGTAAACACTGAGTAAACAACCCTTATAAGTCTAGAATCGTATTTGTTTAATTATAAATATTATTTGCATTAGGTGACTTTTTATATTTAACAATCTAAATAGATTAATTTACATTTATAAAATTCAATTCAATTTACATTCTTTTTTTGTCCTTATTTATAAGATGCATACACCCCGAGGGACAGTGGAAGGTTAAAAGATGGGTCTTATTCTGAGTCACTCACATTCACAAAGTTTATAATTTAAAGATCACACACTGTCATGTACTTGAACCCCATCTGTAGCTTGTTTGCTACAAAGCACTTTATGTTAAACCCTGACTCTGTACATTATCTCATCAGGCTACAGCAATTAAAAGCAGTGGGGAGGAAAGAGTATTGCTTGCCTAATCGTGTTCACCATCAACATACTATCATTTTGGCTGTGGCAACAGTCATATAATGATGTTAATAGTAGATTAAAATCAGGGAGAGAGAAAATGAGAAACACACAGAAAGAGAGAGCATGCACGTTTTGTGAGAGACAGAAAGAGATAAAGAGGGAGTGGTTGGTGGCAGGAGGTCAGGGGGGGGGCGTGGGGGCAGTGAAGGAGTATGGGAGTAGATCGGGGGGAAGATGAGCGAGGGGACGATAGGGCACTGGACGGGAGGGGGGCGCATTCCTGGGTGATGCGGCCTGCTGGGCTGGCATGAGGTAAGAGAGGGAGGGGGTATGGAGGGAGAGAACCAGGGGGAGAGAAGAGGAGAGAAGAGGAGTGTGGGGGGAGCGCCCCTCCTGCAGGCAGCGGCAGTGGGGACAGATGGCGTCCCTCGCAGGGCTGAGAGAGAGTCCTAGTTTTCACCTGCAGCCCCATGGGAAAAAATTGTCTCCCTCACACATGCTGGCCACCACAGCCTGGGTTCAGGAATTCTCCCCCTTACACAGAGAGAGAAAAAGAGTGAGAGAGAGGAGAGAGAAAGAGAGAGAGAGAGAGAGAGAGAGACAGAGAGAGAGACAGAGAAGGAAAAAGGGAAAGAGGGATGGAAAGGAAATGATGGGATTGGGAGATGATCTAAATGAATCATACAGACACCAACAGAAGCAACAGAAGCAGATATATCTCTGCTGTGATAACTACGGCGGGAGAAAAAATGTTAGCTGGAAATATTCATATTCATTAGTGTTTTCACCAGAAATCTTTTACATGAAGAATATGTACTTAGACAATTTTGACTTTCCACTTACATTTGTAATAATAGCCCTAAGTCTTTGGGGACCTAAAATTATTGTTTTGTTTTATTACTTGAGTGTGAGTCTCATCCACAAAACTGTAAATATATATGTTACATCAAGTATGTAACATATATATTTTTATGGATGAATAAGAGTTGTTTTCAAATCTGCAAAAAATACAAGAAGTTAAATACCGATGTTCGTCCAATGGAATCGTGTAATTTTAGATCGCCTGGACTCTCCCAAAACAATCAGAGGTGTTAGGCCCTCTCACTCCCTCATTTACCTTCCCATTCTTGTTTTGAGTTTCTTTCCTCACCACTCTCTTCCCACCCTTTTCTCCCTCCCTCCCTCTCTATCTTCCTTTCTCTCTTTCTATGTATCTCGCTGCCTGGGTGCTCTTGCGGCTCTTCTTCTCTGACTGTTGGATCATGCAGATGGTGCTTTTGAGGGCAATGAATGAGGGTGTCCAGGGTCAGGAGGATGAGACAATAACGCAACCATTCACTACCCGCTCCAGCAGTGCTGGCCAGGGCTCAGAGAAAGTAAACAATAGTCCAGAGCCAAGGGTGGGATATATGTGTTTGTGTGTGTATTGGAATAGGGGGTGATATGTTTGTGTGTGTGTGTGTGTGTGTGTGTGTGTGTGTGTGTGTGTGTGTTACTCTCAGGGTCACTGTGAGCTACTATGGATCCTTTGCCATACTACCAGCATGTAGCTGTAACCTCAGTCAAGGTTGAGTAAGTTGAAAGAACACTGAAGATGAACACAGCCTCAGACTTGATGTTTTCTTAACAACACACACTCTATAGTCATGATCTCTGTGTTTCTCCAGCTTATCGGTTCTAATCCTGGAGGGCACAACTTGGAGATTTCCCTTCTCAAACGCACTTAACAGTGATGTGATAAGTTCTAGATCTATTGTCCAATATATGAAAATATCTGAGAACAACTCTGAGCAATTTCAGGCTAAATGTTGGTGGGAGCATAAACATTTCATAAAGTGGTTTCATGGAGTCAGTTGTGTGCATTAATCAAGTGGTGTTCCTGAATCATGCTATTTGAAGAATGGCTAGACGTCCATATTATTCCATCCATAATATGACCATGGCAAAGGTCCAAGCCGAATGTGTGACCCGGCTGAAATACGATTTGACCACTTCAATTTTGTAAATGTTAAATCCAAATAATATGGTAGTGATGAGGTATGTACATTTTGTGAAGTTTTCCTTTTTGCTTCACACGATATTATATAGAGAAGAGCTAGATTTTTTTAGACAAATTTTTTACACTTCATATACTAGAGGGTGCTACACCATAAATGAATTGCAATAAGTCATGCACCTCCTAGAGGCTTACTTGCCATACATTTCTTTTATTATTATATTATTATTATTATATTATTATATTTTTTTAACATTATTTAACAGACCTATTGTGTTTTGTTTCACATGGGCATTTCATGAGAATTGGTGCAGTCTATAGATATGGTATTGTCTGCCAAAAAATCTGTGAAAAAAATTAAAGAGAAAGAAAATAACTATTTGCTGTTTCAGTCATAAATATTAAGTGATGTTAGTGTTTCTCTAGCAAAGTGAGTCTGTTTTGCAAGAGTTCTGTTAGCTAGCAATACTGTTTCACTAGAAAGCTTGTTTTGCCTGTGTTGTCAGTTTTACTAAACTAAATGAGGAGTACTAGAGGAACTTTAAGGCAGGTCTTAAAGGTACTGTACCCACAAGACAGTGCTTACATCCTCATACGTCAAGACTGTCTGTCATAAATCATGATTTGTTTTTTCAAATATAGTCTTGTTTTTCCTTTCATCGTTATTTTCTCTGGAGCTGGAGAAGGAACTAGTTTTGCAACTGTCAAATCATGCTGGAAAAATGTCCTGATGACAACACACATGATGTATGTCTCTTTGTACACACCTTCATGAATAGAAAATATGAATAATAATGCGCACGCACCCAAACACGTATTCTTCTCTGTTCATTCCTCATTAGAATCAGGCCTCCTCTTGAGTATGTCCAGAGTACAAAACAGGGTGGAGAAAGAGCATCTGATCTATGGACAATCATTCTAAACATCTACAACAAATAGCACTGATGTCAATAAACTAAAATGATTGGCTTCATTGCATAAATAAGACCCATAATTCAACAGGCAAAAGCTTTTGTGCAAGGATTAAATTCCTGTACTTTCATTCAGCCAAGGTGTCTCTGGGGACTACTGATGGTACAGAGCTCATTCTGCTTTTCCAGCAGATGCTCAGAGACCTGCTCAGGCGGTGAGGAGAACATGTGGCATGCAGACATACACAAGCTTTATTGATCCTATCAGCTGGAGGCCCTACAGATCAATACAGATGATCAGCACTTCTATTGAGCCTCCTGTCCTGAGCATCAGCATGACAGCTGTTCCCACTGATGCACTTTATACGCTGCTAGGTGTGTGACAGCATCACAGGTTGAGATCATGTCAGTATAAGGAGAACAGATTTCACCTGTGATTTCATTTTGAAGTACATAATCCAGTGGCAGTTGATCACAGTATCAAACAGGGGACATTTAAAATACTCATATGTCAAAATTGTCGTTTTCCAGAAGCAGAAGAACACATTCTTAAGTTTAATCAGTTGAAAGTGAATCAGCATCAACATAATTTTATTCCAGGTTATTTTGGACTATTGTGACCATTCCCTTTATTGTAAAATGTTCTTACAATGCAAGAA
Source organism: Brachypetersius altus (assembly GCA_037974465.1). Classification (NCBI taxonomy): domain Eukaryota; kingdom Metazoa; phylum Chordata; class Actinopteri; order Characiformes; family Alestidae; genus Brachypetersius; species Brachypetersius altus. Next base: position 15,002,332 of record JBBPDB010000007.1, on the reverse strand, counting down.
GCTGTTAGCCTGTTAGGCAACAAATATCGTGAAATTTGATCACAGTCTGGTTTTGTCTTGATGTTGGATTTCAGCTATTTTGAAATCAGGCATGTATTCGATCGGAAGCTAAGCTAAAGCTGAAGTAATAACACAACAGGAGTTTGTGAGGCAGTGAAACAAGCTGTCCAAGGTCAGACAGGGGAGCGGAGTCAGGGGAGACTTGTGCTCATTTTAACGAGACTGGCTATGTTATGCTAATCCTTTTTCTTGTTCTGCGTTTCTGCCCTCCCTTTCCAGCATCGCTCCGTTTTCAGGGCGAATGTTTTCAATGGGCCATGAACTGCCCTTCGTCCATGAACGATGACGGCCCCCCTAATCCCAACCCATCCCACCCCACCCTGCCCCGCAACACCTCCTTTTGCCCCCCTTGCCCCCGCTCCGCCTCCTTAACCCCAAAACCTCCTTTCTCCATCTGGTCTTTGATTGACAGGCGCTGGGAAGCAAGAGGAGAAGTGCAGTTTGAGAGATCATTAGGGGGGAAAGATGAGGGCACAAATCCTCACCGTGATACAAACACACACACACACACACAAAACACACACACAAACAAACACACATACACACACAAAACACATAATACGTAAATAACCTGGCATGGCACTTTTGTCCCTTGTCTTTATAGGTTTTAACAAGTGTTGAATCTGCTTTTTAGGTTTAATGGCAATAAAACATTTTACATCATGTCTTTTTTGGGCCACTAAGTAGCTCCACATATTCTGAGCTTATTCTGCTTCTAAGACCTAAGTGCAAATTGAATCAAATGAGCAACTGACTTTGCAATAAATGTGATATTTATCTAATATGCTTGTGAAAGGCCACACTGGATAAATCAAATGTACTTATTTGAGTGTGTGTAATCAAGTTAGCACTAGGGTTTGGGGAAAAAATAATTTTTACCATTGTTAAGTTTTGATTAATGAAAACGTTTAGTCCAGTTCCATAACACAGAATTTTCAGTTGGAAATTTACCACAATGTAACTGTAAATAAACATTCTCATTAGACTGAATTAGACTAATTTACAAAAAAGAATAAAAAAGAAAACAGGAGGATGATGTCCCATAAATGATGACAACACAGAGACAGTTTTATAGCGCCCGCTCTGTCTCTCTCTCTCTCTCTCTCTCTCTCTCTCTCTCTCTCTCTCTCTCTCTCTCTCTCTCTCTCTCTGACTCTCTCTCTTTACTGAATCTAGAGATGAAGTCTAGTTTATGTGAGATGATTTATCTTTAAACTGTTTTATTTTTCTGCTGCTCTCTGTATCTCTCTTCCTTTTACGACTTCTAGGTTTGTAATATTTTATTCTTTTTCCAAATCTGTTTTTGGAAACAACAGACAACAACAGTAAAGGCACAGTTTATTGTGTCTTCATCTATAGATTACACTTCGAGCCTAAATGAAAACATTCATGAAACACACTGGCAGCTAGAAAGATATTCACTTCGAATGCAGCATGTACATACTGTGCTATACTGCTTTATATTGTCATACTTTATAAAATTATAAGAGATTGTCCTTCTGAAGAATATAGGAAATTACTATGAGTCATATTTAAATCAATCACTTTGTAGTGTTTACTTTAGTGATGATCGGTTACAGTCGGAGCTTCAGATCAAATTAATTGCTAGGAATTTCAAATTATATGTTGACACTAATTCAGCACAGGGGTACAGGAACTTTGGTCATTCTAGTCTAAACAGAAGCACATTTGAAGCTTGTTATAGAGACATTGCATATTTATTTTCACAAACAATAAAAGCAAGTAGTTACAGATTTGCATTATTTAAGTGATATTATTCTAGTGGCCACCTGCTTTCATTCATTGTTAGAAACATTTGCATGTATGGCTGATCTATTTCTATGACACCTTACTGTGTCTTGTAGTATTGCCGTAGATCTTTTTTGTAAGGACGGTCAGAATACAGAAAAATGGGCTGGTCCTCAGCCCATGCTCTTCTTCCTTTCTTCCTTTTTTCCCACCTCCCCCCTCTGTTCTTGCGAGGTGCTGAAAAGCGAGCGAGTGTGTGAAGCTGGGAGAGGTTGTGACAGGCCTGCCTGATGCCCTCTGTTGTTTGCAGTGTTACTGATGAGCCAGACTGATGCACAGTGACACAGCCGGGGCAGGTGGACACCAGGGACGGGGCAGAGACCACAAAAGCCCTCTTTTTTGCTCTCTCTCTCTCTCCCCCTCCCTCCCACCCTCTCTCGCTTTCTCCCTCATGCCCCCCCCACCTCGCCTCTGTACTTTGAGCTGTTAAATAAGTTTGATTCGTCAAGCTTGGTTCGTTGAGTATCCTCCAAACCAAAACCGCACTCTGTTATTGGATTCCATCTCATTGTAAACACATTTGTCAAAGCATTTGGTTGTTTCTCTATCTTTTGGAAACTCGGAACAGATAAACTGGCCTTTTAAACACAGGAGTGGCATAATTTGTCTCTATCTGAGCACATCAGGCTTCCACACAGTGGAAATAACAACAAGGCATGCAGGGCAGGTTACGTCAAACGCGAAGCTGCGCTCTGACACCAGACGCAGCCTTGACTGCAGTTCAGTGAACTATTGGAAATGTAAGCGTCACAAATGGTTGATTTAAGCAGCGGATGACCTTGTCCTGTGGATGTACACTACAGGAAAAAACGTGTGAAAGCAAACTGTGCAAAAACATTTTAACGAGCAGCACGTTTATTGACTTAGAGTTAAGAGCCCGACTGGTGTATTGGTTGGACGATAATAGAACCTGAAACTGATGACCCATAGTCTTATCTGTATCTGTGAGAGATGGTCCCTCCGAGTCAAATCTCGAGTCTCAGAGGTGCAAAAACCTGAACTTCTGAACTCAAACTGAAGGGGAAACAATGTGAAACTGTTGGTCTGGGTTTTGTACAGGAGGTATGTTAGCTAGACAGCACAATAGCTAAACAGCTGACGTTTTTGTAAGTTTTAATGGAAAATGATCTGTTACTAACACTTTGGCAACATTATCTTCTATAGCGAAATGCACATCATTTGTATTTTTCTTTCTTTCTTTACTTTATAACTGCTGTGTTGACGCCACATTTGTGCTAAAACTGACAAGTCACATGTTAAAGTTGCAAACTCAAAACCACAGTTCTTTTTAGCTCCACCCGCAGTGCTACAACATGTGGGTTACTTAAGGGCTTCTGCTGGTTTCGTTTTTGTTTTTTCTTCTGTTTACGCTGAGGAACCAAGGATCTAATCTGACACATACAGTATGAATGGAAATAAAATAGAATTAAATGTGATATTTATATATTCCACATATAGATGTATTCAATATAGTTTCAATATAGTTTCATTACTTTTTCAATATAGTTTCAGAATTTTCAGTCCATTAAATTTCTATCAGTATCAGAAATGATATTATCGGTTATGACCTAATAGAGCTAAATGCTTTACCATAATGATTCATTGGTTTGCAGTGGTGAAATCTCTCTCTGGCACATGTAGTTTAAAAAGCGTTCCTGCTGTTTGCCAATTTGAGTCAGTTACATTGATCAGTTTTTGATTATTTAGCAGCTTCTGTAATCCTGATTCAGCTCTTCAGGTTTTCAGCAGTCTCTGAACATTAGAATCACATTAATCTGATTAAGGCTACAGTATGAAAAATATTGCATTTAGTCAGACCCCCGTTGTTTAATGTCAATAAGCATGTTACTGACTGTTATATAAAAGATTATTGTTATTACAAGGATAGTGTAGCTTCCACTTTGGCCTTTTAGTGTACATTACTGGCACGTGCATTCGCATTGGATATGTCACTTTCATACACACAGACTCTTTCAGTTCTGCAGCACTGTGCACACATCTTATTTAAAGCCATTTATCTGAGCAGTGAGGGACTTTCTGCCACCAAGTTAACATTAGAATAAATGCAAACAAACAAGGAAGCATTAAATAATATTAAGATGTTTTGTTTTGTTGGTAAACACTACAGGGGGTCCTTGAGTTACAACTGTCTAGACATACGACGTTTCGAGTTCACGCTCTCTCCCACTCGGCTTACACCGACTTAGGCTAGGGTGTGTTTCGACTTACACCAAAATTCAGGTTACATCACCGTCGAAGGAACAGATGTGTGTTGTAACTCGAGGACTCCCTGTATTTGAAGTTTTATGAGCCGGTATGAAGAACACAGTGAAGAATTGTTTGAGCTGAACCAGGTATTTCAGGTACTTGATGAGAACTACAGTGTAATACTGGACTTCTGTGAGGTCTGGGAATGATTAAGCGAACACATAGATATGCATAAAATCACTATTTACGGTATTAATAAGCTTTTCTGAGCATATACCGCTCAGCTAAACTGGTTTTAAGGATTATTTACTCAGGTGTCAAGACATTTGCATGGTACTGTACATGTTCTTACATGCAGTAATGAAAACCCAAGGTTCTCTCACGCACACGGTCATCTCCAGTTTCTCCTATATGGCAACGCTTTGATGCTGTGTTCATGAAAAGCTGCAGGCACGGCTGCTTTAATGAGCTCTCTCTCTTAGTCTTATTGCATAGTTCATTCCCATGGTGTTAGTGACTGTGTTGCCCAGGGGCTGCTGTGAGAGCAGCGTCTTCACCATACGGTCACTTCTGTGCCATTAGCAGTCCAGGCCAATGCCTTTTCAGCTTGAGCTAATTCAGATTGCTTTGGTTTTAACTTCAAGTTCCTTATTATAACTTCTTTAAACGTGATTCATTTTGATTCAGTATCTCCTCTTGTCTCTGCAGGTGCGGGCGAGTCTGGGAAGAGCACCATTGTGAAGCAGATGAAGTGAGTCAAAGACTGTTATCTCGTTTTCCTCTTCTTATTCCTCTTCCTTGCCGTGGCTATTCTTATTAAACTTTCACCATATTAAGTCAAAGTCAAAGTCAAAGTGAACTTTATTGTCATTTCACCGTATACCAGTATACAGGGAAACGAGCTCTGGATCAGAAGTGTATATACAAATACACTTTTAAGATTTAGAATAAAAAAAAAAATAGAAATAATATAGACAGACATGACAAAACATTGTGCAAGATGTGTTTTCACCCATAATGAAGTGAAGTATAATCCTGAGTCTTCTAGACTGAGCTCATAAAAGCTCATTTAAGGGACTGAATTAGTACACAAGGCAGAGCTGATCACAGTAGCCTTTAATGTTACAGCATAACAAATATCCTTCACTTATTGCAAGTGTTATTTATAGTCAAAATCATATTTGCTCTCTGCTTTTTAAGCTTTGCGCTGAATAATGATTACTACTAAAAAAAAGAACAAACTTTTGTTGGTAATAAATGGTTGCTACTAGAATGAATCTGTGGCTGATTTTCAATTTATTTATTTTTTTAATTTGTTGCAGTCAACCTGACAGAATGATTTTTTTAAAGCTCACACGGTGTGCGCTAAATAAACACTCGAAGCACACTAGCACATCTCCAGCACTTTCTGCTGGCCAAAGTTCAACACTAATATCATCATTTGCTCCTTAATGGCCCAAATTGGCATTTTAAATGAGTCAATTATTAACAGTATTAACATAATAAAGCGCTACATCAAAAGAAAGGCTATTTGGCAGAGTAACTATGTCATACACTCTCAGGAACCTCAGAAGCACGTTTTCTTGAGGTTACTTAACAATTTGACCTGGTGTGTGTGATCAGTTAGGCCTGCATTTTGTACAGTGCTAATTGGTGGAGCCTCATGAATCTAAGCTTTAGATGCTTGCATGATTGGTGGAGGAGAAACTACACTGTTACCTTAAAGAATGTGTCTCCTGCCCCTGTGATAACAAAGTTCTATGAGTGACATCAGTGGAGAGAGACTGTTTTATAGCATGTTGTGGCTTATCTCAAGGCAGCGTTTCATTTCCTTTGTAGACCTGCGATGCCAGATGCGGAACCAGCAGACTTTTATCACCGTGCTTATAGCCAAACACGACTCAATCTACTCATGATTTATGCCCCCTAATGACTTGTAAAACTGTCCTACTTTTGAAGCTGCTGCTCTGGACGATGCGGGTGCGCTTGGTGTCTGGAGGTGCTAATCTTGTTTGTTGCAGTGCTGCACACAGCAGTTCCTCTTTCATCCTGATGTGAGAGCAGCCGTGTCATAATCAGTTCACCGGAGTGCTACTTCACCAGCTCCATCTAGCAGTCAGAACAGTCAAAAAACAAGGATAAAACACAGCCTTAAGATAATACTACCACCCATTTGGAATTCTAGTGTACGAACACCAATATAATGCATTGCACATGAGCAGGTTCAGATTCCATTTTTTATCTGAAGCTTGTAACAAACCTAGAAACATATTGTTGACTGTGTCATTTCTACAGTGTCCTGTCTGTATTCAAAGTCAATGATATATCCTGATTTTCTAGGAGGCTTCGAGTACTGTTTTTTTTTTTGGAAAGTCAGCCCCACCCATTGGAAATCAAAATATGATTTTTTGATCCCTCTTCCAAATTATGTTGTCGGGTTAATATGACACAGTTTCATCTAGCATTTGGAGGCCTGACCAAAGAGAAAGCTTATTTAGCTATATCTACCTAGAGACTGCATTTCATGACTACTTAATTATGAAATTGAAGCGGTACTGCGGAATTTGATCAGCTTTAATACAAACGTAGTTCCACTGAATTGAAAAATATTGTCTCCGAATACAGTAGGAATTCTTTTAGGATTGCACAATGCCACATATTGCAGTATCATCACTTTTCTGGAATTAAAAAGACTAAAAGTCTGTAAATATCGTTTCAAATGGTATATTTACTCCCCCATCCATACAGCCCATATATGGAAACCGGCCTGTTTTCAAATCACAAACCCAACACACATTTAACTAGTGAAATGTATCCTGAACCGCTCCTTACTGACTGTGCAAGTTAGAAACAATAATTCTACTTAAAACATTTAAGAATAAATCTAAAATCTAAATTTAACGTCTAGGAATTTATATGTACATTGTGCAAATGGAATGTTAAAGTGCATTGTGCAATAATAGCTCAGCATATAAAACAGAGTGAAA
>JBBPDB010000007.1:14979896-14990019 GCA_037974465.1 Brachypetersius altus | reverse complement strand
TGGGTGTGTGTGTGTGTGTGGGTGTGTGTGTGTGTGTGTGTGTGTGTGTGTGTGTGTGTATGTGTGTGTGTGTGATTTTCGACGCTAAGGCGTGTGGACGCTTACCCTGGCAGCCACTGATCTGTGAGAAAAAGGCCCTTCCCGTCTGTCCTACTGCTGTACAATTCAATTCCAGCTTCACAAATTGCTTATTGCTCTGTGTTTTCCCTCCTCCTGGTGCGAGAGTGTGAGTTTGTGGGTGTCTGTGTATGCTTTTATATGTATATGAATGCGAAGAGAGGCAGACTTTATCATTGGACAAAGGTCAGCAATTGCTTCAGGGACAAGCCACCAAAGGTCCCATAAAACACCTCATAAACTTCAGGTCAAGAGTGTTTTTTTCACTTTTCACTAATTACATCTCTCTAAAAATGTTCAATGGGCATCAGAATCCCAACTATTCCACTATCCTACTGTGCATCTGAGGAAGTGATTCAAAAGCTGTGCAATGCCAGCTGCCAAATCTGCTATGCTGCCTTTTTTGTAACATGCATTTCACTGTTTTGTGGTTTCAAAAAATCCCACATGAGTGAAACATATATATTGAGAAGAAATTGTTTATAAAAATTATGCTCTCTCTCCTTCTCTCACTTTCTCACTCTCTGTCTCTATCCACCGAAGGGGCATCATAATGCTGTATAACATTTAAAGCACTCCACTTTAAAGTTTAAATCAGTGTTCTTTCCTCAGAGTGAACATCATGAGTTCTAGTACTGTCCAATTTGTGCACGTGTATGTGTGTGTTTGTGTGTGTGTGTGTGTGTGTGTGTGTGTGTGTGTGTGTGTGTGTGTGTGTGTGTGTGTGTGTGTGTGTGTGTTTGTATAGGTGTGTGTACTTGTGTGTGTGCATGTGTGTGCTCTCTGGGTCAACACCTGTACTGTTCAATGCAGTACATGGTGGCTACACACACAAACACAAGCAAAGTGAAAGGTAATCACTGAATAAGGTAGGAAGAGAGCATTATGGGTGGGTTGAGAGAAGAAAGAGATGATGTGGAAAAGAGGAGAGTTAATGAACTCACATTTGATGCTCCACTGTCAATGTCTCTGCTGAGGTATATAATAGTAAATACTTAAGGGAGGTAAGAGAGAGAAACAGAGAGAGAGAGAGAGAGAGAGACGGCAGGGTGTATTTTGTCTTTCACCTTTTAGGTGACCTCCAGAAAATTGGTAGAACATCTAAGGATTCAGTACATACAGAGGGGGAAGGAGGGAAGAACTGGAGAAAGAGAGAGCAGTGAGGAAAAACAGAGTGGGGAAGAAGGGTATGAAGTGTGTGAGAGGGCAGAAAAGAGTGTGATGGAGTGTGTGGAGGTGTTTTCTATACCCATGGGCCACAGAGGTTTTGGGATAACGAACAAGGGTCTCCAATAAAGAAGGCTAAAATATTTATACCTCTGGAGCAGCAAGGGTGCGACAGATCAGCACAGGGAGAGAGAGGGAGAGAGAGAGAGGGAGAAAGAGAGAGAGAGGCTGAAATATTAATGTCCCAAGTAAATTAAAGCCGCAACAAAAATGATGTGTTTCTTTTTCTCTCCCAGTATGTTTTTATTGTTTGTGTTTTATGGCTGTGTGTGTGCATGTGTGCGTGTGTGTGTGTGTGTGCATGTGTGCGTGTGTGTGTGTGTGGTGTGTGGTGAAAGCAGAAGAAAGAAAAAGGTGAGTAAAACAGACGAGATTCATGGGACAATGAAATAGTGTGTGTGTGTGTGTGTGTGTGTGTGTGTTACATTTGGAGACAGGTTCTCCACTCTGCGGTGTGTAACCAGAGTGGTTCTTGGTTGTTGGTACAAAAATGTTCAATATTTTTACCTGACCAAGGATGTATGATAGCACCACTGTTACTGTCAGTCAGTGGATGCTTCGGCTTAGAATCCCTTTCCTTCAGAAATCTTGAGTCACTTTTTACTTAAGACTTGCAGAGCATGTTTCAGGCATGACTGATTATGATCACAAAATTCTCCCCACACTATTTAAATAAAAGAGCAGCTAATGGCATGGTAGGACTTAAGGGCTGAAGATTTGACAAATCAATATAATATAAATGATGTTTTGTGACATATTTTAAGAATGTAATCCTTCTCAACAAAAAAACTTAATATAACATAATAAGTGTCACAGTATGCCCTGTGCTTAAATTCAAATATGATCAACTGATTAATATTGAATTAACAACGAAATAATATTCTTCTACAACAACAAACAAAACTCTTCCTGCTGCTGCTGTTGCTGATGGACTCAAAAACAATTCCCATAATGATGATGATGGTGATGGTGATGGTGATAATGATGACAACATATGTAATGAATATTGACCTCAGAACAACACACATAATGAATATAATGATTATGATGATAATGAAGTCATGACAATGCAAAATGAACTTAACTTCTTAACAGTGCAGCATAAAACACATAAGCGTGATGATGAATTCAGAAAAACACAAATGACGATGATGATGATGATGATGATGATGATGATGATGATGATGATGATAATGATAAACTCATGCATGATACAACATACATGATCACAATAATGAAGAGCAACACACAATCATGGTGAGGACTGTGATAGTGGTTTCATATTAATAATGATGGATTCAGAATTCACAAATGATCATCATAGTGATCATGACAGCCACAATTTGCTCAGAATAACACATTATAACTCAACACACATCATGATCATCATGAGGATGGTGATGATCATTATGGTAAACGTGCTCATAACAACACATCTACAGCTTATTCTCTGTTGCAGTACATACTGCAGAGCTCCCAACTGTTACTAGAAGTAACATCGGCACAAGAACTGTGCATAGAGGGCTTAATGAAATGGCTTTCTATTGTTGAGTAGCTGCACTTAAGCTTAAGATCAGTATTGCACCATGCCAAGAGTTGATGGGAGTGTTATAAATCACACTTCACTAAATAGTGATGGACGAATGTAAATTTGATGAATGACGGGAAAATGCCACCAACCCTAATGGATAGTACAGCTGTAAAGTTTGGAGGAGGAGAAATAATAGTCAGGGACTGTTTTTGAGAGTTTGTGCCACATAATTCCAGTGAAGCATATTATTAATGGTACAGCAAAAAAAAATACATTTTAGACAATTGTTTAGATAATTTCCAACATTGTCACAACAGTTTGAGGAAGGCCCCTGTTTTAGCATCTCTGTGGCCTTGTGCACAAAGCAAGATCCATAAGGAAGGGGGTTAAAAAGTTTTGGCATGGCCTGCGCAGAGCCCTGACCTCAACCCAAAGAAACATCTTTGAATTTGGAACATTTTCTTGTCCAGTGTAAATGCCTATCTTCACAAATTCCCATAGACACACATCAAAGTCTTGCATAAAGCCTTCACAGGCTGTGCATGTTGTTATAGCTGCAAGGAGAAGGATGGTGGCTTGACATTAATGCCTATGGTTTTAGAATAGGTTGTCTGCAGGGATAGGATCTTTGGATATGTTGGGTCAACAAGTCATATGTTGGGTTAATAAGACCTTCTGCATCAGCATTACATTTGGTTCAAGAGAAACACAAGGAGGTCTAAGAAGTTCACTTCTTTGTAAATGCCTGTCACTTCCAGTAATACAGATGAGTGAAGTTTTTTCCTAATGGTTGAACGTGGACCGGCTCAGAAATGGAACTAAACAGCAATGAGGGAACCTGCCTTTAAGATAAACTGATGAATTTCTTATTTTTGATAAGTTCACCAGAAAATTGCAACTGCATTGGCTTTGGCAGCTGGCCCAACTGGATCTGAAGGTTTGAGGGATTTGGCACTGCTGCTGGTATTAGATAAATTCGCTGATCTATATAATAGGAGCTATATTAACCTTTATAATGGGATATATATTAGGCATGTTACCTTTGTTGGGGAAAACACTTAACTAGGCCTTTGAGAAGCATTCCATATGCAAACATAATGAGATCATTAAAAGATCTAAATTCAACAAATAAAGTCTAGGTAATATCTCAGGTAATAAACTAGTAGATCATTGCTGCTGTGGGCCCCTTCCGGAGGAAATGATAAGAGACAGACGGGTTGTAAGCATAAGAGATCATGCATGGTATGAAATGCTACATGAATGCAACAATCATCCATAAGGCAGACTGTCATAGACTTAAAAAAATAAATAAATATATAGATAAAATGAAATTTAAAGCTAGACAAAGATGTGGACGGTGTTGATCTAATTCTTGCCCAATGCTTGAAAGTGTAGTGCAGAAAATCACACAAACAATTATATTTTTGCAACTGTCTGTAAAACAATAAAAAATGTGGATGCGATCAATTAATATGAGGGGCCTGAGGGCATAGTGACATTGTTTTCAGCAGAAATGCCCTCTTATAATCTTGACACTATGCGGCAGAAAACAGTCACAGTGAATACCAAAAAGATCTGGTTCAAGCTGGGTCTTGGAGCAGCTGTAACAGTCATTCCTGCACACATACTCAGAAAGGTGGCATGGACGTCTCTGCTGAGCCTCAAAGAATCTATGCAGACCAAGCAACACACCAGTACAAGTGAATGGACAGTTTGATCCAACACTAGGTCAAGGGGGCAGAACTGTAATGCACCCTGTATTTGTAGTGTCTGGCCTGGTTTCCCTGCTGCTGGGGTTGTCGGTTATATGACAGCTGTGCTGGCTCAGCACGGTGGAGAGAAGGGCTACATTGGATACATGCCTCAAAGAATTATAGCTCAAAGTCTTCAGAAGTCTAGGGAGAGTGCATGGAGAGTACAAAATTAAAGTTAGGGAATCTAATAGAGTGCAAGGCAGAGTGCCCGGCATTACAAGAGATAATATTAATGATGGACATTGGTGGCCATTGCACAAAGAGTCTGGGATATTTGTGGTATCAAAAGTAAATGATTAAATCCGCATTCATGTTGAATTAACTCACCTAAATGAGAATGAGCTAACATTATACATACAGCATAACTAAATGTAACACAATGAGAATATTTTCAAGTAAAAAGGATGTTTTTTAACTACTCTTTCTGCACACTGTATTCAAATCAGTATCTATTGCATTTGTCAAAAACAAAATTGCATCACTTTTCACTCAACTGATTCAATTCACACACACATTGCTAAAAGAATAAACTCAAATATAAATTGTTTTTGTCTTGACAAGTAATACAACTAATAAAATCTGTGCTGGTTCTCTGATACAATTTTTTTATTAATTAAATATTTTTTTCACCCATATGTCTAGCAAGAATAAATGCTGTGCTGTGGCTACTTTATTTCTGCGTGTACCCCAGTATAACCAGCCACATCCCTGAGTCATATTTTCATTAAGAAGCATCATATGCTAAAGCCACACAATTATAATAAATATTACAATATCCAGTTAAATATAATGTGGAGAAAATTAACAAATATAAACCATGTCAAAAATAAGGGTCCCAGAAAAGATAGTTTGGAGCTATGCCTTAAAACATATAACTGTGACAGTTCTTCCATGAACCTCTTTTGTGAAGGGTTACCAAAGGTTAGCTGTGCAAATGTAAAGAAACTTTAAAAAAAAAAACCTTCATGTCCATGAACCAAATGTACAAGTCAAGACCCACTTAGGAAGATTTATTTTCATGAATGTGTTTAAAGAAAAGCTCTTGGTTCAGTCTGCTCTCTTTCCAGGATCACAGCATTTGGGTCTAAGACCCTTGTACTAAAATACAGAGAATGGATACATTACTTTTGCCTTTCTGTGGCCATCTACAACATCCAAAACTAAGAATAATGAGAAGATTTACATTAGAACGACTGATGAAGAAGACAGATAAAGAGAGAGAGACAGAGATAGTAGGGGGAGGGAGAAAGAGCTAGTGAGGGCAGTGTATTTGACTGTCTCACGGCAGTAGTGGTGGGTGCAGGCAGTCTGAGATAGAGGCTAGTTTGCATGTATCTCCATACACACACAGCTCGTTCCTCAGTGCAGTATGATGGAGTGCACTGCCTATCCGCAGCCACAGTGCAGGCCTCCCTCGCCCAGCAGCACTCTGACCCCATCACCCAACACACCAGCTCATCATTAGGCCCTACACTCTTTCTACACACACACACACACTCATATCAAATCAACCACAAAATATATTTATTCTGTGACGGTGTAAAACAGTGTGCCTAGTGCACAATTAAACAGCAAATCACATCAAACACTGACAAAAACTGAAGCATACAGGTACACATGTACCTTTGCACACAGACACACACACACATACATACACAGATGCACACATACACACACACAGAGTTCAGGGGAGAGAGTTTATCTCCCCCATCAATTTCCACTCTGCATATGGTGGTTGCTGTTTATGCATGGTCTCCTGTGCTACACTTTATCAAGAGCCTGTCCTCCACTCTGAGCCATGCATTATTTAACACACCCAATCAAGGATATGCTGCAGGTAGCATCATGGCACAGGTGCGGCATGTGCACAGACACACACACACACACACACACACACACACACATACACACACACACACACATGCGTCTTTAGGTGCGTATATATAAAATTGTCTCTTCCATTATGTTTCTATCTCTCTCTCTCTCTCTCTCTCTCTCTCTCTCTCTCTCTCTCTCTGTCTGTCTGTCTGTCCCAATCTTTCTTTTTCTCTCTGCCAATATCTCTTTCTCTTTCTCTCTCATTATGATTATTTTATGACACAGGTGTCACCATAGTTAACCCTCTGATATCTCAAGCTGGAACAGGGTGGAACAGGAAGAGTGCACAGGTGTGTGTGTAAGAGTGTGTGTGTTTTGCACACCGAAAGATTATACCGAGGCACAGTTACAGAAACTTCTCAATTGTATCTCAGAATCATAGCCAACATGCGTACCATTGTATGCAAAAGAATTAAAACCTTTTGCACATGCCAATGTTTTCTCCCAGTATTTTGAAATTCAGCAAACAAGCATATATCTTGATAGAAAGCAACTGAGAAAATCAACATGTCATCTGACCAGGGGTACTAGACCTTTTATGAATGTACTCTGCTTTCCTCAATTATTGGCACCACAATAAATCAGAATATTTGCTTTTTAAATTCGTGCAAAGCCTTTTTGAAACCTGGGTCACTTTGTCAAGAAGTCCATATGCGATTTCATCTGATCGGTTGTGACTGGTCAGTGCTGAAAACACATGCCTCCTTTGGCTGACACAGCTGCTGTGGCCTCTTCTCGACCCTTTCCGGATATGGCTCTGTTTTTCCGTTTTTGAATCGTGAGACTCTGATGGCCTCTGTTTATTCATCCTCACTCTTTTGTTGGGGGAATATCAATGAGATAATATCACAGACTCTCTCTCTTTGCCCTGTAATGCTAGTGACTTTGTAGGGAACAGGAGTCAAGGGAAGAGGCAGCAAGCGGAGTGTGTGCCACGGTCAGCGGGGTGAGGAAAAGAGAAAGAGGAGCTGTTTAAGTCACAGAGAGCGACACACACTCTCCCTCACCCCCTGCACCTCTCCTCTCTCACTGGCCTTTGCAGATGAAAGCTGGGAAATGTATGCAGCACACAAATGTGCGAGGCAGCTGCAGAGAGACACTGAGGGCAGGGCAGCAGGACATAGAGGGTAAAGCAGAGCTAGCTAAAGGGAGAAGCCTACACAACGTAATAGTCATCTACATTCAGAGGTCAGCATGCATGATGCATGTCCGTGGGCAAGTGTGCATTGCAGTACTTCATATCTCCACATTTGTGTATGTCAAATTGATACACAATAGGTGATATATTCATGGCGCCATCTCTGTCCAAATTGAGGAAAACACGTGTAAACAACTTTAAACTTTTATCGTTTTCACTTGCTGTACTTACTCTTAATTTTGGAACTTTGCAATAGTAAATCCCCCTATCAATCATTCAGGTTTTGGGGTACTCTTGCACTTAGGCTTAAGGGGTAAGAATGTATGTTTGTGCAGGCAGCTGTATGTCTAAGACACATAATATACAGTATTTCATATACAGTATAGTTAATACAGCTCTATATAGCGAAGCATGTACAGCTATCCCAGCAGTATAACCTGTGGAATCATGTTGCAGCAGGGGCATCAGATGGATGGAGCTGTGCCAGGTCTGACTGTATCACACTGCGATCATGCTGGCTACCTTTCCTCTGGAACACGAGCCAGTTGGCAGAGAAAATGAACGCGTTTCCTCTCCTCCTCATACCTGGCCTGGGCAGGGCAAGGCAGGATCTCTGCCACAGGAGCAGGAAGTGGGGAAACTTGCAGGAAGTGGGGAAAATAAAATACCGGTATCTGTCCCTCTCTCTCTCTCTCCCTTTCTCATTCTAAAACAATGTAGCCATACAGGAACAAATTTATTTCTACCGTGCAGAAAATTAATTATCTACAGCAAGAATAATTCACTTCCTGATAGATCCTCATGCCTCTTTTAGTTTTATGCTCCATCTCTCTCACTCTCTCTCTCTCTCTGTCTGATTCAGGTCCGTGTTTATTTATGCAGCATAGATCAGTTTCATGCAAACACATATACAGAAGCATCTGTAGAACTAAGAGTGTAACTTTAGGTTTGATATTGAAGGGGCTGAATATGGCCCTTTATAAAGGCATGCAGCCACAAGAAGAACAGGATAAAGGCTTATTAATGAAAAAATAATAGAGCTCTCCAAATTGTATGATGAACAAAGTATGAATTTGATTGAACAGGATGTTGATACCTACCATAAAAATACTATATAATATAATATTACACATAAATGCCGAACTAACATCACCTTCACTTGCCTTGGGTAGTTATAGTATAGTGTTTGCTAGTAACAAGCAGTCAATATTATAAAAATTAAGCAAGTTGCTATCAAACAAACACATACTCTGTCCTTGAAAAAGACTGGCCTGCCACTTACACCTTTGTCTTTATTAACGCAGCTGAAAGCACAGATAATCCTAATGCTTTATTAACTGTCATTAGATTCAGCCTCAGATGTTCATTCACTCCTATGCACTGATCGAATGTCTTTACAGTATGTTGTGCTGTAATTTAATGAACACCAACATTTTGCATTAAATGTCTTTTTCATACAATAATATATCAAAACACACCCCTCATGGATATTCCATCAACATATTTAACCCCTGACTAATGAACAAACATAACCAAATACAAAAACACATGCAAAAAATGCCAGATGTGTCTTTGTCACTTTCCAAACAACTTTGTATAATATATTTATCTATCTATCTATCTATCTATCTGTCTGTCTGTCTGTCTGTCTGTCTGTCTGTCTGTCTGTCTGTCTGTCTGTCTGTCTGTCTGTCTGTCTTTCTGCCTTTTAGCTGTATAACCTGTAGATTCATGTTGCAGCAGGGCTGATGGAGGGTCTGACGGATGGATGGAGCTGTGCCAGGTCCTGCTGCATCATGCTGCGATGATGCTGGCTGGCTTTCCTCTTGAACAGGAGCCAGTTGGCTGAGAGAATGAACACATCCCTCTCCCTCCCCTGCCTGGGCAGGGCATGGCAGGGCATGGCAGGGCAAGACCTTGGACTCAGGAGCAGGAAGCAACACACAAATCTGTGAGAAAATAAAAATAACTGTGGTATATATGATAGACCAAATGTCTATTTTAGTCACTTTATCTAATATTAAAAATAATTCAAAACACTGTGCTGTGTATTTTTTGCTTAAACTTAATGTGAACATGCTTGTATATTCCAGTGACTTGAAAAAAGCTCACTGGCAGATTACATAATGTAATATTATATAGCTAGCAGTTTAGTCCCTCTCTCTCTCTCTCTCTCTCTCTCTCTCTCTCTCTCTCTTTCTCTCACACACACATCCACATACACACACATACACGTACACACACGCAAACAAGCATACACACAAAAACATATGCTTCTCTTAAGCCTGTTCCACCTCACTGCTCCCTATGCGTGCTTTCGTCTTATGCCTGCTTGCACACAACAAAAAAATCAATAGCTTTTTCCACTTTATCTCCTGATTAATTTATTGCTTGACTCCATGCCCCTGTGTGTGTGTGTGTGTGTGTGTGTGTGTGTGTGTGTGTGTGTGTGTGTGTGTGTGTGTGTGTGTGTGTGTG
>JBBPDB010000007.1:14940848-14953334 GCA_037974465.1 Brachypetersius altus | reverse complement strand
ATATTTGTGCTGGGCCGTTAACTGCGTTAACGTGCGTTAACGGCGCGAGATTCTTATCGCGCAATAAAAAATATATCGCTGTTAACTGCCCACCCCCCAGACATGCACAAAATGCACAATATAAAATACAATTAGCCTAAAAGCAAAATTTCTAAAATATACAATTAAATATCTTCTCTCTTAAAACTATTAAATTCTAGTGGATTTTAGTATTCCGAAAGAAGTGCATGAACAAGTGTTTTATAAACTGTTGAAAGATATAACAATATTCTCTGTAGGCCTTTAACAAAATAGTGTATTAAATCAAAGACTCACAGCCTATACATTAACTGTGATCACTGGAAAACTTTCTTGCCTTTTCAAAAACACAGAGTGGGTGTGCTCGAAGGGTCTTGCCTCTTCTGTGCTCAAACGGGATATTTTGATTTTATATGATAAATTAATCCCGACATTGAGAAAGTGTTTGTGGATGCACCCCCTCCGACTATTTGGCGCATCCCTAATATACATACACATATACATACATACATACATACACACACACACACATGCATTTTTTGGATTATATAAACTGCCCATTGACATTGTATGAGCTACAGCCTGAGTTAAGATGATTAGGCATCATTTTCTCATACAGATGATTAACATGTCAACTGAAAGATCTGGCGGAAATATCCCCATGGTGATCAAGGATTATTCATCCATTCACACGTTCACACATGAATATCCAGATCATGAACATCAGCATCTGTTGTGTGCTACAGTGCTGGAGGGCATGGTTTGTGATTTATGAAGTCCCTGCTGAATAGGCAGCACATTTCATTCCCTCTCCCTCTCCCTCTCCCTCTCCCTCTCCCTCTCCCTCTCTCTCTCCCTCTCTCCATTTGAAGACATGCTCCAGCCTAAAACTAGCCTTGGATGAGTTAGCTGTGGCATTTTGAATCACTTGGTCTCACTGATTTGACCAAATTCTATTTGTATAGGCTTTATCAGTGCTTGCTCTCTATAATACCCACCATGCATTGTGTAAATCGCATCTCCAAAGCCATAATGAAGCCTTATAAAGCCAAGTTTAATAATTACTTGAAACACCTGTCCAAGGCCAACTGGTCCCAATCACTCATGTCTATATTTCTGTAATATGTATCCAGCTCTGAAGCATGCTGGAGTTTCATGGATCCGTTATAATTTTTACAATTTTGAGTGTTGTAGCTCAAGAAATACACACACTATCACACATAAATGAGTGTTTGTGCTTCAGCCAGAACAAATGCACTTTGTTGACTTTAAGTGTCTTAGCAGGCACTAAGCCTGTGGTCGAAACCTTCACCAGCTTCTGTTTACACCTCCTTAGGGTTCAGATTGTGTGGGTCTATATGTGTGTGCTTCCTCTGGCTAGACAGGAGGCATATGGGAGGTAATGCATTCGCCTGAGTGCATCGCTGTGGATGCAAACCATTTGTGCTTTCATCCTTGCATCCTTTTTATTCCCTCTTGGGCATTCTCTCATCTTTGTTTTGTCTCTTATCACCAGAAGAAAGCGTACTATATAGGTACAAGTGTATGAAGCCCAAACCTGATCTGTGCTCATACCTGAACCAAACCTGCCAGACTGATACTGCCAAATTCAAAGCTCAAACCTGGTCATTTACATTAGTAGAGGTGGTAGAATGATATTTTAAACACTCACTGTGTCCTCACACTTGCAGTGTTCATTATTACTGCATTGAGGTAAAGCTGATTTACCAAACAGTACAAGAAGGAGAATAATAGGCCCATCCCAATCTCACCAGACTTGGGGCATGACCAGTTAAAAAAAACTCCAATTGTACAACAGTGATCCCAAGGTGTTAGTTGTGTACCCTAAATAAGGAGAAATATAATACATTCTAAATAAAAAAGTACTAATGATGCACACTGGGGGCTACTGCCTCAATCAAGATGGCAGAATCTAGGGGTGGTGTCACAAAGGCAATAGCCCCAGTAAAAATCTGACTGTCCTTTTAAGTGTGCTAAAAGTACCAATAAATGGAACCTTTATTGAACAGATGGGTGTCTTATTTTTTTCATCTAAATCCATTTTTTCCGTTTAGACACTATGATCCTTCAATCAGGCACCAAAATAATTAGTTGATTATTTGATTATTAATATGATTGAAAGACACCATCCCGTACTCTTCCTCTCTTTCTTCCAATCCTCTGATCCTCTCATTCCTGATCTGCCCCAGACCCATGGCAGCTTTCACTGTAAGTGAGCTGGGGGCTCTGCTGGGATATGTTGCTCAGATTGGGAAGCGCTGGCCTACTTTTAGGCGCAGCCCCTCGGGGAAACATTTCATGGGCTTCCTGCTGCTCCGTCAGTAAACATGGCCCAGCCCCAGTGCTTGGCGCTTTGGTGCAGGACTTAGCGTTGCTATGGGAACTGAGCCGCACCCGTTATCACAACTTCAGCTGCTGCTGCATCGCTGGATAGCATGGTCGTGCTGACCCAGAAAAGAAGAAAGTAAGAAATGAAATATGCCTTTAATACATCAGCTTACTATTGTAAAAGAAGGGGGAAAATGCTCAAATATCCCAAAATACCCCCTAAGCTTCCCTTTTCCACATGTTCGTCCTGCAGTCCACAGTCCCTGGAACATTTCATACAAGCAGTAAATTCTACAGCAGAAAACAATACAGCATTAGCATTCTGATGCAACCCAAGTTCCACAAAACTGACCAACCTGAAACAAGAAAATTCTTTTCTGGGATGTGCAGAGACCAGACATGTAAATACCGAATATGAATCATGTAATTTTGCTTCTTCTTACAGAACAAATAGATAGTTTAGCCAAACTGATACTAAAACTAAGTTAGCAACTGAATTTAGCCTAATGGACACTCCTAAAGAAAGACCTCAGAATTTTTACTTTTTTGAACAATAAGACACAAAACAAGAGTAATCCCTTACCAAACTCCACTTGAAATGAGAAATTTCTCAGAATAGAAATCAAAAAGCACCAATCATAAATGAAGCCTTGGGTTTCCTTCCAGAGACAGAAACCCAGTCTGTACAATTTATTTGCCACAACATTTCTGAGTAGTATCTTCTGTCAAAATAACCATCCCTCTTTGGCCTATGTAGCTCATACAACAACCTTTTTCAAAAATTACTTTCCACTGGTGCTGCCTTATCTCCTCTAAGATCCTTAACCACTAGATCAATAATTTCAACTCAAGATGTTCTCAACATATATTAGCGGTAACAGCAACACAGTACCTCACTTCACATTTACAATAGACCTGATATTTTGTTAAAAATGCAGTCAGCAGTTTTGTACTTCTCAGTAGTTTAAAGGAAAGTTCTGTGAAGGGTTTGACTACATAGTATGCAACGAGCATCAGCAGAACCACAAACTCTTCACACTGCCTCAGGTCCAATTAAAGAGAGCTGCATCTGGACTTCCTCAGCCCTGGAAGCAAGCAAGTCATAGCTCCATCTGGCTGCCTTACTGACCAAATGTAATGCAGAGAAGAGAAAAGAAAAAGAGAGAGAGAGAGAGAGAGAGAGAGAGAGAGAGAGAGAGAGAGAGAGAGAGAGAGAGAGAGAGAGAGGCAGGAGAATAAAATGAAGTGTGACAACATATGAATTTCAAATTTGCGGGAGACATCAAAGTGCACCATCCTGGGTGCCTTCAACAAGGACGCTCGCTGATTTTTAATTCTGTTTCCCTGATTGTATCAGCAGCCTAACGAAGAGCACAGGCCCTGCCAGAGAGCGGCAGCAAGCAGGGATAGATAGAGAGAACCAAAAAGAGTGAGAGATGGAGAGAGCGACAGAGATCAGAGAGGAGAGAAGAGGAGATGGAGGAGTGGGAAGGAGAGAAGAAAGGAAGAAGCTCCCAAACACAGACAGCTCGACCCTTTGTTGTCCTAGCGATCACAGAGACCCTTTCATCAGAGAGGCAGTTTCTACTCTTCTCCATTTTGGTAAGGAGTGTGTGTGTGTGTATGTGTGTGTGTGTGTGTGTGTGTGTGTGTGTGTGTGTCCATTCAAGGACTTCTCCCAAAAAGAAAACCAAAAAACAAGATTTCATGTATTTAATGTATTTATTTAGCAACACATTTCATTAATGTATAAAATCACTGTACACTGAAAACCAGTGTAACTTCACCTAAATAGAACCATGCGTATCTATCAGGTCATCACTTTAACATGGTAAACTCCAAACGAACATGTCATCACTCTTATAACAGAACTGTCTAATTCCACATTTGTAACAGCATCAATCTTACTGCCATCATTAACTTTTACTGGGAAATTGATCTTGGCAGTGAGTATGCTTGGCTATTAAAACCACTATATAACTAAATACAGTTCGGAGAATCGCAGTAAAAATAATGAAAACTTTAGCAGAATGTATTGTTTGTAAAGCTTTGTCGATTAGTGGAATACAGTTACAGTTTGGGTTCTGATTCCAGCAGTTGCATATATGAATATACACCAATCAGGTGCGACATTAAAACCACTGACAAGTAATAAGTGAAGAACACTTAGGGGGATCATGTGTTTTAGGCAACAAGCCAACTGTCAGTTCTTAAAGTTGACGTGTTAGAAGTAGAAAAAATTGGCCAAAGGATCTGAGCAACTTTGATCAAATTGTGATGCCTAGACAACTGTGTCAGAGCCTCTCTAAAAGCAGCAGGTGCAGTGTTCTTGGAAGAAGGTGACCTGGTCTGGTGAGTCACATGTTCTTTCATCATGTGGATAGCCAGGTGCATGTGCATTGCTTACCTGGGGAGGAGGCACCTGGATGAATTATGGGAGGAAGGCAAGCCGGTGGAGAGAGTGGATGCTCTGGGCAACGTTCTGCTGGGGCACCTTGGATCCTGCCATTCATACAGATTGGTTTAAGGAACAATTTACAAATTCGCTGGATATTCACCAGATTTCAGTCCAGTTAAACATCTGAGGGATGTGCTGGACAAACATGCCTAATCCATGGAAGTCCCACCTCTCACATATACATGACATTAGTGATAACCCAGTGAGTGTTCCACAGATGTAAATAGTTCTATAGATGTAAACAGATATGTGGACCACTTCCCAGACCACATAATAGTGCTGTTTGCTCTGGGAATATTCAGCAGAAGTTGACTGTGCAGTGGGAATGACTGGGGCAGCATAATTAGCTCAGAGCATGGCAGCCAGACAGGAATGTGAGGCATTTGGGCTGCTGGCACACACTTGTGCCAACACTGCTGCTGTGCCAGACTAGCTAACAAAGTAAACAATCCACTCTGTGAGCATGTGTGTGTGACTGTGTAAGCAAATGTGTGATTTCCACATACAGAATTTGTTGCTCCATAAGGATCAAAAGGACTACCTTTAAAAACAGAGCTCAAAGCCTACTATCTGGTCATTCATCTTTAGAACTACTTCTGTGACTACTATAAATAATTCAGTAACTTCTACAGACCTGTCATCCAAACCAAATTCTGAGCAGGACTACTGGGCAGCTGGGCCTTTTGGACCTCTATGGGAGGACACTTGTTTAATCGAGTATAAATCTCTGCTGACCAGGTTAGCAAAAATGTTGACTGTGCTATCCTGATCACTCTGCAACTGCTTCTTATGTGATTAGAAGTAAAACATGCACGGAGGGTAAATAAATTAAGGAAATAGTTTAATTGTGCTGAGATTTACTCTCCTCTGTCTAAAATTTCAACAATTACAAACTGCCAAATTGCTATTTAAGAAAGTGAGGAAATGAAGTGTGGGTCCACATACTGAAATGTGTTTAAAATGTTAGCTTAAACACACACACACACACACACACACACACACACACACACACATATATACATTGTTGTTTTTTTACTTTAAATAAGCCATAGGCTTCCAGTGTATGACATATCAGTGTAATGTCAAACAGGCCACTGTTACGGTCTGACCAGCGGCCATAGTGATGCCGCTGCTTTTCTGTTTTGGTTTAGTTTCCGGGTCTTTTATTTTGATAGGTTTTCTAAGGTTTTGTCACGTGTGTTTTGTTTCCATCTGTTCTTGGTTTGTTCTTGATTTGGTTGGGTATTTATGTTCAGCTCATGGTGACGTTCACCATGAGCCCATCGCCTGATGTTGAGGCACCTTAGTTCTGTTTGTGTTCCTGGTGGCCCTCGTGCCCTTTTGTTTTGAGCGTGTGCCAAATAAAGATCCACAAAGATGGATTCCTGCCTGCCTGTGCTTTCCTTTCGCCTTCCAGGTAAATCCGAGCTCGGACTGTACGGCCCGGCTCGTGACAGCCACAAAATAATTTGCAGTCACAGTTCTAAAAATGGCACTTTATGCACAATGATGTTCATTGACTTCCATGTGAAATCAAATCAAATAATTTTGCGCTAATGATATCAGCCAAGTGGTAAGCACAGTAACCTTTATATTTTGCTAGTAGACACATTTAATTAGTGTGACAAGAAACAAAACAACATTTCAAACAAAGTTTCTTGGTTGTAAGTATAATTTTAGGAAAAGCAACACTCCCCTAAAGTATAATAATGTTCAGAAAACTATACACATATATACAGATATATCTCCTACATTTTAAAAATAGCATCCTACAGTGAACTGATAAATATGTGTGTTTAACCATTTAGGAATAACAAAGGCTGTTTGGGCTGAAAAATAATATCTTGGTTAACTTTATTCAAAGACACTCCATATACATTAATATTAAAATATATTATTTTAACTTGTTCATTTTTCAAATCTTTTCTCTTATTGGGTAATCTTCAAATGTGATTTTTTATGTTTTCCTAGTCAAATATCTTTTTACCTTTACAGTATCATTTCTACTTTAGAATAGTAAAGGTTAAGGTACTGTAAAGGTTACTAAACATTGCTGACATTACATGAAGTAACGCAAGTACATTCAAATACAAAGAAACTGTTGCTTGTATTTTCTTGACTGATGTGCAACTGAAATGTACTGGTCATTGAAATCACACACTCACACAAAAACACTGTGGTGTCCATGTTCATTATGTTATTTCCCTTATTAATTGTTAATTCTTACTGTACAGTATGAGAATAACACCACATACTATATTCAGAGAGATGAGGGCACAAACTAGCACTCTTGTTTTTATTTATTTTTTTGTTTCTTTATTTTTTTATTTCGTATTAGCGAATAAAGCGGTTCTGCACACCTAATGTTTTTGCAACTAATAACTGTATCCCAGCCACAATACAACACTGCTGGTCTTGTTCTTCTGGTTACTTGGAATTCAGCCAAATGTACTTAAATGTTTTGTAGACTGTGGATCATTTCTCATGTAAATAAGACTACACTAACAGTTATTTAAGTGATGTAGATGATAAAGGTGTCATTAAAGTTGATAGAGGTGATACAGGAGATATTAATGTTTAATACAGGAAATGTTTTTGAAATATTAATTTGCCTTAAAAACCAATTAAATTCTAAGACATAAAAACAGGAAAAACTAAAACTAAAAAATGGGACTTTAAACTACTTTAAACATGTCAAGACTTTCAAAGATTTGGGATGTATTATATTGTATATCTTTGGGTGATATATTTAGAAATTGTGCTGGTTATTTAATATAGTTCCAGTGTAAATATCCTCTACATATTCACAAGCCTAATGGCATTTAACTTACTTTTCACTTACTATTGACAATAAAATATGTGTTCATAAAGTATTCACACACATATATGCATATATATGTAAAAGTTAAAAACAAATAAAGGTGATGCAACAGGTAACAACATTATTATACACCTAAATAGGGAAAAAAACACCCAGCAATGACTTCAATGTGCCTGTCACCTGCTTTTAAAATATTTAAATAGAAAGTCCACAGAACCTTAACTTGTCAGTTTCACATAGGTGAGTAATTATCGAGTATGGCACAAATTTATCTTCCTTAGTGATAAGGAACAAGACAGTCAAGAAGAGTTACTGGGTGACCTGAAAGTAGGAGGAAAAAGAGTTAAACAGGAAATAGTATACAATGAACAGTCACTCCGACATCCCACACAGTACAGGTGGGATTATCTTGATGTGGGGCTGGTTCTGTGGAAACAGAACTGGGGCATTACTCATCATCAAAGGAAACATGAATGAAGTTGTATCCTTTGCAGTTGAAGATTATATAATCTCATTGACCAAGAAAAATATATTCACATTTATACATTTATATTTACACACACACATATATATATATATATATTATACTATACACATTTATGACACTTCTGGAAGCATTAAAGTTAAAGCACACACATACTATATATGTGACCATATAGCTCTTCTCTTATTGGACAGTCTACATAATAGTTCAAGGTTTTCACAGTTACTAGAAAAGTGTACATGAAATATCTCCAGTTTTCCCCTTTAGACCAATCTCTGTTGTTGACTGTAATTGTTTATAAACTATAAATACACAAGTATATCCAAATAATTGACAAAAAATGCTCCTTTAGACTTCTCCAGATGATGGAAAAAGACCCGAGCTACTGAAGCATTACTTAAGCATGACTTTTTTCAACCCAATCTTCTTATTATAGACTTCTCCAGAATGTAATTGTCAATACCAGCTTTGCAACAAAGAACTAACATTCTTAATTTGTCATCTCTGAATATTATTTTCTTTTTTAATAACTATAAATACTTTTTCATATTTATATATTCACATTATGACACTTCTAGAAGCATAATGCTAAAAACATCTATGGTTTGAGGAAATAACAATGGATAGTCCACAGACGCGCAAGGGACCATTCACGTTTCCTGTACTCTATCATTCCACATAGGCTTAACACACCATCCATAAAAAAAGTCTCTTAACTCATTTTTATATGTTTTTTCCCTATTCAGATGGAGATAGGCAGGAAGTAAGCCTTGCACAGTAAGTAACCCAAGTTGACTGAATATGTTCAAATGCATTAATAAATTAAAGTACTTAATTTACTGTTAGAAGTTTGTTAACCCAGATTACCTACTGGGTTAACCAGGTGAGAAATGTTTTACAGTGTTTTATAGTGTTTTGTAGTGTTCTCTTTTTATATATTTTATGTATGACCAGAAAAGCATACATAAGATATCGGCAGGTTTCACATCCAAATCACTGAAACAAAAATACCTGAATCTTGTTTTTGGTTCAAAATGTTTGCCCAAATGCACTAAAATTGACAGTTCCTGCCACCTAGTTTAGCACATAATTGTTCATTGTCATTGCTTTTATCATTTGTGTGTAAGGATTTGCTTTCGAAACGTTGCCGTTCATCATTGGTCACATTGGTTATAAATAAATAAATAAATAAATAAATAGGCTTGTACTACTACTAGGCAAAAGTCTTAAGTTACCACTCATTTCTTTATGTTTCCTTTCCTTTATTGCCACAAAAATACTATTTTATGACTGTCTTACCTTTGGCATTTTGACTGGATTAAACATAAAAATGGAGCAAATATTTTATTGCGACAGATTGCAAAGTGGCAGGCCGTGAAATGCCTTAATAAAGGCGTTCCAGCCACTCAGCATTCAGTTTCACCAGCATCTTAATCATCTGTAATCATCTGCATATGATTCTTCAATGGTTCAGGACTTAACTTTAAGGCTTCATTATGCATGAATGATACATACATAGGTCACTGGGCTTAACAAACAAAAGACATTCCTCTGAAACTGGCCAGGTGCAGGGAAAGGACTGAAAATGAAAGCTGTTGAAGTACTGTTCTAGATTAAAAGATTAAAAAAAAGATTAGATTAAAACAAAGTCTGGTTCTTTGGAAGCAAAAATAAGGAGTGGCTCACTTTTATATAGGACTTCACCGACTCTCAGGTCTCTGGAGGAGGACAGCATCACAGATCCAGTCGTACACACACACAAATACACACACACACAAATGCACACATACACATATAAATATATAAATAGGCATAAACACAACAAAACCACTAAGAGTGCCCTATGGCACAAAGACAGATCAGTACATCTGTGAATTCTTTGTCTTGTTAAGCTAGGTGTCACGTGTCAAACTGCCCACATGAATGCCCAGACTCCAGAATATTACCCAGAGCATCAAGCTACTTTTGCCTGGCTTGTATTCTTCTAATAGTGCATCTTGGTGCCACCTTAACAAGGTAAACAGTGAACACTACCTGGCCATCCATGTACCAGGCTGTTCACGTTATGGCTGTATACATTATGTAGAAGAAAACAGAACTAATCAGACCAGGCAACATCTTTCCAGTGCTCTCGTGTCCAGTCTGACTCTTGCTTCCCATTATAATTACTTTTGGTGGCACACTGGTCAGAGTGCCTACTAGTGTGGGCGGCACTCTGACCAGTTTGCAGCTACACAGCTCCATACTGTGTGTGTGTGAGCGAGTGAACGTGTGTGAGAGAGAGTGAGAGAGAAAGAAAGAGAGAGTGTTTGTATGTGTGTGTGTGTGTGTGTGTGTGTGTGTGTGCGTGCGCGTGTGTGTGTGTGTGTGTGTGTGTGTGTGCGCGTGTGTGTGTGTTAGTTTCAATGGTCCTGTAAACAACTATTTTTTTGTTTTAAACCCATGTTTGTTTTAAGAACTGAAAAATGTTTTTAAATAAATACAAATAACAACAAAGAAAGAAACACAAATAAACTAAAATACACTAAAATGAAACATTTCTGTCACATTATTGACATCATTGATAATCTGGTTAGATTCTAGCACGGCTAGACATACTAAGTATAACAAACAGTTACAGTCCTATGCAAAAGTTTGGCGTCCCCTCAAAAAAAAACATATTTTGGTCATTTCTTTAATTGAAAAGATGTAAACACTGTCTCTCTAGGAAATGGAAAAAATGCACTATATTTTCAGCAAACACTGATGCATAGTTACCTTTTATGTCATAAATTGAACAAATATGAAAAATAAAAACATTATTGTGGCACTCTACAAAAGTTTGGGCATCCTACATAATCAGTACCTCTTCTGGCAGATATCACAGCTTGCAAATGCTTTTTATAGACAGCTAAATGCCTTTCAATTCCTGTGCTTGGGTTTTTCACCCATTCTTCCTTGCAAAAGGCTTCTAGTTCTGTAATATTCTTTGGCCGTCTTGCATGCACAGTTCTTTTAAGATCTACCCACAAATTTTCAGTGATGTTTAAATCAGGGGACTGTGATGGCCATTCGAAAACCTTCAGCTTGTGTCTCTTGAGGTAGTCCATGGTGGATTTCGAGGTATGTTTATGATCATTGTCCTGTTGTAGAAGCCATCCTCTTTTCAGCTTCAGCTGTTTGCTTCCAGAATTTGCTGGTGTTTAGTGGTATCCATTCTTCCCTCCACCCGTGCAATGTTTCCTGTGCCACTAGCTGCAACACAAAGTCAAAGCATGATATTTCCAACCCCATGCTTAATAGTTGTTCTTGTCATGAAATGCTGCTCCTTTTTTCTCCAAACATGCCTTTGCTGATTGCGGCCAAAGAGTTCTATTTTAACTTATTTTCAAAATGCATCAGGCTTCTGTTCTGTTGCATACTTCTGTCTGGATTTCATGCAGATAAGGTTTTCTTCTCCATGAACAACTTTTGCACAGTGCAATAATAATGTTTATATTTTATATTTGGTTCAATTTATGGCATAAAAAACAACAATGCATCAATTATTTTCCATTTCCTAGAGAGACTGGGTTAACATCTTTTCAATTACAAAATCACCAAAATCTGTTATATATCAAGGGGTGGCCAAAGGTTTACATAAGAGTGTATGTATAAATAAATAAATGTATGATATTAATGTCAAAAGGGTAATAGCAAAATATTATGATTAGGTTCATAGTACATTTTTATATAGTTATTCATAATGATTCATAATTTATTTTTAGACTTACTGCTTGTTAGTTATTTAGTCTGTTTCAGACAATTAATAAATTAATTACTGTTAATATTATTAGAAATAATATGAATACTGTTTATATTGATTATGCTTAATTATTAGACCTCTCAAGTTTCTGGTTCAGCCTACCCAATAGATCATTAGATTAAATAAAGTGAATTGCTGACAGAGTTTCACAAATTAATGCAATGTCTTAAAATGTTCTCAGTTGGCCTGTGACTTTTGGTCAGTAGCCTACTGCGTGCGAGTGATTGTGCAGGGTTTCAGTCATCCCTGACAGCACTTAACCCTTGTAAGGTCTTCGGGTCTGTGGGAGACGTTTTCAGTTTTTAGCTTAAGGAAGATTATACAAATAAATGTAATTGGTTTTTTTTAAAACTGAGATTCATTAGCCTTTGCTCATTTTATGTGAGGAACATAAACCAGAAAACATTCACATTGACCTCAACCATGCCCCCCCTTCACATTTGTATTACATACAGGGTCTTTGGGTCCACTGGACCTGGGGCTAGTAAAAGTGTGGAAATTATGGCTGCACGATTATGGCCAAAATGTTAATCACGATTATTTTTGATTAATATTGAAATCACGATTATTAA
>JBBPDB010000007.1:14896877-14929685 GCA_037974465.1 Brachypetersius altus | reverse complement strand
GTTAGAGAAAGGAAGAGAAAAGAAATGGGAAAAAATGCTCGGCAGGAAATTTGTATGGAAATAGGCAGAGCCCTCCTCGCTCGAGTAACCGGTGGATGTCCAAATTCAGACGCAGAGAAATTCAAAAACGAACGACAGAAAAAGAAAACAAATAGATAGCACGTTTATTTTAACAGACCAAACCAAAGCCTGTGGAAATGGCATCAAATGTGACAGAACGTGGGAAAAAATCACACTTGACAGACTGTACTAGACTAGACAAGATACTGCTTCGGGAACGTGCGCACATCCAGTGAAAATGCTGAAGACCCAGTCCAGACCAGCTGCTGCTAATGTGCTAGTGTTCATCACTTGCTGTCACTGAGGGAACTTAAGTTTGAACTCAAGGATGAAGCGGAGCGCAGTGGAAATTTCTCTGTGCGGCATTTCATCCGTTTCTGCTTGGAAAAAACAGTCTGAGAGAGGCTTAAACAGCAGGAGTCGTAGTCAACATTAAAACCACTGCGTGTGTTAACAGAGTTCAGTGGCGGGTGGCTCGTGGAATATGTTCAGAGTAGTAATGTACTTGAAAGGGGAGAGATACAGTTAGTAACCACACTAATTTAAAGAAAGGGGTGGGGAGGCTTGTCTTATATCTCAGTGAAGAGGACCGCACTCCCCCACGTGGTTTAGGTGCAAAACAACTCACAAAGACTCATTTGGTAAAAAAAAAAAAAAAAAAGAAGGAGAAGAAAGTGTGTGTCTGAGTGAGAGAGAGAGAGACAGAGAGAGATAGAGAGAGCGGCCAATTGCGAGGGAGTGCAATCACAGACGCGGACCTGGGGGAATCACGGGAGGCTCGTCGCGCGCCCAGACCAATCTCCGTTCGCTGGGGGCGTGTCCTTCCTGTCCTCGCCACGCCTCTCGGCAGGTCGTCGCCTTCCCCGGCTCTAAAGCCCATGAGCGCCTGGAGAGGGGCCGTCAGTGTTTTCCCGCAAGTGCGAGCAGCAGCATCAGCATCAGCAGCAATGGCCACGACGGCACAGTACATTCCGCGGACTAACACGCTGCCCTCAAATCCACTCGTGCATCCAGATTCGGACCGCATGCACCAGGGCACCACGTACCGCGAGGTGCAGAAGATGATGCACCACGACTACCTGCAAGGGCTGGCGGCTTCCAACGCGGGCCACCCAATGAGCCTGACGCATCAGTGGCTGCCCACGTCCGCCGCCGACTGGAGTGGACAGACGGAGCACAAGAGTGGCCGAGACGATCTGCCCGCGTCCGCGTACCAGCGCGCGCACCTTGCGCACCAGCCGAGCCAGGGCGCCCACCACCCGCACCATCACCACCATCACCACCACCACCAGCATCACCAGCACCATCACGGTGGCTCGTGGGCGGCGGCCACGGCGCACCACCTGCCACCGCTGTCTCCAGGCACGGGCGCACATCAACCGCCGCTGCTTTACTCTCAGACGGGCTATGGCATGCTAAGCGCGCCGCTGCAGGAGGACGCGGGCGGAGGAGGCGGCGGTGGAGGCGGAGGCACGGGAGGAGGAGCCGGGAGCGACGGCGCGCTCGAGGGGTCCCCGCACGCACCCTACGGCCACCAGCAGCAACAGCAGCACGAGCTGCACTCGGACGAGGACGCGCCCAGCTCGGATGATCTCGAGCAGTTCGCCAAGCAGTTCAAGCAGCGGCGCATCAAGTTGGGCTTCACGCAAGCGGACGTGGGCCTCGCGCTGGGCACGCTCTACGGCAACGTGTTCTCGCAGACCACCATCTGCCGCTTCGAGGCGCTGCAGCTGAGCTTCAAGAACATGTGCAAGCTCAAGCCGCTGCTGAACAAGTGGCTGGAGGAGACGGACTCGAACAGCGGCAGCCCCACCAACCTGGACAAGATCGCGGCGCAGGGCCGCAAGCGCAAGAAGCGCACGAGCATCGAGGTGGGTGTGAAGGGCGCGTTAGAGAACCACTTCCTCAAGTGCCCCAAGCCCTCGGCGCACGAGATCACCTCGCTGGCCGGCACACTGCAGCTGGAGAAAGAGGTGGTGCGCGTGTGGTTCTGCAACCGCAGGCAGAAGGAGAAGAGGATGACGCCCGTGGGGGTCCCGCACCCCAGCATGGAGGACGTTTACGCGCAGGCCGAGACCCCCCCGCTGCACCACACACTCCAGAGCCCCGTGCCGTGACAGACTGAACCATTGACTGCTCCGTGCGCTCATGTCCAAAATGACTGAGAGAGAGTGAAAGAGAGAGGCAGAGAAAGAGAGTAAGAAAAAAGAGACCAATAGCAGCAGGAAGGGGTGAATAGAAAAGGAACTAAATGGATTTTCTCAGTATTTCATCTCTCTTTCATTGCGTTTTGTTTGTCCCGAGAGGCGACACACACTCGCTTTACAGCAAAAAGTTGGGTTGAAAAGAGTTTTGGTGTAAGTTTTTGGTGATGGTGGCGCAGACAGAGCGAAAGAATCAGTTCCATGTGCGATTAGGGCAAAAAACAAATAGCTGTTTTCTCTGAAATAATAACGGTCTGAGGGTGCATTGTGGAGAAAAAATATTTAAAAAAAACCTACACCGATTTATATAGCGCTGCTCAAAGGGAGCCCATTTTCACACAAAGGAGACGGTGTGTGTGTGCGTGTGCGCGCGTGTGTGGTTGTATTAGTCTAATGTAGATGAACAGGGGCTGGATGGACCCTACACGAGCATCGCCTCTCCTCTATCTCCTGTGCTGTTTCTCTTTAGTTTGGGAACTTTCCAAGTTTTTGCGTTTCAGTGAAAATGTTGTTGTGTTTGTTCTGTAAATCCACACGCAGCATGACCTCCAGAGCGGAACGAGCACCTGCAGCGCTCCCAGATGAGGCAGAGTCAGAGCGAGTCCTGCACTGCAGGCGCCGCTTCACCTCTGGGGAGCCGCGTGGTGCCTCCTGCCACTCTAGGCTTTGGTTTGTCCTTCGAGGAAACAAAAGCTCGAGCCGTTCTATGTCCCAGCCACTGAGCCATGATGTGGAGAAGTGGAGCACGAGCTTTTTGTCTCCATGCACACACCATTCACATGTAAACACACACACAGACACACCAGCCATTGGCCTGAAGTATAGCACACAAGGGCAACAGCCATTCCACACGCCCGAATTTCTTATTTAACTTTTATTTTGGTGTTTTTCCTTCTTTTTTCATGAGCACTTATTCTGTTATAATGAGGCTGCAGTTGTGTGTGATCGTGTCCATGCTGAATGAAAGTGTGCTAGTTTTTAATGGCAGGTCATGGGAAATGTCTTCTTCTTCCTTCTCCTCTTCTTCCTTTTCTTCTTCCTCCTCTCCTTCTTTCTCCACTCCCTCCTCCTCGTCTTCATCCGGTTCTTCTTCTTCTTCTTCTTCTTCTTCTTCTTCTTCTTCTTCTTCTTCTTCGCCTTGTTTACAGTCTCCATAAAAGACCCCCGGGTTTGTCCGGGTGGGTTTATCTGCCCGGTTAAAGGGTGCTGAGGGTGAGAGGGCTAAAGTGCAGAAGTGCTCAATCTCAGGTAAAATCCCAGCGCCTGCCCAGCTCCACTCCTCTACAGCCCACCGTGGACCACAAGTCTTACTGAGCCCCTCACCATCCCACTCCAGTTCTGACTCAGACCCACCGGATAAAGGGAGACATTATGTGGGAGAAAGGCAGCTGCTGTGGGACTATTTCTGTTTCTTTTCTTTCTTTTCGTTTTTCTTTCTTTCTTTCTGTGGTTCTTTGTGTGTCTGAGAGCAGCACATAAACCGAGGGACCCTGACTTTGTGTCTTTTCTCAAAAAAAGGCATCTGTGAGCGAACAACTTGGAGCAGGTGTTCATTTTGCAATCCTGTTATTTGAAACAGTGTGGATATACAACTCTTTTTCCAAAAAAATCAGAAAAAATCAAAAGATTTTAAATGAATAGTTGTCATGATTATTTCCAATATGTAAATATGTCCAATATGTAAACATATGTATTTGTTCTGAGTTTTGTTTTTGAGGTTTCTTTTCTTTTCTTTTTTCCTGTTTCATTTCTTGTTCCTTCTGAGCAGTTTTGTACACTTACTAATTCCGAGAAGATATTTTAATATTTCATTTATGAATTTGACTGTTTATATATCTATATATTTATTTCTTAAATGTGTTTGGAGCTTTTTTGGTTGGGCTCTGTTAATTATGTTGCAGTGGATTACAAATGTTTTGTTTACTACATTTGGTTGTACGTTGATTGCGAAATGTAGACTGCAAAGTCACATTTATATTTATGTTATAGTAATATTTTATTACTTACATAAAACGTATATACAAGAACTTGCCTTCTGTCTTTTTTCAACACAAAATGACCTCTCTGTTTTCTGAAAAATACAGCTGCAATAATTATAAACATAAAAAAATAATAAAATATTAAGACCAATAACAATAATGTGTGATGTTAACAAATAATTAATTCCTGATAATAATATTTTTATTAATAAATAATAAAAAAGAATCATCCGTATGTCTTCAGTCCTTATAGCAATTAAATTCCCAGCATTTTCTAATGAACTTGTTCAGGTTTGTTATATGAAGATTGTATTATAAGCGCTTCTTTACATAATTCACTAAATTCGCTAAATAACACCAAACCCAATATTATTTCCATAACCATGGCCTGGCAGGACTGTAGTAAATCATTCGTACTAATTACAAACGTTTTCATGTGAATGATCGCTGATGATATTAGGACCAAATGTGATTAATTGGGGAAAAAGCTGAGGCATGGAATTGGTGTATGTAAAGGTACAGAGGGTTTTTTATTCATTAATAGACGTTAAAAGTGAGGGGGAAAGAACAAATAAAAGAAAACACAGAAGTTATGTATTTCGACGTGACATGGTCCTCCCGTTTCTTCATCTTTGGTAAAGTAATGGTGATATAGATAATGAACAGAAATAACATAAACATAAGTAAATAAAATAAATTAAAATAGTGCGTAGATAAATACATACAACTGTAGTGGGAAAGACCTATTTTACGCGCCAGGTTCGTTGGTACGATTTTAACCCTCAGGTGAGCGAGGATATTTTTGGATGTTTTATGATTATTTTATTATTATATTAGAAATATTTATATTCTGGCGAAAGTTCCATTACATTCAAATGTTCTGAACATGATTTTGTCTTTATTCAGATTTATTAACACGGCTTGTTAAAGCTGAAACACTGTTCACATACTGCATCAGCAGAAAACGGGCTGCAATGAGAAAGAAAGAGATTTTTGTGTTCATAAAAAATTGACTCAAATATGTAATCAGCTCATCTAATTAGAGATGAACTGACCATAACAGAAAAGAGACGATTCTGTCTGAGTGTTTCTGACATTGCGTTTTCAACTCTGCTGGTGAAGATTCAGCTTTTTAAAAATCAATTTAACATCGTCCTCAAGCTGGAAAAGAGGTTTTTCTTCTTCAGGAAACTTGGTGAAAATTAGTTTGTAGCCAAAGGTAGACGAGACCGTTCTGGCCTACAGGTTGATCCATCGACACCACGAATACAACACACACTCAGTATTTCAGGTAAAGTCTCAGTACACTCAGTACACTCTCTCACACACACAAAGAGAGAGAGAGAGGGCGGGGGGGTTAAAAAAACATGAGCCTGGAGTAATGTTAAAATGTGCTTTTAAAGGTCAGAGTGCGTTTTTAGTACTGACAATTGAAACACAGCCGCCTGAAAATCTTTGTGGTTGTATTTCAGTTATTTCAGTACAGCCGACTTCATAGTCCTGTCCGAGTGTGTTTTTCAGTGTCTGAGTAATTTACGCCAAACACCAAAATCAGAATTCAAAACCCACTCTTCATTTTTCTAATAGAGTAAACTTCTTCAGGTGAGCCGCATGACGCGGGTAAAACTGCTCGATCACGTGCACGTCGAAATGGTTTTCACCTTTAAAGTCCGAGGAAACGAGTTAAAAAACAACAGATAATAATATAGAAATACTAATTTAATATGCGATTGTGTTTTTCAAGGCAGTCAAATATGTCGTTCTGAACTGAAGGTGTCCAAGGAGCCAAAAAACTCTTGAAGACTTAAATAGAAGAACAGCGAGTCTTTTGCGCCCCCTAACGGCCAAGAGGGTCCATGCAAGAGCAGACCTTACTGAGCAGTATACTGCGCTCTCGCTCGCTCTCGCTCTCTCTCTCTCTCTCTCTCTCTCTCTCTCTCTCTCTCTCTCTCTCTCTCTCTCTCTCTCTCTCTCTCTCTCTCTCGTGGAGACGTCGTGGATTAGAATGATAGACTTCTAATGCTATTCAGTTATATTTTAGAGCAAATAAAAGTAATGAGGCAATCACTTGTACAATACAATTGAAAGAAAAAAGTATATAATACTATATGAGCACTCCTATAGGAATAATATATAACATAATCAAATCACATGTACTCAGTATTAGCAAAAAAAGAATAAACTAAGTAAACTAAATATTTACTATTTTTCTAGTACAAAATAGATTTTATATTTGACCCTTTAAAAACATTCTTGCTTTCACACAGAAGATAAAATCTATGTACAGAATTTAATGGTTGACATCGTCAATATAGCTGTAGTAATCAATTTTACTGATGAAATAACAAACATCTGGATAAACTATTCTCAAGCTGCTAAAGCTGTTGTCATTACGGAAAATTTAACTTTCATCCTTCACTGTCAGTAAGACAGGGCTGACAGATTGGGGTATGGAGTAAGTGGCAGACGAAGGAAACACACTGCAGGTTAGCACCACTGCGGCACTAGTTAGAGGTGGGAAGAGTACTAGAGGGACACAGTGAACCTCTTATATCCATTTACCAATTACCTCAAGAGTGGATGAGACAAGCCACTGCTGTGCTGCGCTATTTGCATGAAAGCCTGCAATTACCTGACAGGTTCCCTCACAGCACGCACACGCAGTGTGAGAGCAAGAAGCCGGACAGCAGAGCCTATATTGAGCCTGAACAAATCTGCAAAGGAGCAGGAAACTTGGGATTCAGAGTCCAGTTTTATTGACCTGTAGGGCAAAAATTACTTGCAAGAACCTCCTACTGCAAATGATCCTCAAGAACATGGACAGACAAGAGCCAGATAAGGAGTAAAAAGAGATTGTCCCAAAAGTCTACAGGCTTTTTATATACATATATTGCAATCTGCATAGTTTTCATATGTTTCTCTTTATGAAATCCTAGCACAGTGCAAGCAAACACTTCTGTCATTGACCCTTGTGGCCTCCTGCAGCCTGCAGGTTGTTTGCTATTGCTGACAATGTGTTCTAAGCAGTGGAGTTTTATACAGTCTTGGTCATGTCTCTGACTAATTTCATCTGATTTAATGTTGCCTTCTTTAACTCACCCTTTGTTGTCATGCTGAGAGTCAATCACACAGAGTGTGGACAAAAAAGTTACAAAACGAATACACTCTACACTTTGTGTTAGTCCAGTAACTAAGGATGCAGTGACACAGGACATGCTGAAGAGCCCTATATCTTTCTTCTCACTGTGTTTGAAACTCATAGTCCCTTGCAACAGCTATCGGTTGCAGTGCTACAAAAATATGCATGCAGTAAATCTAATCACCACAAAGTTGTGTCGACGTTTCATCATACTGTACCGTCGATTGTCAGAAACTGATACTAGTGTTTGACAATTGACTTGGTAAGTAAGTAAAATAACTGCAGACATGTAGAAAAACGTAATGCAGCTTTGGCAGAATTTGATGTTCCGGTACGCTTTGTGCCACCACCGAAGGACAAGTCTAAGGTTAATATAGAATGCCTTATGGGAGAGTGTATGGACATAATAAAGATGAAAAGGTGAACAACAGAGCATGGGATGGCTCATTGATTCTCCATGGAAAGCATAAAGCAGATGTGCATGTGTGATAACTGCAGATTGGTTATCTATGCATAATTACACTCAGCCACAGGGAGAGCCATTCAGAGGCAGCCAGGGCCATCAGGCTTGCCTGAGAAGCAGGAGGTTTGATGCTTTAGCTCTCCCTCCTCGCCACATTATCCATGGGCAGCTCCAGTCGTCATCTGCACAGCCATGGCTCTATGCTGCTCTCAGGCATTTGAGCCCCAACACCGCCTCCTTCATCAGGAGAGTATCATCAAACACAGGAGATGTGGATTAGCAATGATTAGCAGGGATTATAGCTGGTTAATGGTGGGAAAATACATTAGAAGGCACAGGCTCAAAGGGGGGGGTGATGGAGGGGTGGGGGGGGATTTTGCTCACGCTAGCGGATTTGCATTGATCCACAGCAAATGAATGAGGATTAGCCACATCTATCTGCCAACAGATAAATAACATTAAGCACATTATTTGGGCACGGGCTGTTATTAATGACATTACAAACACTACAACAATGCTGGTAATTATGCCTGAATAATGCATTTATTGCTATTTTTACACTCCTGTTCATTCCATAACCATGTGCCTTGATGCTGAGGACTGAAATACACTAGTGTCACATGAATCTCCTGTACATGTTGTATAAGCTCGTGGATCTAGGGCCTGTATTAGGCCTGCCCAGAGCAAACCTAATTTGAACACAGAATAACATCCAGGGTGATTTGTAAGAGTATGGTAAGAATTTTTTGTACACAAAAATGCATTTCTCTGTCAAAAATGCGTGTATTCCTATGGCCTAAAACAAATAAATTGAAATAATAATAGTGACAAAAATGTGTGTTGTTAGCATGCACTTCAATTAAAAAAAACCCTTAGAGCTAATAAAATAATTCTACAACTATTCAATACCTGATCCGAATGCTAAGATGGCTGAATGCAATCAAATGTTTACAACAATTTTTTAACACCAAGTGTAAAGCCTGACCAGAGAGGTTGAGGCTCTTACTGCACCAAGGGTAGGACCTACTCAATCTCAATCCTAGATTTAAGAAACTTATTGGATAAGCAGTTGTCTACAAACTCTTGGACAGGAATTGTAGTGTACATAATTCTACCAAGCTATAATCAAATTCCTGGCCTATCCAGCTCAACAGTACTCTATAATACAACGTATCCTAATGAAGGAATATGCGCCCCTAAAAGCAATCCCTATCCTGATTACTTAGAGTGATGAAGCACCATCTAAAACCTTAGGGACTAAATGCAATGTTCCAGCATCTTCCCAGAAGAGTAGAGACTGTTACTGTAGAAAACGAGGGTAATACCTTCTTGAGAACAGTTAGGCTGTAAGATAAAACATTTTGATAAATCTTGGTCTTCTGGGTGATTCATTGTGGCCTTGCAAACCGAGGTGTGGATTTGTAAGGGTGTCTCCCAATACCTTTTCAAAAGTGAAAGGGTTAAGATATAAGGCTCTAACATAAAGGTGTCGTGTGGAGTCCCAGGTAAATATATTAGTTCCACATTAACATGCTATCACCAGGTGGGTAAGCACTCCCTGTCTTCAGGTCTTTCCCTTCTTCTTTCACAGCCACTCACTCATCCACTGTCTCGCTGTCTCTCTCATTTATGTAGTAAATACCTGACCCCAACAGCGAAAAGGCAGAGTGGGGGTTGTGGGAGGAGGAAAAGGAAAAGATTTCTTTTTTTAATCAAAAATTCTTTCTCTTCCACACCTCAAGGTTTCCCCTCAGAGCTACATGAAAGATAGGCAACAATGTGGCCACACAGTGATCAGCTATTTACCATATGAAAAGCTTCAACAGAGAACTGAGGGGGGAATGCTGTGTTATTTATGATACAGGGCACTGTAGGTATATGCTTTCTCCTTCAAGTAGGCTCTAAGGTGTGGACCTAAATATAGAGGTTATAAGTGCAGGTTTGAAAACTTCCTAGAGCCTTCCTCTGTTTCTGGATTTGTTTCTGGTGGAGATCAGTCACCACCTTGTAGTCTTGAAAAATAACATTTCAAAATGACAAAAGATGCCACCTCGAAGTCTATTAATCTTAGTGGCAGAGAACTGGACTACAGAACAGGTTTTCTGCACAGCTTGTTGTGTTTCAGTCTCCTGAGGACACTAAGCAGGTAAATAGAATAGTTTTATTCCACTTAGCACATCAGAACCTAGGATTATCATCATGGATTATGAGCACGAATTCATGGTGGAAGGCAAATCCCAAGACCTCTGAGGTACCCTTGAGCAAGGTACACACTACTCCATGGGTACCATGTTCCGGGCTGCCTGCTGCTTCACCTGGGTGAATGGGTTAAATGGGAATGGGAAGAATTTTGTGCTATTCACAGTGTGTGCTGTGATGTGTCACCTCACTTTACGCTGTTTAAAGCCAAGGTTCCCAGCTCTGGTCCTAGAGCCAACTGCCTAACACATTTTAGGGTTTTCTTGCACCAATACACACACTTCAACCCAGGAAAACATGTTAATTAATGAATTAGTAGGAACACATATGTTGGGAGGATGGAATTGGAATTGACATGTGCAGTGCAGAGACTGCAGGACCAGGACTGGGAATATACGGTGTAAAGAATCTCAGTTGATGGTTCCTTAGAAACAGTTTTGTGAATGAGTTGTATAAGAGTGTAGAACCTTTTTGTAAGTTTCAAGAGCCTCAGTCATATAGTGCAGCACATACTGGTGATCTCTCTGCTTAAACACACTCACTAAACCGCCCACCCAGAGTAATTGGAGAAACTTGATGTAAAACTTCTGCATCACTGCAGAAATTATATATCCAAGCCAAAAGAGTGTAGATGGAAGTTCTCTTTAGCAGAAAAATCTCTCTAGCACTAATTAGTAGTGGGAAGTAGAATCATAGTTAATTAAATTAATAAGGGAATTAAATTAACTATTTTCATTCAACTCAAATAAATACTTTTAATTAACTAATGTTTAAAACGTGGGTGGTGGTGGCCTAGTGGTAGGATACTTGCCTCTGGACCAAGAGGTCATGGGTTCGAATCCTACCTTCAGCACACCCCCACTGGGTCCCTGAGCAAGACTCTTAACCCCAAGATGTTCCAGGGAGACTTCCCCCTGTAGGGAATGGATGTTGCTTTGGATAAAAGCATCTGATAAATGCCGTAATGTAAATACAAATGATTTACCCACATTGAATAAAAGCAGTTAACTGGCTTGTTATCACATTAGTTACCATAAAAAAATAATACATTTTTGATGGTTAATTTATTGATGTACTGTAGAATCGGATGGATACCTTTGTTGTTAAGAGACATTATGATATACCACTAATCACAAACAGATAAACCACAGTTTCGTACAGGCCAAAATCTTCCCATTATGTTCATACAATTTCTGTGGTCCTTTTTTTTTCTGTCATTACTATGGGTTTATACACATGGCTTGCCATCTGATGTCTCTTATACAAGGCTCTGACACTAAAGGCCTCTCCCAGGAAGATGCTCAAGGTTGCAGAGTTAATAGCTCACCCAGAAGGCCCTCAACTTAAAGGTAGTGTGAAGTCAATGCTATAGACTGCCCAGCACTTCACCTTCAAACCTTGTCTTTGTGTCATGGTCAGCCTGGGGGACTGCTCTTTCAAGACTTAAATCACAAGGTTGATTCTTGAATAAAGAATAGAAAAATAAAACTGCCATAACCTCTGAAGGAAAACTGATAGACAATGGGAAGGTCATGTGTGTATGTGGATATTTTCTGAGCCTTCTAATCAATGCCACAAAAGTATGGTATTTATCATTTTCACAATTTGTATTTGTTTGTATGTGCCTTACATGCATTAATAACTGAGTGGATCTTGGTGTTCACACTTTGTTTAAAGTGTTTCTTATTAACCTTTATTACCTCAGATATCTGAATATACATAAAGAAATTATCACCCTAAAACTGAAGTGTTTACCACACAGCCTTAAAATGTTGTGATAACTAAACATCTAATAGTAAATTGATTGATGAATGATGAACAATGATGAAAATATA
This sequence comes from Brachypetersius altus, assembly GCA_037974465.1. Lineage (NCBI taxonomy): Eukaryota > Metazoa > Chordata > Actinopteri > Characiformes > Alestidae > Brachypetersius > Brachypetersius altus. Next base: position 14,917,806 of record JBBPDB010000007.1, on the reverse strand, counting down.
TTTCAAATAAATAAAATTTCATGGCAGTCCGGTTACTTATTTTTGTATGTAATTTTTTCCTCTTCATACTTATTAATGTAATACATATATACGTACACAGAGAAATTGAACTGTATTTGTTCAAGCCTGATTTAATCTAGTTTTTTACATATTTGTAACACCAAATGATTTCAGATCATACAAAATATAAAGTAAATACAATATCTAATCATTTATAATACAATACTGCTCCACTTTTTAATGTTGGCTTTGTCTTCTTTGCAGAATTGCTTTAATTCAGCCACAATGGTGTATTTATGAGCACCATCAGTCTACATAAAAGTCCTGCCACAGCATTTGGGTGGGGTTCAAGTCAGGATTTTGACTAGGCTACTCCAAAACCTAAAATGTAGGGGTGGTGGGGGTTCTGAGGAGTTCAGATGTGGACATGCTCTCATGCTTAAAATCATTGTATTTTCACAGAACCCAATAACACATAAGCATCAGCATCAGGATTTCTGGTAAAGCACAGAATTCATGGTTCCATTAATAATGGCAAGTCACCCAGGCCCTGAAGCAGGAACAAACACACTACCAAGACCACAACTGCCCAATGGAATGCTGTGTTAGCTTTACACCTTGAATGTGGGGGTCATCAGGGTATTTTTGGGCAAATTATGTTTCCTTTTACCGTGCACCTCTCCTGCAGATATCATTTTTTTCACAGGTTTTTTCTAATGGTTGAATCATATATACTGACCTCAAACAAAGATGATTGTAAATGCACCACATTTGTATACCCTTTGTATATCAGGACCAGTGGCAAACAAAGTTCCTAACATCATTACTTAAGTGAAAGTACAGATGTTACTCCAATACAAGTGAATGTCATACAGTCAAATTTCACTTAAGTTAAAGTGACTGAAGTACTGAAGTACTGATTCCAAAAATACTTAAGTATTAAAAGTACATATTTCACTGCATAGTTGATTTATTGCCACCACAATACCTGATGCATCTAATTTGCTTGTAAAAGATGTAGCATAAGGAAAAAATAGAATGTTAGACGACAAGTTTTGTATGCTGTAATATAGTTTGTTTCAGACAAACATGGCACATGCTTAAAACTTAAACACTGACATATGGCTGTGGATGCGAGCATGAAGAGTTTATGTCCACTCTCTGATAGGCTGTCATCTGCTAAAAAACAATCACATTTTAGAAAAGTGAGACAATAACACCCACTTTCAGAACTGAAGGTAACGAGTAGCAAGAACCTTGATAGAAATGTAGCGAAGTGAAAGGTATGTTTCCAAAAAAACAAAATATAACTACTCAAGTGAAATACAAATACTCAAAAACATGTCATTAAGTACAGTGCTCAAGTAAATGTACTTCGTTACTGTCCACCTCTGATCCAGACTGATATATCTTTGCAACCTCCTGGAATGTCTCTAAATCATGGCATGGCATGCTGCATTTAGAGATATTTTATCCTGCAGATGGCTGGAAAGGTTCTACTTAAGAGATATTTAGATTCATCAGGACTGGCAGTAATCAAGTCTAAATGTGTCTAGTCTAATTGGTCCCAATAATCAGTTAAATTTGGCTAATTGTTTGATGAAATAACTTACTCTTCAGACAAGCCAGTTGGTGTTGAATAACTTTGATACCCCAAAACAAGATTTTTTAAATAAAAAAAAAAAAAAAATTATTTTGCTTTATATACTATGTTGATCCCAGAGGAAATTACTTGTGTTCTTTGCATTTAACCCATTTACCAAGTGAAGCAGTGAAATGCTGGCAATGATGACCATGGAGCAGTGTGTGGGGACAGTATCTTGCTCAAGGATGCCTCAGTGGTGCCACTGGAAGTCCTGGAATTCAAACCCAGAGGCAACTCCCTAAACACGAGGCCATCACCTGCCACAAAAACTCTATTTGAGTTTTTTCCTGATTCATGTGCAAAAATAAACAAAATACAGCAATAGGGGAATACTTTCTCATGGAATTGTGAACATTACAGCTTTAGCCTAGCTTAAGGGAGACCCACTATAATGTCAAGGCAATGTGTCATCTACAAAAATGGACTTTGAGATCAAACATATTGTGAACAGTCGAATTCATATGTATTTCTATAAGTAACACAACATATCATAATATTTCATATCATATGATTCACTCATGAATACTGTTTACAAGTTCCTACACTCTATACTGAGTTCATGCAAGGAGCGTACTTGCACTTCTAACTGACTTAATTGTACGCCATTTAGGAATGCATCTACAGCTCTGGAAAAAAAATAAGATACCACTCCAATTTATTTTTATATCAGCATCTCCATGAGTATGACAAGTGTCTGTTAAATTCCTACACAAGCACCTCATTCTGCTTTATGAGGTACTGATTAGGTGATCACCTGAATCAAATCATATTTAATGAGGAAAAGTATAAAACCCCACTGCTGTAATCAACACACTCTTCTTGCAGTGTGGTCACATTGCAAGAAGAGACTGTTGATTGGATGGCAAAAAATCCTACTAGAAGGACGTCAAAGGTAATTATTTTGTTTAAGAGCGAACAAGAGATTTGTTTTCTAAGAGTTATTCAAGTTCAGTAAACATTGTTATACTTTAAAGAACAATATTTTTATTTGGAAATTGGAAGGAATATTGTCAGTAGTTCTTAAAAACTAAGGTCAAGCGGCCAAGCAGTTCAATACTTGCACATATAAACGATAAAACCTGAGAAACTGAACATATTTGCAGTGGTCTCTAGTTTTTTTCCGCAACTGTATATGGAATTCTTGGCCGATGCTGTCCATGCACAAATGTGTTAATGTCAGTGCTGACGCCGATTTACACACATTCCAAAAACAATGGCACACAGATAAACAAGAATAATCTGAGTTAGAATGATAAAAGTTATTTATTTCTACAGGATAAAAAGTTAATAATATACAGACATTAGCATAGAGGTCCAATATTGCTTATATGCTCTGCTCTTCAGGAATATAAAAAAAGATAAATATCATGAAATATCAGTTTGATTATCAGACAAAATCTAAGAATCAGAAGATTCTGACGTTATCATGTTCTGAAGGCTTTTTCTCAACACTTTCTACGAACCTGAGCACACGCCCAAGAAACTGTGTAAATACACATGACTAATAAAATGTCTCATGTCTCAAACAAGAGATTTCTCATGGAAAAAGCGATTTTTTTCTGTCCCTGTGATCTCTGTGTGTGAGCTGGTTTGAGCCTGGGCTGCCTACCCTGCCCTCCACTATACTGTCACTGGAGAGAAGAGACAAGTGTAAATGAGCCCTTCAACTCACAACAGCCAAAATAACAACAACAACAACAAAAAAGAAATAAATAAGGAAGATGAAAAGAAGGAAGAGAAGGAGGGAAAGATTGAGGGAGAGAGGGAGAGAGAGAGACGGCGCAAGATGAAATGGAGACCTGCTGCTGAGCTCAAGGACGTGGCGCGCGACTGCGTAATTAGAAATGTACACAGATGATTTAGATGCGGAGATGTGATTAGGGAAAGCAGCCCAGTCTTAATCTTAATCAGCTCACTTCTGAGAGTTCCTCATAGACACAGGGGGTGGGAGTGAATGTGTCTGTGTGTGTGTGTGTGCGCGTGTGTGAGGGGGGTACACTCACCCTTCTCAGACATCCTAGACTCCAAGAAACAGCCAGAGTGGCACGATGACACAGACAGACTGAAGAAAGGAGGAGAAATTTTTAGTTCCTTATATTCATGTAACAGAGAATTAAAAATACATATTTTAAATGGGTAATCAAATGGATTGTTTTTGAGACTCTGTATCCTTTCTTATTTTGAAGTACATGCCATACATAATACTCCATATACTTCCTTAACACAGTAAAACATATTTTTAGAACTGACTTTTTGTTTTGTTTAGTTTAGATTGATGCTACATTCTGGGTAACATTTCAGTACAGGGAGACGTTATAATGACCTTGTAAAACCTTTATGAAACCAAATCAAAATTAGTGTGTAGTGTGTATAGTGTGTGTGTGTGTGTGTGTGCGTGTGTGTGTGTGTGTGTGTGTGTGTAGGAGATTACATGTGTGGGAAAATTGGGGAGGAATTGCAAACGCTTAAAACCAATATTTTTTTATTTATTCAGTATTACAGTGCAAAATACACACTGCGCATACATTTCAAACAGCTTAAACAGGCTAATGCAAACTTCTTTTCACCTGAAATGAATTAGTACAACATTTTGTACAACAGTTGCTCACAAAGTCATTGTATTCTGTACATGCTTCAAGAGTCAAATGTCACGAAACAGATTCAAAGTTAAAACTGCCTGTTCAGTGCATTCTGGCATAAAGAGTCATACTGAGTAAGACAATGCCATACTCCATGTGGTTTCCAGATCAAAATGTTTTATGCACTCTATTGAAACGCTAATAAAGGAATTCTTTCACTCAAGAAAGTTTTCCTCATATTGATTTTAAATAATGCTTAATTTAACTTATTACCAGCTACTGGGTTGACGAGGCTAAAGCCTTTAATATTGCAGTAAAATGTGACCCTCTACACTGAAGACATACCAAAGATTGTTTGTAGCCTGAAACAATAGTAAAATATGGACAGCAAAAGGAGCTGCAAATGTAAACAGATGTGGCAGTCCACTATCTGGCGCTTGCGTCCGCCTACTCTACAACCTTCTCACCCTGTGAGAGGGGCCATGCCTCGCTCCCAACTTACTGATGCACAAAAGAGAAGAGCAGACACAAAGAGGCCAATAATGAGCCCAGCAATTAAAGAAACACCAGGCCTCCTCCTCCTTCTATCTCCCTCCCTCCTCCCCCTTCCATCTCTCTCTCACTCTCTTCCTGAGCCTTGTTATTGATCACCTTTAACCTCTACGTTCAGTTGTGTCAGAACTACCATTTAGGTCCCTCCCAAGGGCTGAGCAGCCATCGATGGCACTTCTGCCCCATAAATCATTACAGGGCCTGCAGTGTCTGTCGCCCAGGGGGCTGACATTCAGGGCCACAGGCCCGCCGTTCCCCCTCTGCATGCCCCCATGGGTCAGAGGTCATGCGCACGCCCCCATGCCCGTCACTCCCCTGGCCCACTGCTGCCACTCGTTTGATTTTTAAATCAGAACAAAGGTCAGCAGGAGCTGCGTCCCTCTCTGAGCTGTGTGTGCGCACGTGAGTTTGTGTGTGTGTGTGTGTGTGACAGTCACTTTCACCCCTAATCTCTCCTAATTAATGCCCCTAATCTCACTCTAAGTCGACAGCACAGAGTTTTCTACCAGGAGGAGTAAAGGAGGCAGATGGTGTCAAAGGTGAGAAGCCAAGCACTTGGAACGAGGATTTACTGTCATTTAAGAAAAAGTATCTGAACTTATCCATGTCGATAAAAAGCAGAGTTTCACGAATGTGAGCACCACTAACAGGCACTGCAGCAAACCTAATGACTGTGCAAAAAACAGATTGCGAGGTATGTGCGTTTATTTCAGACTGGTGATTCTAAGGCTGATGCTTTCTTTAGATCTCATGTATTGGACAGATGTCGGCACCCTGAAGCTGCCTGTGTATGCGCATGTGTGTGTGTGTGTGTGTGTGCGCGTGTGTGTGTGTATGTGTGTGTGTGTGTGTGTGTGTGTGTGTGTGTGTTTTTGCTCATCAGCAATTCACAGCCATGCTGTTCGAATGAGATACATTTTCCACACATATATTATCAAAGGTGTTACAGTAATCTTCCAAAATGATCACATCATCATGAAACAATGAAACATTATTTTATGAGAGGATTACCTATATAAGGACTATATAAAGTCTTTGTATTAACATCAAGGGCCTTACTCAAAACAAGATTACCAGTTACTCTTACAACATTGTATTCCCATTTGATTTAACCTGTAAGGCAGAGGCCTAGTAATTTTACTGAAGTCATTTCATAAAGGCTTTTGATAAACTGTAAATGAATATTCATTTTCACAAACGAAAATCCTGTGCTTGAAATTCCTCTGGTAAATTATTTTATAAAACAGTAAGAGAAGAAATGGCTTGTCTGTACTTCTACTTGAGTACAAAAGTACAAAAGTGATTGCTTTTTTCAGTGCTATAAAGTTTGTATGTGGCTTTTTTTATTGATCATAAAATCTGGTATGTGTTTCATTAATGAAACACAAGAAAAAGGAAAGAAAAACAAGAATTACAAGAAGTATTTTTAAATGTACTTAGGTATTGAAAGTAAACGCAGCTTTATTTTATTAAATATATCGTGTTTTCCCGTTTTGAGGAACAATTTCCTGCTTACAGAATTTCAGTATCTGCCTGAAGCGTTATAAACAGGAACAAATATATATATCACTTGCTGTTAGGTCTCTTACATCATTACAATGTCACTCATGTCTATCATATATGTACAGTCATTAGCAGGTAGTTAATACCAGTAATTAACAATAAATTCATTCAAGTCTTTAACTGTAAGTCCATGGGGAAAAGATGTGTTCTCTATAATTTAATGTAATTTTAAATCTGTTAGGCAGCACAATTATCTTTTCTGAGCGAATGTAAAAGATACAGACAAGAATGCTGTGCTGTAGACTGTGAAAGATTAAAGCAAGTGGAGGCCACTGACTGTATTTGCTAAGCAGTCTGTAAGTGTCATATGCCCCCCTCTGACCCCTCCACACCACACCTCACCCACAGCCCAGTGGGGTAGAGCTCCAGCCATTACGGGATGGTGTGCTTTGACTAACAGGATTAATTGTTTTGGCACTTCTTCGAACGCTTGAACACAGCAATTAAATGGTGGCCTTAGGCCTTAAGCATCCATTAGAGTGTGGCTAACTCATTGCAAATTGAGATGTAGTCTATACGTGGGCACAGACGCCGAGCATTCGTACGACCAAGCTGAGAGGAATTGGAGTGACTGAGTGACAGTGGATCACTGTGTGTGTAGTAGGTTAAGCTGACAACTGGTTCCAGTGAAGAGGAACTAGGCCAGCTGAGCAAAACAGTCTTCAAAAGCCCACCGGGTCTACTTATTTGGGGAGGGGAAAAAAGAAACAAATGCACCCTGAAAAACGCAGCCTGCGTTTTAAGTGTGCATATGCCAGGAGGAAAAGTTTTGTGGGGGTGGGTTGACAGCTTTCACGTTCTCTTGCTCTTTCTCTCTCTTTCTTTCTCTCTCTCTTCGTCGCTCTCACTCCCTCAAGCCGTCAATTAGTGAGCTTTTGCTTCTAAGGGCCCAGTTCTTCCTCACATGTGCCTTTGTTGCCGTGGCACTGGCTCCCTCAGTCTGGCTCAGCGTTTGAAGGTTAGGATAAGACGGCAGCCAGGTTATCCGTGGGTCCTCTCTGGGGGGCTGTGTGTGCCTCCCAGGATAAACAGATTGTGGAGGAGGTAGGCTAAAGGCCCTTTCAACCACCCAGCCCTGCTAACACACCAGAGGGGCTTGACTTGGGGCCAGCGTTTGTGCTCTTAGAGCGCTCTTCAAGTGGTCTTCAAAAGGGCCATCGAGTGGAGGCTGTCCAACAACAGAAATTGGTCTGGAGAGGATTTGGTGTAGGCGCAGGACATGCAACACAAAATATGAACTATTTTCTGTCAATTAGCAAATGATGATCACAAATATTCTCCACAGGGATAAGACAAAGATCACCACTATACTCTGAGTGTTGCTTTAATATACTGTTGTTTGATTATGTAATGATGCTGATGACAGTTATCGTAATCAGTGTGATTATTTACTGTTGGACTGAATCGACCAGCTCCTGTAGGGAGGCCCGGTCCCAGCAGCTGTCTCACTCTGAATGGCTCATGAAAGAGCCAGGCATGGAGATCCAGACATAGCCCTACCTCCCACACCTCAGTCCTAGACGGCCAGGCCGAATGAGGAGGTCCCCGACAGGGCTCCATCCATCACAGTAGCTGCCTAACCGCCCACTGTGCTGGAACCCCAGTGCTATAACTCAGCTGTGACGTGGCCATCGATGCCCGCCCTCACACTCATTGCACTTGTTTAGGCCAGTCCAGCGAACTGCTGTCATCCAGCTACCCTCCCGTTCTCTATCACCCCTCCTCTTTCTCCATCCATCAATTCTGCCACGCTCAACAGATGAGTGGCTTTTCAACACTTTCCTGTGTTCCCTCTCTCTACTAGGATGCAAAAGGCCAGGAAAGCCCAAAAGGGACCAATCAGAGCAAAATGACAATACTGATGGCCTTTTGAAAGAGCAGGTGGAATACTCAAGATTGTGCATTTACTGCACATTAATAATTGAAAAAAAGATGATTTTGCAAACTCCATACATTTCACTGTTTGACTCTTGATGGCTTGATGGGTCAAAACAAAAAGGCTACTAGAGTAATGCATCGGGGGAAATTTTATTAACCCTTTCACCTCCAACAGTGACCTTTTCCAGTTACTCTGCGTTTCACTAGAATAGCTGCAAAGGGTCATTTAAAATAAAGCAAATTCTGACTGAAATCACAGATCCAGAAATCATATATATTCAATTTTTATCAAAATCTTTTTAACAATTTGCAACAAATGTCAACAAATAGTTTTGCACATTTTAAAGACCTTTTCATAACGAATGCCCCAGCAAGGCCGAGTCTTATATGTTACAGCATTCAGATAAGTGCTGAATATTTTATAATACAGAATAATACATTTTATTGTGGAACAGTAAATCAACTTAGTAAGATTGTACTAACAACAGCATTGAGTATTGCTCATATTAAGCCTTGGCCTATCAATCTCTTTCTTCTTTATATAAATCCCTAACCTTCCATATGCGTCATTCACACTGGATTCCACTACACTATCAGAAAATGTACTGTACAGGTGCATTTTCATTCATTGTGGTACAAACAATGTAAAAGTACTATTAAATGCTGCAAAAAGTCCAACTATGTCGGATATTCCTGCAATTTATATACCAATTTTTTTTTTATTTAAATCTAAAATCCTAGCGCCTGGAATTATGTCTGGGAATATGGAGTCAGTTCAGTTAGAAAAATACAACTGCAATGATTATATTCCCATACTGAAGACGTCCCTTTAACACTCACATCCAGGTGACTTTTTCTGAGTGTGTACATAGAACTCTGCTTGTACTGCTGTTGGGCTGTAGGCACAGACATCAAACCAGTGTTTAATTTTTAAAGTTTTAAATCCCTTAGCTGAGATGTTCATGCTTAAGTCAAAGAGCCATTATATTGGTTACACAGTGTTTGGGTGCAGCAGATTTTCTGCACCTTCAGAACAATTGACACACATGAGCTTCCCCTGGGGCTCAGAGGCCACGTGGGGCTACCCATGTCACCCAGGAATGAGGAGAGTCTGAGGAATGCTGGAGGTCAGGGCTCTGCGAACGCTTAGCTTCCAACCTTGCACAGTCTTCCTTTATCACACCCCCATCAGCAGCCTGTGAGGCTGCATCCCACTTAACATACACTGTGTTTGGACATACGCACACAAGAGGCATCTCGGATGCCCCTGTTTTTGTCTCAGAACCCTAGAGCCTGGTTGGAAATACAAAGGCTACATAGTGTGTGTGTGTGTGAGTCTGTGTGTGTGTGTGTGTGTGTGTGTGTTTGGGTGTGTTTTGCGGGGAGGGGGTGAGGTGACGAGCGATCGGGTGCAGATGTCCCGCGGTAGTGCTGTTTGAATGCGTCCGTTGTGCGCGCAGCGGGGGGAAACGCGTTGGAGGCCAGGCCTACGCAGGCTTGCCATCTGAATGGATGGAATTCAAGATGGCAGGATGGACAAGCTGAGCATGCACACGCAAAACAATGCCCTCTCTTTCTCTCTCCTATTCTCTCACTCACTCACTCACTCTTTATCCCTCACATGGCTTTTCATTATTCTCTTCCCCATTCTCTTTGCTCTCTGGCTTCCCATGTGGCATTTTCATTGTGACGAGGACCTATCCTGGGCTCTTTGGTACGTGCAGATATCAGGCATTCCCATTCCAGCTCATTACTACTGAGAGACCTTCAGATGTGTAGTAAATCATAGGGGGCAATGGATATTTTATGATGAAGTTGGTAGGACTGGAGAGATGAAGAACGTCTGAACAGGGTGCTGTTCCTCCTCTGATCTTCCTCTGCACTGTTCCAACTCTCTGTTCCAGCAACTCCTTTCTCTTCCCTATACTGTCAAACACACAATGCATTTTTAAAAGAAAACTTGAATATGACAGGGACGTGTTCTGTGTAACCCAGGGAGGAAGTCAAAACCAATAGCATAGGATGGCTGATTACAGGCCATCGTTTTATGATTGACCTATTGATTATGTGTCTGGCTACCCCCTTCTTGTTAACAGGGCACATGTAGCATTACTTGAGTGAGCCAGGTGGTCCATGAGGCATCTCTTCCATGGAAGCCAGCAGGAGATGGAGAGGATGGAATCCAGCACAATATGAATAGATACACTTCAAAGAAATTCTGATCACAGCATACAGGCTTCTCATCCCACATCTGGTACATACTTTTGAACAAATTCACTTCACACTTTAGCACTGCAGTTTTTCCCCCCGCCCCAAACTTACCAACTTTTGGCTATAAAAAATGTACTAGGGCAGGCTTACATTTTAAATTAAAACTTCCAACTTTCAGAAATGCGAAACAGACAACTAAATCAAGCAAATGATGAAACTTTATTATATGTTATTATTGCTTAATTAACTTTACATTTACAAGCAAGATTTTTGTCAAGGTGGAAACTGACCTTTACAACCATAACCTTTGAATTGGTTGGCAGTTAGAGTGTGAAAATAATAGAGACTTTGAACCAGCTAGGCCTTCAGCTAGCTTCAGCTACCTACAGGCCTACCTTCAGGCCTAACAAAAACAAATTAAACATCTCCGATATACAAGAACACTACCCATATTAGATGGTGTCAAATATGAAGTCACCAAATGTTATGCTGTTATTAATATATAGAAACCAAACAGCACCCCCCGCCCAAAAAAAAAAAACAAAGGAGGAAACCTTTAATTTAAATCTTTTATGTAAATCTGTGTAAATATATTTAGACACACACAAACACACACACACATCACACACACACACACACACATGATAATTGTGTATAATTAACAGGCTCCCTATATTCATGTATGAACACATATAGATCTATATATTGTGTAATAAACACTGTAGGTTCTCCTCGTTCCACCCAACATCAGCTATAGACATAAGCTATAGATCCATTAAGACCTGTAAGTTGCGAGGTTGGGCATCCATGAATTGGACTTAGTTGTCCAGTATATTTAGATCTGGGGGAATTTGGTCAAGTCAACTCTTTGTCATGTTCCTTTTACAGCGCAGCAGGTTGCATTATCATGTCGAAAGAGGCCACTGCCTTTGGAAAACACAATTTCCAGGAAAAGGTATACTTGCAACAATGTTTAGGTAGGTGGTAATGTCAAAGTAACATCCATATGAAAGCCAGGATTCAAGGTTTGCTAACAGAACATTGTCCAGAGAATCACACTGTATCCTGGTTGCCCTTCCCTGGACCACTTTGGTAAGTATCAATCACTGCATGGAGTAACATCCCACAAGATCTGCCGTTATGGAGATTTTCTAACCCAGTTGTCTACCCATTAAAATTTGGCCCTCAGAGTAACTTAGATACTTATCGTCACCTATTATTCTTCAGGAAATTTCTGCCTAATCCATCCCATCCTTTCACAGGTGGTATTATAATGAGATAATCCTACATTGGTAATGTTCAGAAAAAACAGAAAAACACCTTCATCTAACTGTCTGCAATATACAATGCAATATTACAATACAATACAAATTAAACAATACAATATTCACCAAACATGCATATACTGTATATGTGTGTGTGTGTGTCTTTACAAATAATTATGTATAATTAACAAGCCATATGATTGTATGGATACATTTAGATGTATATATTGTGTGCATTTAACACTGGGTAGGCCCCCCTCGTTAAATAGTTTATAATCATTTCAGAAATGTGTTATATGTGCCTTTGAGTAAAGGCTGCAAGTGTGAACAAAGGTCATGTGTGCTGATTTGAAGTTGAAAGGGACACAGTATAAATCAGAGGTGGGTGTGGTTTGTACTGGACATGTGTTTTATAGTACATTAATGGTGGAAACACTACTTTATGTGCTAAGAAAGTACAACCAAAAACAAAAATATTTGTACCTTTTGACAAGGATATGTCAGATAACCTGTGTGTGTGTGTGTGTGTGTGTGTGTTTGTGTGTGTGTGTGTGTGTGTGTGTGTGTGTGTTGGAGGTAGGTGGGGGTGGTTTTGGTGGAGGGAGCACCATCCTGTGGGGGAATTACAGTGGAGTGTTTAATTGAGAAAAGTTCAATTGGAATAAAAATTAAGTAAAAAAATTATTATTTTTGTATATTTAGTTTTAACAATTGTTAAGAGAATGATGATGCAATAAAGATTACAAATGTAATACATAGGATGACATGCTTTGCAACCTACTGTCCAGTGTCTATAGAGCTGTGTTTTGATATGGTCCGCAGGACAGAGATGAGCAACATTTTCTCTTGAGCAGGCTTGGGGTGTATCTTTTGGTGATCACTGTGATGTGGAAAGCATCTAAAATGAAAATAAATTTCACATTTCTTCCAAAAGATAGAAGCTTTCAGCAGGACATATTCTGTTGGGAAAACTGTGCTGTCTGTTGTTTTTCTGGTTGCTTTAAAAACAGGTCATTTTAAAATAAAAGTTCTTTTAAATTTGTCTTGGTAAAACTACCAAAATGTAATGCTGAGAATCAGTTCAGTTTTGTGATACAAAACATGTAAGACATGCATTTCACAGAATTTGTTCTCAAACCCTAAAATGAAAGATATGTTTCAAATATCAGCTTCCCAAGAGAAAGTAGTTTAATTAATGTGTTTCAGAAAACAGGGACAGCCGTCTGAACCAGTGTGGTCTTTGGAGAATACTGCCTGCTTAACTCTAACAATGTCTTCTTTACAGCTTCTTTGAAAACATATTACAGGAGATAGGAAGAGACCACAGCTAAGATTAAAGAGATTCAAAAAAGTAAATCAAAAAGATTCAAATCAAAGATTGCAATCAATGATACTGAGAGGTCTTACTATTATTAGAACAGAGTAAGATTTATTTTAAATTAATAAGTGTCCTGCATATTATTAGCTCAACAACGTGAAAGAGGAGTTAGATAAGAAGAAAAAGCAGCAGCAGCAGAAGAAGAAGAAAAAGACACAAAAATATACAGACAAGAAGCAGAAAAATGAAAAAGAAAAACAGAAAACATTAAGAAGAACAATAGCAAGAAAAGGAAGAAAGGAAAACAGATTGCAGAAGAAGGAAAACAGGCTGCATAAAAAAAGACAAAGCAAAAAAACAAGGTGAACACACAGCAGCAGAAGACAAAGAAGAAGTAGAAGAAGACAAAGAAGATGGACTAAATGAAGAAGAAGAAGAAAAAGAAGAAGAAGAAGAAGTAGGATAACAAGGAGAACATGCAGAAGAAAAGTAAATAAAACAGACGACAAAGTAGAATGACAAGGAGAACAAGCAGCAGCAGAAGTAAACGTAAACAAGAAAGCAGAGGAAGAAGAAGAAGAAGAGAAAGAAGAAGAAGAAGAAGACTATGAGAAGAAAAATAAAAAAAGGTTAAAGTGCTTGACTGAGCAGTTCTTTGTTCCTAAGGTTCCCGACTGTGGGAGGACAGCCACAGATGAGGCAGAAACATTATCTCTCAGAGCAGAGGCAGAGCACTGGGAGCAAGGAGGCTGGCCTGGCACGGGCTGCCCTATCCTGTAGGTAATTTATTCTCTGAGTGGCTCTTGTCCCTCAGGAACAAAGTGGCTGCTTGTTGGAGCAAAGTACTCTGAGGCCAAAGCCTATCTTGCCGCTGTGCTCTCAAACACAACACAGAGCTACAGCAGTTCAAGCCTGGCCACGTGTTGGCCATTACACAGCCACAATGGTTCGCTTCATCTCAAAATTTAGAGTCCCATAAAAACATTATTGTCCAGCATTGGGGATCATTTGTCCACTCCACAAAAGAATCAAAAACCAAAATGTTGACCCTTCCTGTCTTTCGGGGTGCATTTTTCAAATTCTGTCCCCCCTCTCCGCCACTTTTGCACCCACGCTGACGTCTTTTGCTGCAGTCCCCTCAGTGCTCCTACGCAGCCAAAGTCAGCACAAAGGTATTTCAAAGGTTGCACGGTCAAAGTCTTAACCACAGAGCCATTTTGTTTTTCTTTGTTCCCAACTAGAGCTGAACAGAAGACAGTCTGTCTTTTGTTTACATCCATGCACTGCTTCTTTATGTTCTGTTCCCTTACTCTGATAGTCTCAAATGCTTTTTGGTCCCACACTAGTCTCGTTCTTCTCTGCTCCATCATAGCCATGAGTCTATAAGATCTGCCATTAATGTTTTAAATATGCCTACTCCACAAGGCTCCAGTCTTGTGCATCGCGTACCTGCCAAGCGAATGGGCAAGGTCATGTCAGCCTATTAAACATATTAAAATGTTGCAATTATGGTAATTGGCAAGTTCTGATGCAAGTTTAGGTAGCTTTGCTCCAGGCAATAAATCATAATGGATTAGCTGATGACAGGAGGATGAGAGGTACAGGTCATATGCTTTTCAGCTTCTTCTGACCAGACCAAGAATGACCCTGACCATGCTGAGCTTGCTCAAGCCACTGCTCTCATCGTATTTACTAGATTCAACTCCAACCTAACATGCAGTCAGATCCACAAATGTTGGCAGCCTTGGCAAAGAAACTCCATACTGCTAACCTCCATTTAAGTAATTGGTAATTCACTCATCTGTAAGTTACCTATAGCACTATGTATACAGCAAAGTGTATTTCATGAGCTTTTTTCTGCTGTTTTTATTGGACTGGGGTCAGTGAGTTTTTCTGAATCTGACTCCAATGTGTAAAAAGTCCTGAAAGAATATCTTGTTAATTATCTCAAGCACACATTGAAAATATGAACAAAAAATCACCAAATTCGAGAATACAGATCAAGATTTCGGAGACCACCCCTCAATACAAAATCCTTCCATATTCTTCAGGTTCCTAGGTCTATTTTGACCAATATGGTCAAAGGGTGGTGTCTAAATGTTTTTAGGACACTTTATGCTCTCAGGCCACTGTGTTTGTCTCCAAATCTCTACCTGCGATCCTTGCAGAAAGTGCTGCTGTCCTACTGCTTGTAAGTTTCAGCAGCAATTTTTTATTTTTTTGCAAATGACTGGCTTATAAAATCAACCCATTTTAGATGATTTAATTAGTGTATTTTCTTGTGCAACATGTGCAGTATTTCAGGTGCAATGTTACTGTGTGCAACCGTGCAATTTTCTGGTGCATTATTACTGTTTCTTTTAATGTCTGCTGCTACAAAGCATAAATATGTGAGGAAGGCTTGCTGCTACAAGGCTTACATATATCTCCACTGTATATACAATAACATTATTTACAATATTATTTCTATATATTTTTGTATTTATATTACAAAAAACTATAAATATAGAAGTTTATACACACATATATTTATACATGTATATGTGTTGTTTGAAGTTTTATTTTGTTGTTTATGTTGCTTCTATTTTCTTCTTTTGTTCTGTCCACTTCACTGCTGTAACAATGCAAATTTCTCACATGCGGGACTATTATTAGGTTTATCTCTTCTTATCGTCTTTTCTCCATCTTGATGAAAGATTGAGAGATTTGGCCTTTGCGCCACTTAACATTTATACCACAGTAAAGAGAAAAAGTCCATGAAAATGGCTTGAGTGCCTGAACAACCAGCTAGACTTTTTAGTTATCATAGACTAAATGTAATTCAATTTACATGTAAAACTTACAGTACTTAAATACTGGCATACTGCCAAATGTGATGATGTCTTAATTCACAGATGTTCTATGACAGTAACTATGGAACTGGCTGTGCATCTTATAGTTTAACATTTTAGAGATGCCTTTCCTCTTTATTAGCTGTTCTTTCTCTTTTATGTGCTCTTCCACTGCGGGGGTTCGTGTGTTTTCAGTTTACATCACATGGTCAAGAATATGGTCAGATGTTGTTTAAAGAACTTTATTTGATTTTGTTCAGGGGAGGGTAGTAATTAAGCAACACAGCTAAATGAATGAAGCTTAAAGGGTCTGAGTGCATGAGAAGTATTGTCTTGTCTCTGGAGTTGCATCTTCTGCCAGTTACTGCTCTGCTCTTCCTTCTCTTGTTTACCTCCCTCCACTCCCCTCCCCCTGCCTCTCCAAGCGGCCCTGACTGAATCTCTCTGGGAGAAGAGCGCATTCTCCTTTCATCCCCTCTTAGAGGACAAACATCAGTCCCATCTCGCCAGCCATCCATATTCATGAGCCTCTTATAAATATCTGATAGCGGCCGCTCTACAGCTGTTTAGCTTTGAGAGCAACGCCGAGCCTTTACACATACGCACACAGATTCTGGTGTAAGCACTTACTGGTCCGAAGCCCGATCTCAGCCCCTCGGCTCGCTGTGCACCCTTGCTGCCCCGTGATAGCATCAGCTCATTGCTGGGGTATCACTCTCAGCTTAATTAAAGTCTTAAGTGTGACTGCCAAATGAGAGAAGAATCCTTAAGAGCTTTATTTGCCTTCTTCCTGAAGGAACACTGCTTATCTCAGAGAGAGAGAGAAGAGAGAGAGAGTAAAAGAGAGATGTAAGGGGCCTCCATAATCGTTACAATTAAACTGGTGTTTAAAAGATCGTGATCACCACGATTATTTTTGCTAAGTGGAATAGTAACTGCTGTGGTTTTAGTGGTCGTATAATCTTGCCTACCCTCTAAAAAATAGGGGTGTCATAAAACAACAATTGTAGGTATCCCAATAAACCATTTTAGGGACATCTCTTATAAGACCCATGTTTGTAAATGGGATGTGTAAGTGTGACAAACCTTCATCAAGTTATAAGAACCTTCACAAGGTGTGAAGGTTTTGGATTTTGATCTTATGTGTTGAAAGCTGTGGAAACAAGACCAGGGTGAAAACCTTGCATTAAAGCGCCTTTGAAAGGTTCTTCACACCTCTTTTTGCAACTGCAGTTGAATTATTGTTGAAATGGTTTACCAAGAAAGAGGAAAAAGATCACTGGCTATTGCTTTTTGTGTCTCTGTTTCTGGGATCAGCTCTTAAATGTTTTAAAATCACAGAGTAATATTTGGCCCTCCTATAATCACTACTATAAGATCTTCCCAAATTTGTTGCAATTAATGTCATTCACCAACATTCTCGCTCATCAAAATACAGTGCGATGTGTTTTATTCTAGTTATAAATGCAATGAGCGCACAGACAAACTGATACAGGGCGATCTCACAGGCTCACACATTTCATTAAATGTTTTTTGGCAAACCCTTATATAGAGGACTTGCAAATTACTACAACAGACAAGTTCTTATAAGGTGATTAATGTATCAACAAGGGTAAACAATCAAAAGCCCCAAACATTACACGACCAGAGATATAGCACTGTTTCAAAAAAGTCAATAAACATAATTTCTGTCAAATTTCCATCACAGAGAAATGGGCAGGCGTGTTCCATAATCCCTGTCTTTGCCCATTCTAAAGGAGAAGGTAAATGTATACTGGCACAGTGATGAGCTGCTAGAGTCGAAGGTGACATTACAGTCAGGCGAGTGCTGGATGGGGTTTGTGTTTCTACAGGGCGATAACAGAGTATGGCACTTCTGAAGGTTTTTTTGCTCCCAGTCTTTTTCCTCCAACTCATTAAGATCATTAGAAGTGCTGATCCAGGCAAGAAACGGCATTTTGCTTCGCTCTCCAGAATATCTTTGTTCTGTTTCCAATACAAATAGCAAAGAATTTAAATATTGCTGTGTGTGTGTGTGTGTGTGTGTGTGTGTATGGCCAAGCGCGTGAGCATGAACATGATGGAGAGACCTTCTGAGGGATACACACTAGAGGCAGAAGATAAGTATCGCAGTGCCCAGTGGAATGGATGGTTCTATAATATCAACATTAGAGAGCATGAAGGGAGGGAGAGAGGAGCACGGGGAGAGGAATCCGAGAGGGATAATAAGAAAGGAAAATAAAATTGAAAGCAACACAGCAAGAGGGAAAAATCAGTAGGGCTATGGAAGAAGAAAAAATGAGAATTTGAAGTCAAAATGTTATGGGTACGGTCATTTAATCTTTCAACTGCTGTTTGATAATTGTACATATCATTTACAATTTTTTTTTCCCAGAGCCATTCAACAATAGGTTGGTCCAGAAACCAAAAGAGGTTCAGTTTCCATTTGGGATCTTTATAAAAAAAAAATCAAAGCACCTGGAAAAGCAAACTGTATTGGTATGTCATATGCATGCTCAATTGTTAGCATTCTCAAGAATGTTTTGCCTCCTTTTGTACTGTTGTGGGACATTCTCCCTCACTCAACCTGGTTCAGTTGTCTTTTCAGTTCTTTTTCTGGGCATTCTAAAGACACACAGAATGTTGATCTAGCCTTAACTCAGCTCTTTGGTATAAAGAGAAAAACGAGTGTTGAAATGATAGATATTGCAAGAGGATGAGAGGAAAAGTGAGAGTTTTAGTAAGAAAGGAAAGCTGGAGGATGTGTAGTTGGGGGGGGGGGGGTAATGTGTGTGTTGCGCTCATTAGCCATGCAGAGCGCTCTGGCCTCTCTCCCACACCTCCCGGCTTGTTTCAGCCTCAGCCGTTGCTGCCAGCACAGCCCCCTCCCTCCCTCCCTCTACGCCTCCCCCCGCAAATCCCTCACAATCACGCCCGCAATCACAGCCTCTAATTAGGTTAATTAATTTGTATCAGCCCTGGTAGGGACTTGCCTGATGAGGCTGCCATCATAGCATTAGTGCTTGGACTCCTCATAAAAAATACAAGTAATGGAAAGGGGGGAGAGTGTTGTCAATCTCTAAAAGACTTCTCTGATAGGATGGGATTATAAAGTATTCAAGTGTGTCCTGCCACACACACACACACACACACACACTTCCCAACCCTTGAGCCTGCTTATCTCTTGCCCTCTGAGACTTTTTGCAGGTCCTGTAGTAATGTTCCTGGTGAGGATGTGGCATCATCCAGGGATGTGCAGGCTGAAAGAGAAGAGTGTTTGAAAAGGAGGGGTAAAGAGGAAGACAGAGGCACCACATCACAATCAGCGAGAGCCACTCATCAGGACACTGACGAACACACTCTGATTAACAGAGCTATCTGATTACAGCAATCACACAGACGCTAAGACCAGTCTCAGTGACTAACGTAGAGAGAGAGAAAGAGAGAGAGAGAGAGAGAGAGAGAGAAGAAATGAGAAAATGGCTCAGAGCAAAAAGAGAAAATTATAGAGTACGCCAGCAAACATCACACCACCAAACAATCAGCAACCTTGTATCATTCCAGATGGACTGCGTGCTGTCTTCTATCCAGTCCAGTCAGGACCATACAGGAACAGTGAGTGTACAAGCTGTACGCTGTGAATGAGACTGAGCCAGCAAAGCCACAGAGAGACACACAGACAGACAGTGTCTGCGCTGGGGGACAAGGACAGATCCGGTAGTTAAAGCGTAATGAACACGTCCCCCGGGCACATGGCTGCCAGGAGGAGAGTGATGGACTAACCGTAACACCCAGGCAGATGGGTGAGCGCCACAACATGGCCCGTCCCATCTCGTCCAGTCCTCTCACCCATAGTGAGCAACCCCCCACCCCTGTGTCAGGGGAGCAAAGAGAGAACATGCTCGGCTGGGGAGGAGGCCTCACCATGATTTAGACACCCATGCAAATTTAATCAATTCAAGTGCCTCTTTCCAAGCAGCCTCTTGGCTCATTAGTGGCAATTTAAAGAGGTTTCTGTGATCCCACCTCACTCTTTCTCTCTTTTTCACACACACACACACACACACAGTTGTAAAGATTTTCCTTCAGAACGTCTTCCCCCTGGCTCTGAGACAAACCCCCTCCTGGTCTCTCCGCAGTCATTCTACTTCAAAAGCAGAGCGACACACCACACAGAGGCTAAAAAGGCCAGATATGAGGTGCTTGCTCTCAGAGCCAATGCTCCCTCACCCCTTTCTCCTCTGTAATTGGAGAATCAATAAGTGGTGCTCTGAAAATCTCTGATGAAGGCAGTCTTTTGAGGTGCAGGACAGGTGAGAAAGGTATAGCCACTTTGCTCCAGTGGGCTCAGGTGCCGGGGCAATAGCTGAGACCTTCATCTTCAGAAAGAAGGCTGGATTAGGCCTTTAGCAGGTGTTATACTTATGAACAAACCAGCCTTGAGTGAACTGAATGAATGGTTGGACTTTTTCATATTTTCTGCAGGTGGTTTCCAGAAAATAGTAGGAAACAATGATATATTGTAGTATACTACACTACATGATCAAACAATATAACTAGGCAGCCTAGAACAGATGTATAACACAATCTCAAAAAACATGTTTTACAGGTGAAATTAATGTATCAATATTTCCATCAACTCATTCATTAAGGAATGTGTTCAAAGTGAAAGTCATGATTTCTAATGGTGTTACAAGGTTTTAATATAGCAGCAGTGGTAAGATGTAAGCGCTGGTTCGTGCCACTGCTGTTCAAGGAGAGGAGCAGCTTCAGCCCAGGTGAGCATAATTCAGTTAATTACCAACACTCATGATTACTTGATGTGTTCATTACCAAGGGAAGTTTCAGGCTATCCAATCTCAGAGAACAGATGAGTGAGTAGACTTCCTATTAACTTTTTAGAGGTGGTTTCCATCTTCCAAAGTTAATACCTTAAATTTTTTTTTTTTACCAGGAACAGCTATATCACAATGGAAAATATATCTAACCAGTAAAACGTTTAAAAAACACTTAAAACGTGCGTGAACCGGACAAGTCACTGAAATATCAAGGTGAAATTCATCATAGCTTGCGTAGTATAGACCCAG
>JBBPDB010000007.1:14870115-14882268 GCA_037974465.1 Brachypetersius altus | reverse complement strand
CCGATAAAATTCAACCAATCAGATGACGACTTTGAGATTCCTGAAGTGTTTCCGGTTAAGTGTACCATATGCATCAGACATTTAGCCAACGTTCTGTGGGCGTGACGTCTGAGGCTGAGACTACTGCCCACTGAACACCACCATCAACGTTGGGTGCTTCTCTGTTATCCTGTTGCCTCGCAGCCGCCCCCCCACCCCCTCCCTCAGCGTTCGGCAAACCGAACCAAAACACCCCCCACCCCCCTTGGCCGCACATCCCGAAAATCTCACTCGCAGGTTTTGGGGCAACTTGAGAGCCCTGCTTATGTGCACTGCTCACTGACCCATGTATTAATGTAACTGAACACTGCTGATCCATATTTCTCTTTTATATTTACCACAAGTTGTACGCAAATGTGGTTTAAGTGTACTTAGCTGGCAGTGACTCGGTTGAATAGCAGATGTTAGAATAGAATAGATTCCCTTTTGTTGTCACTATACACATGTACAATGAGATTAAAAGCAACTCCTTTTGTGCAGACATGTATGGAGAAACAAAATAACACAAAAATGTTGATGTAATAGCAGATGCTTTACCGATTTGAAGAACAGATGTGGACTACTTGAGCACTGATGTGCGCCGCTCTGGATGAGAGCGTCAGCAAAATGTCGTAAATGTAAATGTGTTGTGTCAGAGGATGTGAAACTAAATTTAATTCACCTACAAAGCAAGAAAAGACAATAAAAACATCATAACACTTCCTTATTGCAAAACAACTGTTCAAGATTATATTTCGAAGACCTAGATTCGACTGGCATGGTAATGTGATGCACTAACTTACTGTTTTGTTGCACAAACACCCTCTAAATAGAAGCGTCGGCAGAAGGTGACCATAACTGTCACCTCATCACAAGTCAGCAACTGAACTATACAATATGAGAACTAGATAAACTGGAATCAAGTGCTGTGGTCTGATGAACAAAAGTAGTCTATGTCTACAATCACCAAACGTAACCTATAGAGTAAAAGAAGTGGTAACTTAAAAACTAACACCTTGCCAGCTGTTGCCACCTGCCAACATGGGACTGATTTATTGGGTTTTGGTGTTTTGTTGTTGTGGCAGCCAGTGACGCAGGATATGTTGTGGGGATAGAGAGAAAATAATTCATAATAAATATAAAGCTAATGTAAAGAAACAGAAGAAAAAGTTTACATATTACAACTAGACACAAATCCAAAACACCAAAATAAACTTCAAGGAACAAAAGATTAAGATTTTGAAATGGCCTTCACGGTCACCATACTTATGCAGACAGCTCTAAACCTTTGCATACAGCTGCATATGTGTTGGTAGTGATTTGAGTATGAAGGGTAAGGTACGAAGGTGTCAGACTAAGGCAGTGGTCACCAATCTTTCTTCCTGAGATACTTCCCTGCAAAATATAGTTCCAACTTGTATCCAATATGTTGCCCCCTCACTGCCCCTTTAACCTTACAATTATTTTTGTATGGAATAGGAAAACAGTGTAAAGGTGCTGGTCAACGTTTTGGGAATGCAGCAGAGGATCCTAAACTTCCTTCAGTATCTCAGGAGGAGGAAGGCAGCATTTGTCCTCTAATTTGTTGAGCGGGCCTATGACGCCTACACCACAGCGTGTAAAATTAGACTTTTTAATGTGGAGATTGAGAGAGAGAACAGGAAGAGCAGGATCTCGCTCTCACACACGCATTTGCACACACACGATTGTAAACATTTTCTCAAAATAGAAGGCACAGTCATTCATACCAGTTTCACATAGACAAAGACACTCTTTGGGTCTCTAAATATGTTTAGATGTTTACTGTTTCATGCAAGACCCTCCATGCATCAACTGATCCCTTAGCACTAAAACGTTCCTTCTGAAGTTCTTGAGAATTTAATTCAGTAATAGTTTCGGAGTCACTCTACCACTTAGTGCCTTTTTGGGCATCATTTTCATTCATTAGTATCCCGTGGGGTAAATAAAACATGAAGCTTTGTACTTGTATAATAATACAAGCAGTGGGAATCTTGAAGAGCATGGACAGATGATTATTGGGTAAGACATAAAGGAACTAATCATGTGATTTCCAGCTTCTCATTCTCTGCTTCACTTGCAAGTAAAAAAAACGACAAGTACTTAAATTAGACAGTTCTTTAGACGTGACAGGAGGACGATGTGAACCCGTTTTCACTTTGAGCAGTTAGGCCATGTTAGAGTGGATTTTCTCCTTTCTCCCAGTTGGGGGCTCTAAATATGTGTAAGCTAATCAAACAAGTCTGGCTAAGTGAAACGAGAACAGGGTGCTTCGGTTCCTCAAACTTTTCATTGTACGGCTGTTGCTGGGAGAAGAAAGCATTTTTTTCCTTCTTCAACTGGGGCGGGAACTTGTGAGTCACGGACTTCCTCGCTTAACGCGTGGAGGACGGGGATCAGTCTTTCGGTCCGACAGAAACAGAAACACAGTAGAAACAGCAGTGAAGTCCTGTAGCCTACAAAGCAGGAACAGGAGTAGACAGCGAAGGACACACACACACACACACAGCTTCTGCACTGTCTCCGAGAGCACCGAGGCGACAGAAAATACCGGGCGACTTTTGTAGGTAAGGTCGATGACTTTTTCCTCCCCTTACAGCTCCTTATCAGTTCACCTCGGTTCACTGCGTGAGACCATTTACTCCGCTCATCACTTCACCACCATTAAGTCCTGACTCAGGACTCTCCTGAAAATAACACCTTTACTTTCTGATTCTGGACTCTCCTGCTAGAAAGGCCAAGCTTGTAATTAATACCCACAGCCAGTTCTTTTTCTTTCTTTCCTTCTTTCTTTCTTTCTTTCTTTTTTCTTTCCTTCTTTCTTTCTTTCTTTCTTTCTTTCTTTCTTTCTTTTTTCTTTCTTTCTTTCCTTCTTTCTTTCTTTCTTTCTTTCTTCACGAAGTAATGTCTGTCCCATATTAAAAACTTGCAATTAAACCCTTGTGCCTTCAGCACCTGTTGAACTTTGTCTTAGAAGGTTGCATTCAAAGAAAATGGTTTATAAATATTTTTTCGCTCAGTGACGCTGCCACATTTTTCTACACAGACTCAACTGTAGAAAAATATTGTCAGGTCCTGTCCACATTCTTTTTGTAGGTTGAGGTTTCTCTACGTAAGTTCTTCTGCGAGTTGTGTCAGAGGAAGGTCCAAGTCAGAACTTGAGAGCTGTCTCCTGGAAGACACCGTGATGCAACTTATCCCCACCCCGTCGTAAGGGTAATGATAATAATCATGCGTGTGTCAAACTATTTTAGTGCCAACGAGTTTACCCAATCTCCTGTATGAATTCATCAAGGCACACCTGAAACGAAGCAGGCAGGATTTAGTGACTCACTTGTGATTCATGATTAGTAATCTGATAATTAGTGAATAAAATAACTTGCAGTAGTGGCCTAAAACTTTAATGATTTGACAACTTTAATATTTTCACCTGAAACGGTGATCGAACACACAAGTGTAACAACATTTTGGCTGAGGAAAACCATAAAGGCCTCAGTGTCTCGCCAGTGACTGTAAACAAACTGAATTCAGGGACAGCTGGAGCAAGCATGGGAGAGGCAGGTGTGAGCTATCGGCATGTTTTCACTCTTTGTAGAAACTCCAAGCCAGACGCTCATGCCTGACCACACTCCAGGGCCATCCTGTGTGCATCACAGGTGGCCGGCCAGTTTTAGCCTTCCCTCAGTGAACACATTCAGAGGGTGGTTGTACTGGTTCATGGCAGGGCACTTCTCTGTGAGGGGCGTTTTAGGTTTAATAAAACACTAAAGAACCTAAAGACAGATTACATTCCCATCCTTTGCCAACCTAATTCGAGCCCATTCATTACTTTGAAAAGAGGGAGTTCAGAAGTGATTGTTGGAAAGCTACTATAAATCACTCCTTTGAAAGTGAGTCAAGTTCTAGCCTTCTCATATACGTGGCACAGAATTCCTGAGCCGTCAGTGTACTTTACACACACAGAGATTTGAGGTTGCGTTCCCACCCAAGACCCTGTTTGGATTGGGGTACTAGTTTTGTGTGTCGTTTGTGATTGCTGTGTGAAATATTCAGTTGAAAGAGGGATCAACAGTAGTAAGTATTCTATGAATGAGTGATAAAAAATAACAGTCTGTGAGTTGGGAGTTGCTTCCTATTCTGACTCTGTAGGCATGTGGCCAGCCATGTGACTAGCCATGAGCTACTACATGAGTTACAAGAGTACTGGGGTGAGCAGGGCCCTGACAAAGAAAAGGCAATTTCTGCATGCGCCTGCATGTAATAATGTAATTATTCCTAATCCCTACATACTTAAAATGTGGACCAGGGGTTTGGGTAGTAATTCATCAGTCCAGTTCCAGCTATACAACATAGTGTGTCGCTTTCTGTCTAGTCACAACAGGATTTCTTCTGGAAAAAAAAGAGCACAGTAGCTGACATTTTGTGTGGAACCAATTATTTGAATGCTCTGTTCTTTTAATGATGGACCTTTTGTTTTCCCTTCTCTACTGGGGTAATGACTCAAAAAAGGCTATAAAATCTCCATCCCGCCATCCCCCATGTAATTTTAGTGTCTGGTATTTGAGTCCTCACAGAAGTTGAGGGAATTTGAAAATGCATTTGTTTGCAGTTTCTCTCTTTCACCCCCTCCTCTGCACGGTGTCAAGGCTGTGAAACTCCGGTGAGCCTTGACCATGGTCACATTCTTTTAGTGCAGCATGTTTTTCTAAGGTTAGTCTCTCTCAGGCACTGGCCTGCTGCCATCTGTAGTGTGACTCTAAAGAGAGAACAGTGAAGTTTTCCTTTTTTGTTTTGCGTTCTTTTAAACAGTTTATCTAAATCCAGGAGACTACTCTGTGCAGGTGTTGGTGAGTTGATTTTTCGCAGCGCTCTCTGATTTTTATGACGACAAGCAGTTAAATATGTTACTGGTTAGTGGTCTCTGTACTTACAGCCTGGTTGTATAATTCCACAGTAAATCAGGACAGCTCTGAGACTTGAAATAGGTTCAGAGGTTATCGTGAAGAGACCTCCAATGACACCTGATGTCTGCATAACCCGCTAAACTTTGTCATATAATTTGCCATAAACGTTTAAGTAAAAACTTCAGAATGTTATTCTGAATCATCCAAGAGAGTGACCTTATGCTTCCGTTACTGTTCTTTGGTTGTGTTTTTTGTACAGTAGAAGGTGAGGGTGACTAATGGACTTGTGCAGAGGATGTCTGAGCATGGAGCGTGTTGTCCACCGCCTCATTTCCTCATCTTTATCACCATCTCACTTTGCTGAAATAGCACAGGGAGCACATGTTTGGTGGTTGCAGGCCTGCTGCCGTTGTGAATGGTGGGAAATGACCTAAGGTTTCCTGCGAGGGTCTCCAGGTGTTGCGACGCTGCTCAGAGCGGCTGGTGGCTTCCTCCCTGGTGGAGGGAGAATGAATGGCTGAAATCAGATCCTTTTCAACAGGGCCCCCTGGGAGGCAGTGTGCTGCTCAGTCTCAGTCACTGCTCTCCTGTTTGTTTATTCTTTCCCTCTCTTCCTCTTCCACGCCTTGGTGTCCGCATGGACACTGGTTTGTTGTGAGTTGTGTCACTTCCCTTCTGGTTTAAGCTATTTCTTTTGTTTTTGGTCTGACCCTTTGCTGTTGCACTCATTTGTTTATGCAAGTCTTTCAGATGTACCTCTCAGAGCTCCAAACTCGATGACATGAGCGATTTTGTGTGGTTGCATGCTGCATGTGTGGGACAAAAATGTAAACTCTTGACCCTAATACTTAGGGATGGATTTTGCAGAGACACATTTATAAATAAAAATATAACTCCAGCATGATGAAATGTTATGATTTGCAGAAAGCACTTTTGTTGGGTGGGGGCAGGCATCAACAAAGCAGTACCACCAACTAAATCATGCAGAGTTACAGCTACATTACTATGTTGACAACACAGTATTTATTCTGCGGCTGGAATCGTATGATAGTTTGTCACTTAATATGTATTTTCCCTGTGCATTAAACATTAAAGCTATATAAATAGAAACTGTACTCTAAAATGTAAGTTTGTTTTCTATGAAGGTGCTAAATTATTTTCACTTATTAGCAGAAGGCTAACAGAATCATTTTGACAAGGTGTTTTGCGTTGACCATTTGTATGGGATAGATTAAGATAGACTAGCAGACACTGAAAGATGGTATTTTGAAAGAGTAGTCTTGGGCAGAGCCTGGGTATCCCTCCAGCATGGTCCTTGTTGTATGTGGCAGTTGACCTTAGCATTACTGACCAGTGACCACATGGCTATCACAAGCAACAGCTTTTACACTAATTTTTCCCCTCCATCACCCAGCTGCAGCCCATGCCCGGTCTCTGACTCACTCCACTGACCCTAAAAGCCTGAAACTGGTGGAATGTGTGGAGCCGTGATACATTCACCCAGAGTGAGACACGTTTTGTCCGTTGCTCTCCCACCTCATATGACTAAACGGCTCTCCTGAGCCAGAGAAAAATGCGGTGTAATTTCACTGTGACAGAGGGAGACAGGCTTGAGCCTGTGTGCTGGCGACCGTGACGTCGCATACAGTGCTGGGATGCCAGTGCCCTGCCGGCCCCAACTTGTAACACTCACAAAAGATTTGCTTGGCTGGCACTCTCAGAGTTACTACTGTCAAGCAGACTGTAAAATTTTCCTAGAGTCTCAGGGCGAAATAAATGTGGGTGACTGTTGAGTGTGCTATAAAAGTCTGGTCCAAAGCAAATAATAATTGAGGTTTAAAGGGGTTAGAAAACCATGGAGGCTGATCCAGTACAAATTTGCTACAGGATTACCAATGCACTATTGATATGTGACACTGAAAGAAGACTGTGAATGAGAATAGTTTGCATCTTTGGGATGGTGGGAAATATTTATTAAGACTTGTTAACTGTTTATTTGAAATGTATTTCCCGACGAACAAATAACTGTGCGCTTGGGTATTTATTTAATGATGTGTTTGCTGTTTGGTTTTGAGTCATAATCCAAGGCTTGCTTCATCTGTCTGTATGCTTGGGTAGACACAGTGCTGTTTGTATATGACTACCTGTGATTTAGCATATAGGATTAAAGACTAGCCACTTTATGGTCAGTTCACCATGGCACAACACAGTGGAAAAACTTATTTCACAAGCATTGTGTGGGAACCAGGATCAAGCTGTTTTATTTTAGACCTAAATTGGTGGTGGATGCCAGTGTCATTCTGTAATAAGGCATTAACAAGCCTTAATCGGAGTCTTGATGTCTTGGAAGAGTGTAATTCACTCCAACAGATTCTGCTGTTTGTTCCACAGTGCTGCCATTACTACATTGTGTCATGAGGAGTCTGCTCACCTCTGTCTCAACACGCACAGACACACACATGCACAGTTAAAGAGAGTGCCAAGGCTGGATTATTAGCGCTGATTACTTCCCAACACTTAATTAGCCTCCACATCTGTGTGGCATGAGAGCAAATGACTGTGACATCACGCGAGATGAGGCGTAATCGAGGGAACAACGCATATGTTTCTATTTTATGAGAGAAGGGGTACGTGTGCGCACGCGCGCGGTTGCACGTGTTGACGTACGGCTCAGTTTTGTTATTTTTGGAGGTCCAAACAAACCTAGAGTTAAACAGCAGACAGCTTGCTGCGATCTTCAGTTGTGCACAATGGACTGGTTCACCCCGGCTGACCCACGGAGCCTGTCTCAGAGCAATGCGTTAAAAGCTGTTCATTTGGATGCCTTAGTGTTTTGGATTCTTTGTCCCTGTTGAATTTGTATCAGTGTTTATTTGGTGTACAGCTGTGCGCAAGTGTGTTCCCTGCTGCTATGTAAACTTTGCTGAAACCGTTTGGCGCATCATAAGCATTGGTCAAGTTTAGGATTGTCAGGATAACAGAATTGTTGACTATGATAGCAACACCACACGTACTGTCACCGTGTCAAGGGCGATACAGTTCTTTGACGGAAAAAAATTGTACCATTGTTTGAACATTATATGCAGTTTTCTGAAGAGAACACAGCATAGATGAACAGTTTGGGGAGAAAATCAGTTTTTTCTTATTCAATACTGCAACTGTGATTTAACTTTGCACTTGAGGCTGCAATTCTGCATTTAGTGTTCTAGATAGGCTGTTCACAGTCTCTCCATTATCAGGTTAATTTTCCTTACTTATGTAAGCTCTAGCTATCATTCACTTTACCAGCAGTGGTAGCAGTGTGCGGTTGTGGTGAGTCCTAGCTGGAGGGTGGAATCAGACCTGACTATTCTGATATGATTATAGTTATTGATACTTATATGATACATAATTTAACTTGAAAATGACATTCTTGCGTCACCAAAACTCTTTATGTATGTGTGGAAGTATTACAAGCTTCAGTATTAAATCGTTCACCGTTGCACTGTTTAAAAAGCTTTATACTTTTAGTACATTATGCAGCACAAGCCAGGCTTCACCAGCGTTGGCCCTTATTGTGCAATGCACTTCTCCTAACTCTGCGAGATGAAGAACGCTCTTCAAAGGCAGCGGACTAAGACAAGCCAGCCGCGCTGTGAGAGATGAGGTGTCGGCTACGAATCGGTGGCTGAACCATAAACAGCAGTGCATAAGCCTAGTCATCCTCTCCAACATACACATTGCCCAGTGTTTATTGGCACCCTTTGGGCACGGGCTGGCACTGAGTTACAAAGGCTTTAAAGGGTGGTAGTGTTCCGTGGAGGGAGAGATAGAGCGGAGGTAATTGTCGCCTCCTTTGTCGGAACACCTTGACTAGAGACACCCTCTCTTTCTCAGGGTCTCACTGGGCTTTTCACAGGAGTCCATAAATGGGAGAAAGTGTCCTTGGCGTGTCTATAAAAGGACGGTGGCTTGTGGATGAGAGGATGGAGTTGATATACAGCAGAAGGCCTGTACAAGTGCTCAAGAGAGGGTTTCACAGATCTCTGTGCCAGGACAGGAGAAGCTACAAGGGCATGAGTGGAAAGGAGAAAGGTGCTGTCAGGCAGTTGACTAGACTTTTTTGAGCACACAGTCTCCTTTTAACTTGTGTCCATCAGCCGGTGGACAAGAAGTGCAGTGCTATGGTCCTTCAACACTGGCCTGCTCTTCAACAAAATTAAGGGGCCACAACTGACCATGGCCATATAGTGATTTCACATATGAAATACCGGGCATTTGCAGGTTTTTCCTCTTTTTTGTGTTGGGCTAATTATTATTAACTTAATCTTATTAACTTAATACACATGAATCTGAGAGCAGATCCGCGCTAAGTACATGATGCTGATATGATCCTGTGTCTTACTGACCCAGCTGTGGAAAGTAGAGCCATGACCCTTGAGGAGGTTCTTAAAAGAAAGACATGGCACTTTGTCCTTCTCAGCTCATCTGTCTTCATCTCATTTAGCAGCCAAATGTAGCTGTGCTTTCATAAACTAAAAGAATTATCTTGAATCATTTTTACTGCAGTACAGGGCTGATGAATTTCAATCACTAAAGAGCATATTAATCAAAAGTACCTAGAAACAGGACACCTGGCACATTTATCAATACTGCCAATGCGGAATATTTCATGCTGCACTTAGAGATCTATGTGCTACTCAGATCCTGACCCCTGAATAATTTATAAATAGAATTGTGGTTTATAATTTCATTCAATGACCACACAGAAGAAGTGAACTTTGCAATAACTCGAAACAGGTCATAGACCGAAGATAAGAGCTGTAAAACTAAATGGCATTATGGCATTAATACACTGTCAGATATTCTCTTATTAATTGAATCCCTGTGTTGTGTGTCACAGTAGCATTAACTTTAGCCACCTACTGTGCTTGGTTCAGCTGAGAACTAGGGTTAGGTGAGAATGAAGTACAGTAACCACCCGCTTTTCGCAGGGGTTACGTTCCACACGAGGCCCAGACGTCACAAAAGCCAAAAAATAAAAATAAAAATGTGGAGGATATGTGCAGTTTCCGCATTAGTGTGGGGGTTCTCAGAAAACATCTGCACTGGACTGAAACCGTGACTGCTGATCTGCATAAAGTGGGGGTTTACTGTAAATGCAGTATCTAGGTGCAATAGTATGCATTTAACGCTGTGTGACAAAATGTATATTTTGGATGATTGATAAGAGTTCCAAAAAGCCTTAGAAACTGGCGCCAGTCTTTGCCTTTTGACTATCTTTGCGTCTGGCTTTTGGTCTGTTTGGCTGACTGTGTATTCATTTATCTGTGGTAAGCTGCTCTGCTCCCTGTGCTCTGTCTGAAATATGGGCCGCTGTATAATCGTGTTCGCTTTGTCAAGTAAATCAGCTAGGTTTGTTTTAGTAAGTGGAAAAGAGGACTATCACAGTGACTAGATTTCTCTAATGGAGAATCTCCATTGTTGTCCAGTTTAGTCTTGAATACAGTCTGTTCATAATTTTGTGAAGGAGAATTTGTGACCTTTTTAAAGGGGTATCATGGCATTACAATGACTTCTAGAGAGGGAGGTTTGAGTTTGACTAGCAGTAAGATCAGAACATCTGATTAGACATCTACATAATTTACCCTTGTTATCTGTGTTTACCAAGCTACCCTCACTTACACTGTTTATTCAGACCAGAAAAAGACTTTGCATTTTATCACCAGCAATGAATTAGGCACCAAGACAAATGGTGTTTTGCATTGCTGCATGATAAAGAGTGTACCATGTGACACTGAGAGATAACAACATGATGGATTGTAGCTTCCCTTCCTCTGCAAAGTCAAAAACGGTCTTCGTAACTTGTGCTCCGCCTCAGAAACCTTATGCAAAGGACTATGCAAACCACTAACGTCAGAGCTAGTTTTATGCATTCCCATCTTTGCATTATAACTATAATTTCTCATGGTGGAGATTTTCCAATATTAATATATTAATATTTGAAACATCTTCATGATCTAAACTTAGGCAAGGCAACACTGTCTGGAACACTGAGGCTGATGGAATATTGACCAATATTATTCATGTCATCTAAACGAATGTCTTTTTGAAATAAACACACCAAGATGAATGTACTCTGGTAGTCATCAGTTTCTTGCGAAAAGGGGAATATTGCTGAGAAGACAGTAGAGATTGCAGTGCAATGGAGGAAAACCGAGTCCCGCTATAGACAGTGGGAGCTGGAGCCAGCACTGTGCATGTGTGTATGAGGTAATGTCTCTCCCCCTCACTGGCACACGCGTGGCCCTCTGTCTTAGACTGCGGGACGACACAGGGAATTGAAGGGGGAATGGGGCAAAGCAATTTGATTTATAGACACCTTTGAAGTGAGCTTTTTTCAGCCACACTGCCTGCCTTCTGTGTTTGGGAGCCTGGGGCGTACTCCCCAGAGTACAGAGGTGGAAAAAAAGACCCTCACAGGTCACCAGCCCCCACAGCCACTTGAATTCACATATTCGCTTCAGCATTCTGCCTTCAACCCAGAGAGAGTGGATGTGGTAGTGGCAGAAGAATCAGGACAATTTACAATGTAGGTCACAATTTTAAAAATGGCAGTTAGAAATTTCCCCAAGTCATTCAGATGTACTCTGAATGGGAGAGAAAAAAGTGACTGCAAAAAACAGAATGGGCTGAGGTGGTCCAGTGTTGATGAGTCCAATAGGAGACATAAAAGAGAAGTAGAGGAGACATGTTTAAGCCAAACCAATGGAGAGAACAACAGCCGTGGTTTTCTTCAGTGATCCTTCAAAAAAGAAAAGTCTGTTTATATGGCTAGAGCCTGTGTGTGTGTGTGTGTGTGTGTGTGTGTGTGTGTGTGTGTGCATGTGTGTTCAGAATCATTTATGTCATTTCCCAGTGGTGTGAAAAGGTCTGATTGATTTGTTCTTGTAGAACACTAATGTGTTTGTAATAGTGGTCAGCTGTCATTCCTGTGTACAGTCAAGTTGGCTAAGTGAAATAAATTAAAAAGCATTTGACTTGGATGCAAGGCATTATGGGCCTTCAGTTTTTCCCGTTTCTCTTGACTCTGCCCAGAATGTGAGTTGTATTTTTTGTGGTGGATGTTACGATATAAACCATTTCTGAACAATTACACTAGAGCCCGACCGATAAAGGATTTTGAAGGCCGATACCGATACAAATATTTGTTGGTTTTAAATTCCGATATTCC
>JBBPDB010000007.1:14849536-14866441 GCA_037974465.1 Brachypetersius altus | reverse complement strand
TACGACGGAGAAGACGTGATTGAAGTAATACGGAATTACAGAGGGACCAAAAAGCGCAAGTAAATCATAAACCTGGGGCGTAGTGTGGTGCAATAGTGCCACCTACTGCCGTAACACTTCTGCTGCCTTACACACACATGAAAATATAAGCAAGAGTGTGTGTTTACTGGTCAATACACTGCTGTTTATTTAAAATAAACGAAAACAAACCCAGCCTTATTCTTTGGAACTCGTTGTTGCTTAACTTTGCTGTAGTGTGAACCGTTCCGAACCGTGACCCCAAAACCGAGGTACGTACCGAACCGTAACATCTGTGTACCGTTACACCCCTAATACAGATTAAACTAAATTTAGAATTTTGATTCCGCTTATGGTTTCATAAACATGATAAGCCTTTATTATTGTAAACAATATCTACTTATTTGCAAGGACGCAACCTGGGAGGACCTGTTTATGTGACTACATCATGTGTCAATGCAACAGCATTTGTTTAGTTATAAGCATGCATGGAAAATTTCACAATTTACTTAGTGAATTTACGGTTAACAGATAAATAAAGATATTTTTAATTGAAAGAGATTCGTAATTGAGAAACAAGATCATAATTGATCAAATTCCAGCAATACCCAACCATGGTATTGACATTTGTTTACACTGTGAAGATCCAGACTTGAGGCCTTGGGGGTTTAGACATAACAGACCTTTCTCCTTTGCTTAACAAATTGTTTTTTTATGGCAGAAAGTACAAATCAGGAAAACAAGCGGTTTGAAAACAGTTTTATCTCTGAGCCTGGGGCCTAAATTCACTCACTTCGAATTAAGTGAGAGAAGGTTCACAAAACAGGTTTTTGTGAAAAGTTATTAAACGATACATTGATGAATTGAATGACTGTAATAATGTTCATAAAGTAAGCTTTTGATCTTGAATGACAGGAATTTTCTTCTAGACTTTTCAGGCAGAGCAGAAGCAGAAAGAGACAAAGTGAGGGAGGGAGAGAGGGAGAGCGAGGGAGATGTTTGCCTTGAAGTGATTCCCAGGATTTCTTAAATGGATGGATGAAATTGGTCCCTGCAATTACGCTGTTGTTTTATCAATTCAAACGTGGCATTCATGCAAGCCACTCCTGTCATACTGAGCTTATGGTCATTGTCACCCCTAAAAGCTGGGCTGCTCCAATATTCCCGCAGCCAGCTGCACTAATCATTTATTTTCTCTATTCCCTATTTTTCCTGCTTCTTGAAATACTTTGTGTATATATTTGTTCAAGCATGATTCCACTAGCAACATCACACACACTCACATTATCAGGACAAGTGCTCTTGGGTTAAAAATAAATCTTTTTGAATCATTATGTAGTGAATCGCCACTCAAATTTAGAAGCCCACCCTTTGCTTCAGGAAATGGTGTACAAATACCCCTCACGCTTGCCAGACCACTACACTGTGTACTTATTTTCTGCCCAGTGTTGGAGGGGGATGGCTCCAGACATCAGACACACAGCTCTGCCAAACCCCTGCAGTGCTGCACTCAGTTCATGGGGCTCCATTGAAAACTCTGAGGCTAAAACTGTAGCGGGCCACTCCAGAAGCTCTTCCAGTGGACTGTCGGCTGGTTAGGTCACCATTAGCCCCATTCAGCCTTATGTAATAGGGAGCTTTTAGTTTGGCTACTTTAGCTTCATGGTTCTATTACTAAATTTT
The DNA here is from genome assembly GCA_037974465.1 of Brachypetersius altus. NCBI lineage: Eukaryota > Metazoa > Chordata > Actinopteri > Characiformes > Alestidae > Brachypetersius > Brachypetersius altus. Next base: position 14,864,740 of record JBBPDB010000007.1, on the reverse strand, counting down.
GGACAGTATAATATATTAATTCCTCAGCTGTAACACTTCTGATCCCACTGGCCTCTTAATTCCCCAGGATGATGTTTGTTAGAGCTGAGATAGCAGAGCCCCCCTTTTGAGAATCTTGTAGTTAGCCTCATTATGTGCCAGGACACTCAGTATTTCTTTGAGATGAAAGCACGGACCTACCGTTCACAGTGACGACAATAGCCATGTTTGGTCATAAATTTGCTCTGTATGGTAAGTGGGAAAGGGAGGAGAGTGTGGGCTCATGGGATTAGGATTGTGTTTGTTTATTCTGGGAGGAATAATATCCTCGTGGCCTCTCATACAGTCATACAGTGGCCTCTGGACACCCCCTCCCGCCTTCCGGCACCCCGTGGCCAAAGACCTCCTGTGGCTCTCCCACTCTTTTCAGCATTACTCTTAACACTTTATATTCCAGACAATACAGCATATCAACAGGCGCTCTGCTGTTTTCTCAGTCCTTAGTTTCTCTCCATCCCTTCACTCTTTCTGTTATCCTTTCTTCACCTGCTAAGCTCTTACCAGCAAATACCACAGCAGAGTGTAGAAAAGACGGCCTTTCCTGCATTCTCCAGGCAGCGACTATCCAAAACCTACTTTGGCACACTGCAGTCGACTGCATACTTCTGTCAATGGAAGCCAGATGTGAAATTGTAACGTATGGCAGTTGTTTTCTCTCCACTCAGAGAAATATGTAGGCAAGACCTCTTTTGACCATCACTTCAGTTATAAATATAACATAAAGCTGTGCCTATTTTCACTTCATGATTGACCTTCAAGGTTGCAGTCATTTATAAAAAGGGGTTTTTAGAGCTTCTAGTGTGTTTGGATATATTAGTTAAAAATATAACTAAATTTACAAAACAGGAATGGAGTGTAACCACTGAGGTCTATTCAGCCGTGACATAATAACACACATAGTCAGTGAATGAGCACTAAGAAAATATGTGTGTGTCTTTCTAATGAGTTAAGCCTTCACGTTCTTTTACTTCTCCTTTTTCCTCTGTAAAGAGATAATGTACATGGAGTTGTATTTGTGAAAAACGGTTCTTAAACAAAATTCTTTGTCTAGGTGATCGTACATTTTAGGATGTTTTTCTTGATTCACCACTGCTTCTCTGTAAATCTTCCTATAATGAGAACAATGTCTGTCGGTCACTGAATTTTGCTTTTATGACTCAGGCTTGATTCACAGTATGCTGTTTTGTAATGCAGGAGCTATCATATAATAAAAAGATTCTTTACCAGTCAAATAATCTACTGAAATGTTCTCCAGGCAGCTTTTAGGCATGAAACAAATGACTTTCGATGGCACCTTTATTTTTAAAAGTGCACATGGAGTCAGCACTGGAAACTTTAGTCAGTATTAACAGAGGCGTATTTTAGTTGGCATCTTTAATGGAAACCACTGTGATCAAAACTAGGCATCTTGGTGCAAGCTATCAGAGTGAGAGTGAGAGGTTAGAGTGGCTAGGTCACACGATACTATACACAGTCCCTCACTCAAATGACCTAACTTCAGTTGCTTAATACTTTTTTCAGTAGTTGCTTATAAATTGTAGGGGTTCATATTTTATGTAGTTAGAGGGGTAATGCAGCAGGCATTGAAAAAGTAGAGAACTTCTATTTAACTGGTATAATCTGGTATAATAAACTGGTATGATCTAAGGTCTATAATATAGTCTATGGTATAATAAACTGGTATAATCTATAGTCAGGATTCTGCATAATCAGCATATTTTTTGGAAAAATACAACCAAACATGGACCTGAGAAAGGACAATCATTAGGGGTGTGACGAGACGCTTTTCACCACGAGACGAGACAAGACACGAGACTGGGTTCACGAGAACGAGACGAGACGAGACGAGCCAATTTTAATAGTGTAAACCCTAAATATGCCCCCAGATGTGCTCCCAGAACACTTTCATTTCATTTTAAACAGTTNNNGATATCGGCACGTTCTTGCGAGACCAGACGCATCTCGCGAGACAAATCTGATCTCGCGAGATCTCGTACCACTCCTAACAATCATATTAGACCTGAAAATCTGCAGGTTGTTTCCTACTCTATTCAACATATTGACTATGGAAGTTTTAAAACTACTTTTGATGTTAAATTTCAACTGTCTGTCAGTGGGCCAGGTAGGATCAGAAGGAGTCAGAAATTCCAAAGGAGGGATTTATTTCAAGATGTATTTGTTGAACAGGGAGTTAAGACTTCTCCATGGAAAGAGATCTTACACATGTTCCATGACCTGAAGCATCCCCAGTGCACTGGTGCAAGGACGTGTGGTTTGGTGGAGCACTTTAAAGAGCATACCTTTACACCTTTCTGTTGGTTAAAAGCCAGGAAAATGACAAATTACACAGCTGTCAGTGACCGCCCCCATGGCAAGTGCTCATTTGAGGACCTTGATGTTTACAGGGTTTACCTCCAGTGGAGTGGACTGTGCCACCCCCAGTAGCCACAGGCTGTGTTTTACAGCTCAGGGGAATGACAGGTTAGACCTTGTGTATGTCTGTTCTTCTGCCCAGCCTTGATCCCACAAGCCCTAAAATAGCATAGACTCAAGGCCTCAGAACAGGCCCCACACTGTACTGCCAGGCAGGCATACCTGCACCGCTGGGTCAACAAAGCTAATGAAGCTGTTTTTGTAATAGAAAATCATTTATGGAGCTGAACCCTCAATCAGCTTAACAGGTATATTATAGATTATGCATGCATTGTTTACTTGTTGTTTAGTCTCTTGTTGCACATGCCAGAACACATGTTTAGTCAACCCGTCTTAGACTGAAGAGCTTTTTTGCTGATGATGGTCGTCTTGGACCAGATGTTGTCAAGTGATACTTAAGGTAGTTATAGTAAGTAGCAATTGAGAAAAGATGTAGTGAAAGCAAAATTTCATCAGTTGTGCATATGACCAGTTAAAAGGACGAATACTAACCAAGTGGCTGTTCCACACACTTGTCCAGGCAGAGCCTTGAGTGGTTATGACAAGGATGTGTGAGTGTGTGCAGAGGGTGCAGGTAGCCTGTCCCCGCAGTGTTCTGCATGGAAGAAAAATGTGGGAGATGTCAGCCTTGAGGTCAAAGTAAGAGGAATTGTTTACTAACAGTGTCCAAGCCCCAAGCCCATGTGGATCCTGAAGAGTAAACAAGAAGGCAGTGTTCGCTTTACTTCCATGCATGGCCATGATGTGGCTTCGCAATCTTCTGCGGAGAGTGCAGGATGCACCGCCAGGGCTTTACCTACCATAAGAGCAGAAGTTGCTCAGTTACTTTGTGAATCATTTTTGAGCAAAAGCGGTTTTGTTACAGTGGTTTGATTGAGACAATGTTTGAAAGAGCTAGTGTGAACGTGCTGATCTGTCTTAAAGTCTTTATCTCTCTTTTTCTGCACGGTTGCCTCCTCACTTCCTCTGATAAGACTTATTCTCTCCCTCACTTTTTTCTCTCTTTCTGCTGCTTTGTCTTATCTGATGAAGTTACTGCCAAAGCCAGAGGCGGCACATTTTTCTCCTGCATTTTGGTGATAAAGTCCCCAAGACTTCAGAAAATCAGCACAGGCACCTTGTCAGGCTTACAGTGTCCTGATCTTGTCTCTGGAAGGTGTCATCTTCTCAGCTTTAGCACCTGCACTTCATACTGCTGAGTATGTTTGACCTAACAAAAAAAGGAACCATCTCACATACACAACACTTACAGTCTCTGTTAAAGGAGATTGATATGTCAAAAATACGGTCATTTAAAAAATTCAATCTGAATTATTACTAGGTCACTATTTAAACACTGGCTGCTTTAACAAAAGCATCTGTTTTTTGGTCTAACCCCTGTTCAGAAGACCTGACCTGCTCATCTGAAGCTGCTGCACAAACTTGTGGATTCTGCATCATTAAAAGAAAATGGAATACAAAGTAGAGTATTCTGGAATGTATGTGAATACAAATTCTTTTTTCATTTTTAGTTTGAAAAAGCATCTGATAATATAATCTGCAAAGAAAAAAACATTGCATAAATTAGAAAATGATTACAAATAGAAGGATTTTCACTAATGCTTCCAAACATTTGTCTACTGGTCTATAACTGAGGGCATGGTTGTCTTTCAAAGAATGAGAGGGAAAGTGTAGGGAATTATCACCATATACCCATTTGGGAATACACTTCATATTGGTCTGAGCTATTAGAGATGTTTTGATTCTACACATGGCTTTTTTTATTACTAGCCTTACTTTAAATCAGAATGGAGTGAAATCAGTGCACCACATCCATGTTTGCAGCCATTTAAATACTGAAGCTGTTTTACGACTCAATATAACAGTTTATTCATTTTATGCTCAAGTTAACAGTTCACTTCAGCAATTTAACCATTTTCTGTGTGGCTTTCTCGGCTTCCAATGGTACGCAAGTATCCAGTGTTGTATTTTCTTCTTTCTATAAATCAGACGAGGAGCTTTGGGCTGCCTGGACATCCTCCAAGCAGCAGACTGATCACAGCATGCTGGTGTGTGTTTATCCAAATGCAACCTTTCATTCTCCCCACTGTTTGATTTAAAGCACAGCCATGCTTTCTCCTAGACTCTTTCTCTAAATGTTGTCTTCTTCTTTTTGTGCTTCTGTGTTCACGCAACAGTTCCTTTTCTTGAAGGTCATTAGGAAAGATCACAAATGCATTTCCTTTTTATAAGAATGGACATGGTTTTTAGTGAGGAGTCGGTTTAGTGAGGAGCTGGTAAACAGTAAAAAAAAACCAACAAAACAGACATTTAATGGTTTTTTTTTTTGCCAGGAACATCAGACAAGACACAAATCATTGTTAATGGCAAATGTGAAAAAGTGTACAACGGCCAGGAACTTCTCCACTGCAGGTTTTATTCCACCTGAAAACACAGCATCCTATTTAATACACTGAACACAGCAGACAACTGTAGAAAAAAGAAAGTGCCCCCTAAAAAAGGAAATGTATTTCTTTGGCTGACCAGCCGTCCCCTGCTGTTTACATAAAACTGTTTATTATCTGCTCAGTTGTGCCCCACTTAAAGAGGACTGTTTGTCAGAAAAAAGCAAACAGTTCAAAATATATGATCTGAAATATATTTTAATTAAATATTTGCAATAAAAAATTGGGATAAAATAGAAAGGAAAAATAAATGCACTTTTTTACAGCCTCTCTATGTTTTTTATGAAACAAACAGTTGTTTGGCAATGCTACAATGCTCAGAAATGCATACTGTGATGTAATTTATCATGGTAGTAATGACATATCTTTATATTTCCCAGTAGTGATGTGTCATTCGTGAGCAATTTTTGAACTAATCTTTTGAATGACTCAGGAGACTCAGTGAGTGAGTGTTTCCCCCTGGGCCGCTCACGCATACCACTCGTTTTGTCTATGAGAGTTTAGCTACAGGCTTACTTACAAATTGGTATTTCTTTTGTTCATTTGTCACATGACCACTGAACATTCTAAGTGTTTTAGCAACTGATTTGTTCACATTTCATAACTATGACTTACATTCATTATTCACGTGTCTACAACAACGACATTACTGGTGAGGAGAGCTGGTCAACCATGTCCATGGTCCAAAACTGTACAAAAGGTTGCTTTAGAGCCTTAAAACCTGTGCATTATACATTAGCTAGGTTAGCAAACAGTGTTGCTCTTAGTGTTTGAGAACTGAAATGATGGTACACCACCACACAAGTTCCAAGATTCATTCATTTTACTGAAAGAGATTCAATGATCCAAGTCAATAAAAGACCTGAACCTTCCATCTTTATTGCCCAGCTCAGCATTATAAAGGAATGGTGGTCTTGTAATTTTTCCAGCACTGTATATCAGCTCTATCATACTCAGCTGTGTTATTGAATTCGGGGCTTGTGTTGGCAGTCCATTGTCTCGTATTACCTATGGAGATGTTTGTCAGCCTGAATCCTTGTCAGCTTCGGGAACAGGAAGAGCCTAGGTCTGTTTCCCAGTGGGAAGCACAGCCAGCCTGTTTAAAGTGAACCAGAGCGTGATCCGAATTTGGGCAGGGGATTAGTGCTGTTGTCTGAGGGTGACTTCAGTGAAGCAGGATTTTGGGCTGAATTAGCATGCTGCCTTGCTCCCCTCCAGCACGGTCTCTCTTTAACTTCACAACCATGCCGCATTGGCCTTGTCGTTCCTCAGTTATCGTACAGACTTGTGGACGCATGGAGAAATATAAGGGGCAAAACCTTAGCTGATATGAAGGTTATTTTGAATTTCAGTTGGAGTTTTGCTATCATTCGCCAGGGTCAGTGGAATGTTCTTCATTGTGGCTCAGAGGGTCCATTGTAACTTCTGGTGATTTGTCCTAAAAAGCTTCAGCTCTTGCAGTTGTTGGTTATAGTTTTTCACAGGAAGTTTAACATCCCTAGCCCTTGGGGACCGCTGTGCTCATAGTTTTGGTATTCAACCACAAGCTGATCCATCATAGTCACAAGTCCCTCTCTTTGGAAAAAGCAGACTTCCTGTACTCTAAAACAAGGGGGTTAAAGGATTCTTGATGATGAGACTGTAGGGTAATGTAAGCAACCATTTCCAATGAAAAATATAGTTTTTAATCTGATAATAAATACTCTATATTACTTCTGATCCACTGGTAAAATAGTTGTTATCACAACAAATAACTTTCTCTTACTTTATACACAGACACACAAAATCCTCTTCTTCCACAGTACAATGCACAAGTTGAATCACAGATTCACAGATTTAGTGTATTAAATATTCCCTCTCTTAGCTTTTAACCAAGCCACTCTGGATCTTTTAAAAACAGGCAGAATGGGAAGTTCTTGTTCCCAGCTTCTGGGTCCGATCACGCTTGAACCAGGGTCAATGATGACATCATCCTTTTTTCTGAGAAACAAATCATGAGCTGCCTTGGGCTCGTTTCTCATGTCTTGTTACTCTTTTGGTCTTAGCTGCTCTTGTACAAAGTTTTAAACACTAGACACAGTGCAATAACAACACTCCCAACCATGGCCAAAATAAGTATTTATGTATCAGGTTTTTTAATCAGAACAGGTCCAGGGCTTCTGTTCTTTTTGAGAGCCTGCTGACGCATCTCCTAAGTGAATCCTGCTCCTCCCCTGAGGCCATAAATATTCTTGTAGATAGAATGTAGTCACACCAGTGTCAGCAGTGACCCTGTGCTGGGTTTAAACGTACAGTATGGAATTAGACTCACCTGTTGTAAATAAACAAATGCAGGCATCTGTTCATTGCAGTTTCATTTTGTTGCTGTGGTAACAAAACCTTGCATCTCAAAAAAGGTAACTTCACAAGTAAAAAAGCCATCATTTATTCTGGAAATGCTAAGGATATGTCCCCACCCCTTTTTCTTGAAAGCCACTTTGCCCTCACTACTTTCTTCAAAGTACTTTTTTTTACATCTGCAAATAAGTTTGCCACTCCCCACCCCTGCTTGAGAAACACTTTCCCACAAGCCCCACCATTGTCAACAAATTTGTTTGCCATGCCACTGGGCAAGAAATACATTCAGTGAAAGATTAGGTTTTGGAATGACAGCCACAAAGTGGATGTTTCTCGACCCCTCCAGTTTGGGCATCAGTCAGTATCGAGTCGAGTGTACACACAGGCAGGAAGTTACCACTGAACAGCAGCCCTGAGTCATGATGGGCGAAGCAGATGGCTGCTTGGTCGAATCTCCCAGGTGCGGCACAGCTGCACTGGTCTGAACAGTGATCCCACTCTCTTCTGACCATTTCTTCTCATCTGATACAAACAGTTATTACAGTGGCCACCACTGAGCAACTGTGTTTGTCATGATGACGGCAGTGCTTGCCATATTAGGTGTGCTGAGGGCTTGCTGTAGCATGTAAGAGAAGTTGGAAGGCCCTACAGGGAAAAACTTGGATTCCTTCATTAGCAGGGCTCTAATGATGTGAGGCAGGGGCAGCCTCGGGCCGCAGGAGCCGCTAATGCTAGCGCCCCTAATTAATGAGCAGATGTATTGTGAAGGAGTGCTCGAAGGACCTCTCGGGAGAGGGTGAGCCATGTCATTTGAGAAAAAAGCATGTCAGCTGATTATTTATGAACCTTGAGGATGGATGGCTTCCTTTTATCCCACACTCGTTTGGGCCTTTTTGTCAAGCAAGACGTGACGTCAGGAAACAGGAGAAGCCGTGGTTTCTCTCTTTCATCCTCCAGCCAGTGATTACGTTATCCCTCTGGGCCTGTGGAATACAGACAGCACAGAGTTTGAGGACTGCTCCATCGCACTTGTAATTATTTGAGGAGTGCTCAGTTGTACAGGTAATTATTATTATTGTTACTGGGTGGTAGAAATAGATATGCTGGGTTAGCCCCACCTGAGGAGCAAGTTAGTTTGTGTTCTATTTAAGATCATGCTAACATACATAAGTCTGGTTTATGTTCTGTAAAAGTTTCATTTAAAAAAGACACAAACACACACACACACACACACTCCCCATGCTCTGTTCTGCTCATCATAGGTGGTCTGTACATCCCCGCCATAAATGTTTCCTGCATAAATATTTACAGGTGCATCAGGCAAACATTTGTCCTTTCAGCAGCGTGGTGATAGTTTTCCCTTTCACTCAGCTGTGGAGTTTTCCTCAGCATGGTGTCATTTTATAACTCTTTCATTTGAAGTTTCAGACGCAAACATGTCCCTCTGCAATATTGGAAGGAGTGTAGAGTGGTAGAGGTAGTGACGCCAACTACCTCTCTATAATCCCTGACCTGCTATCAAAGAGCTATAAAAGTTAATGGGCGTTTTGTGTAGTGTCTCATCAGTGAGCTATCTCTTTTTGTGTGTCACTCTCTCCCTCCCTCCCACCTGCTAGATTACACATCTGGGGTAAACAGATTCCCTGTGTCTGTGTTTGTGCCTTGTTTGTTACAGAGATTTACCAGGACAACATGAGTGAGCGCTTTGACTGTGAAAACTGCAAAGAATCCCTGTATGGCAGGAAGTACATTCAGGCAGAGGACAGTCCATACTGCATCCCGTGCTACGACAGCTTATTCGCCAACACCTGCGATGAGTGCAAGGAGCTTATTGGCCATGATGCGAGAGTGAGTTTACAGCCACAAAATGAACATTAATTTTCAGTATTTCTATGTATTCAGTGTTTCAAATCCGTCAGTAAAGAATAGATATCTATTCTAAAGGTAAATGTTCAGGACTAAATTATAATTGCTCACATAACAGTCAGATTACATTTAAATGTTAGATCAACAGTGGAACAGAAAGAATAGTGGAGAAAACAGACAGGGCTATGTATTATTCAATTAAGACATTTTTTCAATTAAGTCAAAACAGCTAAGGAAGCATTTGAGTAAAACATTCGGTAGCACTTCACCAACTGAGGCATACCACTAATCCTCCCTAACCAGTTTAAGGGCAACTTTAATCCCCTTTAAATGAAAAGTACAGAGAGCCAGATCAGATCATTTGGGGCAATAGTAAACACGAGCCTAGAAAGCCAGTGAATAGCTCTGCAGTTGTGGTTGAGATTCAAATCACACTCTGGACACACACCCAACAGACTGATGAGTTATTGACACTGAGGGACAGCAGACAATAAATAAACTCTGTTTATCCTGGCTGTGCAGCATGCAGGCTATAAATTCCATTTACTTTGGCTCATTACTGCCTGCCTGTGTATTTTACATGAGTTCAGAAGCCCTCCACACACACACACACACACACACAGATACAGGCAGCCACATTAAAAGCTACATGTGTGCAGTTGATTTCCATGTTATCTAATGTCTTAATCGTAAATGTCTTTGCCTGGAAGGGAAACTGTAAATTCCGGCATGTTTCTATACCCCTCATTAGTGTCCAGTGTGCTGCCAATTAGAAAAGCCTGTGACTGACATTACACTGTGAAACCTTAATACAATTAGTTGCATGCTGTGAGTGACATGCAACATCATTTCCAAACAATTCAAAAGCAATTAAAGTCATACTCAATTGTTCCACTAGCTAACAAATTAGTAGGTTGTACATTTTTATGTCATATCATTCTTGCTATAACAAAGCTTTTACAGCTGCGCTTGATGACTCACTCATTCTGTCATATGAGCAATGCAGGCTTACAAAGAATCTCACAACTGCCTTCTGTAATCATTTTTGGAATTCCAGTACTCCTTTGGCATCAAGATGTATCAAGAAAGCTGGACCTTTTCAGATGTCCAATAAACTATGTTTTCGTTGACTAAGCTTGAGCCAGTATCATTGGAAGTTATGTTGCCTGTGTGTCATAGCACAAAGTTGAGCCAAGTTTGAAATAAGTGTATTGCAGGGCTTAACCTTATGCAATTCAAATGTGACAATGGAAAGCCAGCCAAACCTCAACTTCATCACACATACTGTGCACGTATCTTGACTAGGGCAGAAGTCAACTCATAGGACTCTGTGTGTGTGTGTGTGTGCACATGCGTAGGAGCTGTTCTACGAAGATAGGCACTACCATGAGCACTGCTTCCGCTGTTTCCGCTGCGACCGTTCACTGGCTGACGAGCCCTTCACCAGCCAGGACGATGCCCTGCTCTGCAATGACTGCTACTGCAACGAGTTCTCCTCCAAGTGCGTGGCCTGCGATAAGACCGTCATGCCTGGTATGACCCTGCCACAGAAACACGTCATGACACTGTCCTTTCTTTTTGTTGACATGTTGTTGTGTATAGAACCACAGATATTCACATGATACTCATAGGATACATTTAATACTGCAGATATGGGGGTAACATTACTAGGTGGTGACGAAGATGAGACCAGAGAGAAGCAGGATAAAGGAGGAAGAGTTGCCAGTGTAAAGATTGTGCTGATAGGGCTACTGGGAGAGAGAGGAAGAGAGAGAGGTAGAAAGTTAACCAGTCAGCTCCAAGGCTAGATTCGACAGAGTAATTGCCAGTTTGCCGATCTTAGCTGTCTCTCTGCCAAATCCTTGCGTGGGGCATTCTGCCAAGCGTCTGATGAGAGGAGAAGATAAGCCTGTAAACTATTTCAGCAGGTCTGTATATGCCAGAACGAGCCATAAAACAGTAAAGGATTCCAGGCATAAAAAGGGTTTTGTTCTCTCACTTGTGTAAAAAAAAAAAAAACAACAACAAAAAAGTAATTTTACGTGGCCCTCTAAAGCACAAAGCCTGTCATTCCATTTTAAACACTTCTTTATAAATAATCCTAGATGTGAACACAAGATGCGATCACTTTGATTCAACAGAGCAAGGCTTGTTTCATTTCTTTAACACTGAAGCTTTCGTTCTGGAAGAGAAACACATAGTTAGTGGTCAGAACTTCTAATTGTAAACTGGAGCCGACAAGTCAAAAACAATAGCTGGCTGTATCTGTTGTAGCAGTTCACTTGAGCACTCTTTGCATATTTTTTTTTTTCACTTCAATTTCACCTCAAGTGGTCTACAGTGCAAAAGTGGCTGCTTTCATACTCTCCCTTTGGAGCCTCCAACTTGAAAGAGATACTTTAGCTGTAACAGAATACTTCTTCAAACAGGCCGGAGGATTATATCTCCCGTTTGCAGAGTAAAGCACCTTGAGTAAAATCTCAGCTGGCCTCCTTCAGGAAAATCTTAACTGGCCTTTTGATCTGGAGAACTTGTGAACATTTAGTAGACTCTGAAGAACATTTTTGACGCTAATGATATCAGGTCAAATTGCTGTTACTTGAAAAGCATGATCAGAAATCAAGGTCTGTTGAACTTCTGTTTGATGATGCTCTTAGCTACCCTTTTCTGTTATCTCAGCATATGTATATTCACATTCATTTTTATTGTCTTTTGTTCTCTCTCTCTCTGTGTGTGTGTGTGTGTGTGTGTGTGTGTGTGTGTGTGTGTGTGTGTGTGTGTGTGTGTGTGTGTGTTCCCCTCAGGCACTAGGAAGCTAGAGTATAGTGGCTCCACATGGCATGAGGGCTGTTTCATTTGTAGCAGCTGTGAGCAGCCTATTGGCTCCAAGTCTTTTATCCCAGATAAGGAGGACCACTACTGTGTGCCCTGCTATGAGAACAAGTTTGCCCCTCGCTGCACTCGATGCAAACAGGTCAGTGGCCCCCAGCAGTTTCCCGATAGCCAAAAGCCAAAAACCTTTGCAAGAAATTTAACAATGTAACAATATGCCGAAACATTCAGGATGGATTAGGATTTGGACCATTAAAGGATTATCATTGATTTGTTTAATCAAAATAATAATTAAAGGCAAATAAAATGTGAAATATGTTCTTATGGATGTGTTATCTTCCTCAAAATGGTTACTACTATTTTTGTTTTTACTATGTGTTTCATTATTTTCACTCGAAAATGAGTACAATCACAGCATTAAAAGATCATCTATTACCGAACAGATTTTTTTTTACACTTTTTTTGTCATTTACTTAGTGCCTCTGTTTCAGGTCTTGGCCAAAGGTGGAGTGACCTACCGTGATGAACCCTGGCATAAGGAGTGCTTTCTGTGTACAGGCTGTAAGGTGCAACTAGCTGGCCAGCACTTCACCTCCCGAGATGATAGTCCATACTGCCTCAAGTGCTTTGGCAACCTTTATGCCAAGAAGTGTGAGGCGTGTAGCAAACCAATCACAGGTACAGTAAAGCTACTACATGTAGAATGATTCTGGTTTTTGCCATTGAGTTCTTGGGCCACATGTGGATGTGTTTTCAGGTTTTGGTGGAGGGAAGTACATCTCTTTTGAGGACCGGCAGTGGCACCAGACATGCTTCACCTGCAGCAGATGCTCAGTGTCACTTGTGGGGGCTGGATTCTTCCCTGAGAGAGATGAGATCCTCTGTCGTGACTGCAACAGCAATCTATAGAGCCTCCGTCCAAACTTCCACATGTTCTTGCATGTCTCCACACTTGCAGATTGAGAGAATCTCTAGAGCTTTCACCCATACTGATCCTGCTCAGGAAACACTGCTGTATATACAAGCTGTCTTATTGCTATTTGATTCTCAGCCAGGACGCAGACAACATTCACCACATATGGAGGCATGTTCTGCATCAATTTTTTTTTTTTTTTATAAAGGAGTAGTTCCCCTTATTGCAACGCAGTGAGGCAACTCTCAAAGCATCTATGTGAGACCAGGCTTGGAAGAAAAACATCTATGCAGATATGTGCCTTATGAGCAATATATTGCACACTCTTTGGGTGTTTTAAGCATTTTCTATTCATTACTGTTTTCGTTTTATTTATAGACAGTGCCCTTTTTAAATCACCTGCCAAAGAACAATACTAAGCTCAATTCAAAGTGCTCAGTCTCAAACGCTGTCTTCATGATCATGCAGATTCTGTAGCTGCCTGGTGCATTTCTTTGGTGGGGTGGAAAATAGCTCATCCTTTTTCCATTCGGTGACAGCCACGCTCTGTAACAGCTTTAACGAATGAAGAAATAATCGACCGATTGCCTCTCAGAGCTGCCTTGTGAGTAATGAGTAATTGTAATGAGTATGTGATCAAAGACTATAAAACATAGAAAATCAAAATCAAAGGTGTCCTCCTGGATAATGAGATGCACCATTGTTCCCAAATGTTCCAATGAAATAATTTTGTTGCATTGGATAAAAGTAGTGTCTTCAGGAAACATACGTCGGTAATGCAATGAATGATTTTATTTAAAAAAAAGTTGAGGGATTTAAATGCTGTAATCTGTGAGCACTTGTAGTGTTTACTATATGTTTCATTGTTTTGTTACTGAGCATATTGCAACTTTACAGTCCAAACTTTTTTTTCATACTCTAACAGAGAATACCAAATACTTGTATAACAGACAACAAGTAGCTATTAAAAGTGGGAAATGATATTTATGATGGAAGCATCTAGCATTTGCACTATGGCTTGAAAATATCTTGTGCACAGTCAAAGAAGTTCAAAGACACAGCATGCATACACTGTACATAAACAGAGCACCGACCTTTCCGTTCCCTGTCTGCTTGCTGTTCCCATATCCTCTGGTCTAATCTATACAAGCTCATCGCTCAGCATTTTTATAGTCTTTTGTATGTTATGTGCTTTACTTTTTTATTTCTTTGAGCCATATTTGAGAAGCGTGAATGATTGGGCGAGCCCCAAAAATGTATGTTGCAATATGAATATGTCAGCAGGATGGTATGCATGCTGTTTGTGTTCTCCTACTTTTTTTGCTTTCCAGACTAATGATAATAGCTCTGTAACTAAAAAATAATATTACTAATATCACCTTGAAAAATTCTAAATATACATATTCACTTTGAGCTTTGATGCTGGCTAGTCAGAGTTAGCTAATGCTTTTTTAAAATTTGTGTTTGTTTTTAGAACAATGCAATACAGATGTTAAGATTGGGAATGTGATAAAAAAAAATTTCATTAAGATGCAAGGATGTTTGTTGATGTTATTTGTTAATAAATATTTTGTGAATTAATCTAGTTGTAAGTGTATTGTTCTCTGATAAAGTTCATTTGATATGATTAGAGTGTGTGATGATTTTGGCAGATGCCAAAGGGCAAGCAAACCAAGCAACCGCTTGGTGCCTCCAGTCAAAGTGAACCACTCAGTAACGATCATTAAGCTTAAATCACATTTAAATTACACAGGTTTTCTTGATTCCCTGCAACCCTCATTTATTTGGCAATTTTCCCTCCTGTCATGTGCTTGTCTGGTTACATTTTAAATCCAACAATCTTATAGGCAGATTGAATTGTCCCTAGCTTAACTCTGATCATCTATTTGAATGCTTGTGTTCTGATTGACCCTCTAAATCCTGAGCAAGATTAATTCGTCAGGAATATTATGGTGTATACACTTGATGGAGTTGGAATTAGGGATATGGATACATTAACAAGAGAAGTACAGTTATTTACCGCTTTTCGCAGGGGTTACGCTCCAAGAGTACCCGCGTATAGTGATAAACCGCATTTGTGTATTGGTATTTTAAAAAATGCCTTTTTTATGGTGTAAACTCTAAATATGCACCAAAGATGCTCACAGAACACTTCAATTTCATTTGAAAGTCCTTGAAGATATCATTTACATTACATTTACAGCATTTAGCTGACGCTCTTATCCTGAGCGACGTACATCAGTGCTTAAGAAGTCCACAACTCTTTCTTACCTGAAAAACAGCTTAAATCCATGTCAACTATTTAACTAAGATACTGCAGTCAGAGCATCTATACAACAA
>JBBPDB010000007.1:14803103-14829259 GCA_037974465.1 Brachypetersius altus | reverse complement strand
AGAGACTGCCCCCTGTAGGTAGAGAATGGAAGTTGCTTTGGATAAAAGCGTCTGATAAATGCTGTAAATGTAAATGTAAATGAATGATCATCCCCAGACAGGTGCAATGTCCAAGAATTCTCTCAGACTAATGATGAGGAAGGCAGGCAAGAACCAGTAGTCCCGTAAAAAGAGATCCAAGAAGCCCTAAAAGCAGCAGAAACAACAGTTACACGCAGTAAGAACTACACTACAGTCACTACTAACGGAAGTTGTATGCTACGCAGAACTTGTCTGCTAAGATAGATGCATAGAGATTAATGCCTAAAATTTACAAGCATTTACACAAATCAGAACCCTTTTGGAACAATCTGCTGTTGTCAGGCTGCTTCTATGTAACTTACTGCATGTTGCAGTGGTACTGGGGCATCACACATCACAGAAGAAAGCATGAATGTAGCAATGTACTAGAAAAAAATAGAGGAAAATTGAATCTCATGCACCAAAACAGAGGCATAGACTTTCAGTCAAAAAAACTAAAAATAAAATAGCTGAAAATGCTTGCAAGGCCCAACCAATTTCCTAGCTTAAATTTCACTGAACATTTACAGAGGATTTAGAAAAGCCAGGTCTGACAGAGCTCCATTAGCTTGGAGGTTTGAAGATGATTTGCCAAGAAGAATATGCCACAACTGAACTACAGTGCTGCCAAAAGGTATTTACTTTTTACTGTAGACTTCTCCAGGCTATAATTGCAGTTTTTTAAACATATGTTTGTGTAAGCTTAGAAACACATATCCTTGGTTCATATTTATAAGTACAAAGTGAAAAGGCATGAAACGTGACAAGGGAGTATCATATAAAGCAAAAGGAATGCTTCTTTATTAAGTTTATTAAGTTTCCTTTCATTGTACATAACAGCAGAAACTGCACATGTACATGGAACAAATGCCTTTAACAGCATAGTTTTACTGCAGCGCTGGTTTCATAAAATTGTTGCAACAGGCATACAGTTTAGTTTCTATTTTCAGACTAGTAAATACATTGTTGCCAGTGATAATTTAAAGAAACAGATTGTTGCTTTAAATGCCTGTAGGCCTGGTCAAACATATGATCTCCTACTTTGGCACAAGCAGCTCAGTGGTAGACAATACAAACATACTGCCAGCGTATAAATCCTCCTGCTGTTACACTCCATCACACACAGTTCCAGAGGCACCCCTTTTGAACCTTCCTGATTTTGGCCCCTTTCCCCCCTGCTTCAGATCTTGAGCCATGCGCAGGGCTGTTGTGTTTCAGCAAGGGAGAGATGCAAACTGAGGAGCAAGCTTCTCTCAGGGGGAATCCCTGAGTTCATCTGAGGAGAGCTGGATTCACTTATGATTTGACTGAAGAGGAAAAAATAGGGAATTGGTGAATGCCGTGATGTGCCGGAGCCTGGTGGCCTCAAGTGCCCCTGAAAAATACAAATCCTAGAGAAGGGTTACACAGAATTGAGACACTGGAAATTTGACATTAGCTGCTAATCAAAAAACATGTTCTCAGCTCATGAGGTCTCTCTGTAAACAAGAGTTACAGTAGAAGCAGTCAGAGTTGCTGACAGGTGCTTCTGAGGTGGGCCAGGCTCTAAACAGAACTGTTAGCCCACGCTCAGCCTTCATGCGCTCACCCCTCCCCAATGTACTCTGTTGCATTTGGGTGGCCATCAGAAGATCGTGCCTTCGGAAGTAACCCCAATGTTGCGCGATTCAGGTTTATGTTGGAAGATAAACTCACAATACGATAAGATAAACCTGTTCTAGTCCCACAAGTGGGACTATAGAAAAGACAGTACTGAATTCATCCCACTTTGTCAGTGCTATGTTAAGAACAAGACAACTGCTTCTTGCATTTATATACATTTATATTTAATGTTATTGCTTTGCACCAATTTGACACTATATGAATGTATTAGTAAGACATTTAAAAGAAATTACTTAAAAATGTGGAATAAATGTACATACATGTAGTTATAATATTTTGGATAGTATATAAGAACTATACATTTCATATATCTGTAGAGACTTTTATGGCTTTGTTTATAGATTATTATAATAGGTTCTTCAACAAACATGATGAAACAAAAATAAAAGAGAGTCTTGCCTCTTGATGTCATCCACTGATTTTTGCCTTTTCTTCAAGTTTTTTTTATGATTTTGACTTGATTTTTCTCTGCTTTGTGTTTAATTCAGGTAAACTCTTAACATCCACTCTCCGTGTGTCATAGTATTACCGAGTCTGCGGTGGTGGAAATCCCATTTGTAATGTGTGACGAGAAGGAAATGAATGTTCTTTGATCTTCCAATAAATCTGAAAGAGATTATGAGCCATCTGTGAGAGAAAGCCAGACTCTATACCTGAGTGTGCTCTTATTAAAAGAGGGGGTGAAATCAACACAGGAATGATGTCAACCCCACTCCCATTAAGCAGTAGTTGGTCCAGCTCCAAATGCCAGTGTGGTCTCACTGAGGTTTCAAGATGAAAAGTGAACAAAAACACTTCTTACTGACAATTCCCAGCAGAGTCCATCCAGGACAGGACACCTCATCAGAGATACCATCAACAAATCTACCACTGGGGAGAGAAAGTGAGAAAGATGGAGAAAAGGGGTGAGATAGGGAGGTGAGAAGAAAAGGGCGAGAAGTGAAAATGACAGCGAGCGGGGTGAGAAAAAGAGGAATAGGGTGAATGAGAGGGAAAGCTGCATCCCACGGAGTCAGCGGCAGAATTTATGGTCAGGAAGGGGGATAGAAGTGTAATTTACGGTGAACTCTCTACCGTTGTCCTGCCCTCCCCTCTGTAATGAGAAACGGCTGTTGGGGTTGCGGGCCTCGCTAGACCCTTCCCCCCTGGCGATGACACATCATTAGTTTTTATTTCTGTCTCTACTTTTACAGCTCTCGCCCCGGCGCCAACTATCGCTGTGCATTTTGACCCTTGGTCACTGTGTTGTATTAGCACAGCACGCACATATCCACCTCCCAAGATGGCGTCTTGTTGCTTAAAGTCATGGCCTGGAAGCAGCGATTCATTGAACTTAATGTTATATCACCTGCACATTTCCCCTCCTAGTCATTCAAAAGAACAGCAGTCCTGTTTCTGATGGATTGATTTTGGCATGTAACTTACATTTTTTAATCATTGACTTGCTGGTGGACTAATTACCTGAATTTTGATTCCCCATGTCCCCACTTTTTAAATGAGTATGTGATGTTTCTCTCTTTTACATTTTTTGTATTAATGGTAAATGGTACTCTGTAAAACAGAAGTTCTCACTTATGCAGATAACATGAGCCTAAGACAAGGCTCAGACATTCCTACTTGACATTTCACATTCTGGACTTCAGTTGTTCAGCTAAAGCATAAATCTTGGAACCTGCCTCATGAAGTGTTCACCAAACAAATTCAGTTTGCAAATTTGGTTAACAACTTTGAGACTCAAACTCTGATTAATCCTCAACCATGTGCACATGACTGTGTGACATTTATAGCATAGAGTCAATCACATGAAACATGAGTCGAGTGACTTTATTGATGAAGAAATCATTGTGCATAAATAGGTCAAAATTATACCATTCACGGTGGTAAAAAGCAACTCTATGAGGGTTTATTTGAGTAGTCATTACTTTATAATCTCGACATCTATGTAGGATGATTTGTTTCCTCCAAGTAAAAATACCCTCTTGATGAAAATGTAAGTAAGCGTAGATCCACTCTCTACGTCACAGTATTATATACAGAATGTCAATTGTTAGAAATCACAATTGTGATGAAGAGAAGGAAATGAATGGCCTTCTGTAAGAAATGTAAAAAAATATGAGCCAGCTATGGGAGAAAGTGAACGTCTATACTATAGTCTTTATTTGTACAAAATTCAAAAAAATGTAATTCAAATAAAAAATTTAATATCAGATAATTTTCCAGATGAAAATGCAAGTAAATGTAATAGTGTAGAGTCAGTGGCCACTCTAGTCATGGGTTCCCAACATATGCTTCAGAGTATTTACTGCATCCAAGGTTTTATTAAAGTAAATTGTACATTTTCTTTTATGCAGGAGTTTCAAATAATAAGGTATACAATAACATAAAGTATATTGTATTAATAAAGCGATCAGAACCGATATAAACTGAAGCTGATGATTTCAGTGTTAGAATTCACACCATTAATGTCTATGGTGAATTTCTATTGAGGAAGCAAATACTTTGGTGTCAAGCAAAAAGAACAAGAAAATGCAATAAAAACTGTTGCTGAAAGTTAAATTGCATCACCTGTATGATAGAGCATTGCCTTCTCTGATACTGGTGAATACTGCAGAGCATTACGGATTATGTGCTAAATATATCTTTCCCGGTTGCAAAGGTATATGCATTATAACTGAGCAGCCATATGGCATGCAGATTGCTGTATGGTATGTTGAGGATAGTGAAATATGTGCTGGTACAATATTCCCATGTCTCTGTCACTGCAGTGGGCATGCGTACTGTAATCTAACATAGATGTATGGTACATACTCCAAAAGACCTATGAGAAAGTTCATCTTCTCACAGACCATTCTGGGCATTCACACCACCTTCATCCCTCTTTCCTCTTTAGAAGAACAGACAAATACAAACAAATATACACACACTCAACCACATATCACATACAACTCGAATACACATTTTACATTCGTCTTCTTCCTAATCTGTGCAGATTACTGTGCTTTGTTTGATCAGTCTTTTGTTATACTTGGTCAGCTAATGCAGTTAAGAAGTGGAAAGCGTTGTAAAACAAACCATTGCTCAAGTTTGTTCTGACTTCAGGCGTCGTCTTTCTTTCAAATCGATTTTGAATCACTTTGTCAAAAGAAATGATCATTACCAAAATAAAATCTTTCTCTCCCTCTCTCAGACCACAAATTAGTTCCAGTGACTTACTTTTGATTCATTATAAAATAGACATAAAAAACTAAAGTATCTCAATAGTGTTCATTTCCCCACATGCCTGTTTGTACAAATTGCGCACCAACAGATTCCATCTGTTTGGTACCTGTCACAAAAGTAAGCAGAGCCAACACTGGAGCAGGAAAACCAATTAAAGTGAGACCAGGAAACCAGTAACAAGGATGTTAACGGCTTTTAAATGTTCTGAAATCATGGAAGGACGGAAGACCTCATTTGAACAGTCGTCCATGGTGTGGCTACAGAAGTCTTTGATCAAATGAAACGCGGGACGAACAAATGTTGCCCGCCAAACACTCGTTACACGCCGGCTAATAAAAGGACAACCTTCAGAAGTAGAGTCTTTCAAAGTGCTTCCAACTGCACAGACAAATGTCTTTCCCCTACTCCTCGCCTAGCTTAATACAGTACATAGTTCATTATTTATTGCAGCAATCCTCCAGTTCTCTTTGAGCATTTTTATGAATGCGCAGCAGCATTATTCCTTTTCAACATCAGCTTGACTTTCAGCAGCCTTTGGGGTAGACCATGTTCTTTCCATTCGTTAGTCCACCACTATACGCCACTGCAAGGTTAGGTCACGGTGCTTGTTATAATGGAAGGAGCAGTAGTAGCTGGATTTGGGGGCTTTTTTCTTTTGCCACCCCCTTTCGTACTCTCTTTGGAGTCCCGGCCACGGCTTTTTCCATTTGGTGCTCCTCTGTTCTTTGAAGCTGTCCCCTTGTCACCTGAATGAGACAAACAAATTCAAACACATTTTGAACATTTGCAGAGCATATATGACATTTGGTGCTGGGGTGTGTAATCTTTTCAACAAAGGGCTAGTGTGGCTGGAGACGTTTTATTTAAAACAAAGCAAAAGCACACCTGATCAACTGTTTAAAGAGTTAGACCAGTAGAATCAGATGAGTTCCTACTTGTTTCAAAACAAAACTTTGCTGCCGCACTGGTCCTTTACAGATAAGACTAGACAGCCCCGATTTGGAGTCAAATCTCTTTGGATTGGATCTAGTTTGTGTAGGGGAGGGCAAGAATGATAATATATTATTGTTGTAATATTATTGATATCAAAGCTTTTCTGATAGTACTTTTAAAACACTAAGCAACTCAATTAATTAGATGCACAACTCTAGTCCTAGAGGGCTGGTTTGGTGATTCCCTCCTGAAATTTGTTGATTGTCAGAGTAGGGAAATTACTTAACTGTGATGGGAACTGGCTTTCCAAGGTAAGAGTTGTGCAAACCTGTGTTAGACCAATCATAGGAAGCCTGTAAACAACAAGAAGTGTATAGAAATATCTGTGGATGCCACTTCATGGTATTTTCTTAATGTATTCTGACCAGTTGTTTGTCTGTCCTCTTGTTCCTTGTTTGAAATGAAGCACCAGTGTTTTTCTGGTACATTTTGTCCAACATGTACGTTTGTGTGTTGTCACATTGTATTCAAGTATGAAGTTCGGGTCTGAACTGTGACATTTGGGGGGGTGGTGTGTAAAAAAAAAAAGTTTCACTTTCATCCACTGGTATAAAGAAAGAGTGCTGAGTCATTTGTATACGCCATCATGATGCAACCCAGCACCATTTGAAGCTGACAGGGAACACACAACAGCACTCTGTACGCCATAACTGTGGCCCAGACAGTAATAATCAAGGCCTTGTGAGGGTAGACGCCCTGGACTGGAGAAGTCTCAACACTCAGGGAGAGAAAGCTTGAAGGAACATAATGGCCTTTATAAACACTGAAGCTGGCCAAGGTGAGACACTACTCGAACAGCGCTCCTCCCTGCGCCCTCTCGCAGCAAAGCTCCATGTGTGTATGTGTCTGTCACTTATTTTAAGTGCATAACTACTTCATCAATGCAAACATCCATTAGAGAAGCTTTCAGAGTCAGAGAGAGAAATACAACCGAGCTTGAATGTGAGACGTTCCAAATAAAAGGCTGTGATATGATTACAAATCCCCAGACTACCACGGTTTTGAATATCAATATAGCTCTTACAGTTAAGAGTCTTATGCACAACTATTATCTCTCATCTCTCAGCTTCAAGTACACTTGACAGAGCCGAGTAGTAATTAGGTTCATTTACTCCATTACATGTCACTTTTAAAAATGAGAGCACAAATGAAAAAAGGATCAACTTTTCCATCAGCTGCACTTCTGTCACAACTGCCATTTGTATCGAGCTACTAAGTCTCCAGTGTTTAAATTTCATTTAGTTTTATTGGTGGCAGCATCCAGACAGTTACTTAGCTATTGCATCCATATCTCGCTTTAAATCAGTTTTTGTAATTTATTTTTTCCCCCAAAATACCCTAACAGCATTAAAAGAACCTAAAAAAGGTCAATTCCTATGTAGATCAATGCTCCACCGCAGCAATTCAGTATTCAGTTTTTTCAAGCTGATACTTTTTCTCTTACTCAAGTATTTTGTTCTAGCCCACATTTACCTCTGTCTGAGCCAATATATAGCAATACCTTTACTTGAGTACTCATACTTGAGTATGAGTGCCAGTGGCTCACCTCTGACACTCAGCAAAGCCACTTCAACCATAGCAAGTTATAGTCAAAAGCAAGAGGAACGGAACACATGCTTCAGCAGCACTACTGTAGGGGGAATGAGGCCTCTGTGCTGACTGATGTTTGTTATGAAGTTGGTGGTGTGAGTCTCAGTGTTCCCTGGAAACCGAGTCAACACTCATATGGGACTGGAGAGCATTTGCACTGTGTTTGATGACATGAGCCTTACGGCCACTGCGTACTCCTTTATCTGGTGCTCAGTTCGTTAAGGACTCGAAAAACTGCTCATCTGTTCTGCATTTTGATAACCGTCTCCAGACTTTGAATGTGATAAGTAACCATTTACCCATGGGGTGTTATACTACATAAAACTTCACAGTTTATGCAAGCCACTAAAGGGCCCATATAATGGAAAAACACAAGCTTGATGCAGTATATCAACATTTTAAATAGTCATATTTCTAGTTTGTACCATTCATATCTAGACATTAATTATGTTTCATAAACAGCTTATTAATAATTAGCTATTTTTGTGGTGTGACCAAAACCAACACATTTACATATATGCACCTATTCAGCCCACAGCACTTCAGGCTCTACCTTCTTAAGTTCAAATGTTTTACCCAGACTGATTTTTAGATTTTTTTTTAGCTCAGTCTCATTTTAAAATAAGCCATAATACAGAGTAGTCAGTCAGTACAGAAATCATTTACATACATCAGTATGAGCCACAAAAACAAAAATACCCTGTTTAATTCTAAGGGATAAAGAAAGGTCTGAAAATTGTTATGCATAAATAAATTATGATTGTTTTGGTACATAAAACCACACATTTCGTAAGTGAATGTCAAGGGAAAACATAAATGACATGAAAAATGTAAGATATGGTCATATTTAATAGCTGTGATTAGTGGTCACCAGAAGTTGCTAAGGTCTGAACATAACAGCTTTTTATTTGTTCGGGCTTTAATTTTTTTTGACAAATGTAAATATTTACCAGACTCAGTGGTTAGCACAGTGACCTCACAGGGAGAAAGTCCCAGGTTCAATCCCTAGCCAGGTGGCCCAAGTCTTTTCCGTGTGTCGCCTTCCCCCCCCCACCCCGCCCCATATCTCTGTGGTTTTCTGCTGGGAGCTCCAGTTTCCTCCCACAGAACAAAGACTTGCACATCAGTGAAATGCTAAATTGCCCCTAGCTGTCACTGTATGACTGAATATGTTTGCTTGTGTCTGCCCTGCGATCAATTTACAACCTATCTGGGCTCCAACCCAGGTTAAGGTGAGCAGCTCAGAAAATTAAAGAATAAACTGTTTACTATTTCGGTATAAACAAAAAGATATTGGAAACAAACCATTCAGCCACAACATGGTGAAGTGAATAACTTAGATCACCTTGCTACAATAGCACTTGTTGAGGGATATAATCAGTTCTATATGACCAGACAAATGGATGAGAGAATCTCCAAAACAACAGCTCTTGTGGATTGTTCCTTGTATACAGTAGTTACTAGGGATGCACCAAATATTCGACCACCAAATTTTTTTTTATGCAACCGAAACACTGATGACGCAAGCATCAGCCGCAACCTGCACGCACCAGATTGGATTCAACATGTCTGCCGTGTGGGTGCATTTAGATATCTCAGAAAGACACGCTAAAAGCCGTTTGTAATGCATGCAATGCCGAAAGCATGCAATTTCTAGAGGGTGTGCATCCACAAAGTCTTCCTCAACGTCTGGATTAATTTATCATATAAAATCAAAACATCCCGATCGAGCACAGAAAAGGCAAGACCCTTCAAGCGCACCCACTCCATCTGTTGCGGATGTTTTTGAAAAGGCAAGAAAGTTTTCCAGTGATTACAGTTAATAGATGGGCTATACCAGTTTTTAAAGCACTTGTTCTAAATGCACTTTGTTCATGCACTTCGTTCAGAATATTAAAATGATAAAATACACTTTTTTTATGATTCACTTTTTTTTAAAAGATATAATTCACTTTTTTATAAGCGAAGAGCGAACTGTATAATATTTCAGCCATCTTGGTTTTAAGCTATTCATGAGTGGGGCCAAGTAAAATATTTTATTTAAAATTTTATTTTAAATTGTGCATAGTTTGAATGCTAAATAAATATTTTCATAGTTTTGTAACAGATCTGTTCTTTGAACCATGAATATTAATTTACGCAATTGCAATGCTTGACTTTTTGAACCATGAATATTAATTTATGCAATTGCAATGCTTGACTTTAGTGAGGTAAGTCCCAGGCATAAAAGCAATAATTGGTACAATAATTTACTTCTGTGTTTCGGTTTCAGTTTTCGGCCAAGTGTTTCCTAATTTCCTGTTTCGGCCAACCCAAAAATAAAAATTTGCAGCTCTAGTAGTTACATACCAAAAGTGGTCCAAAGCACGAGAACCAAAGAGCTGGTGACAGGGTCATGGGCACCCAGAGCTTTCTGGTACATGTGGAAAGCAAATGCTGTCCCATGGTCCCACAGAAAAGCTATGGTAGCACAAAATGAGAAAGGTAATGTTGGCTATGTCAGAACACACAGTGCATCAGCGCTTGCTGTGTATGGTGGTACTTAGCTGCAGACCTATCATCATCCAAGCAGAGGCAGAAAGGATTTGTAGTCTGATTCAATAATTTGTGTTCCGTCAATAGAGACAAGAAATTTGACCGTTTGTTTTTTTCCACGTAAACAAATCGTTTTGAAAGTCGGTCGAGCAATCAAAATTTCCAGAATCTCACTGATGCTGTGTGCCACCCTCATGGAGAGGAAAGCATACTGATGTATCAGACGGCAAACCTCTCCGAATTCTGATGCATTTTTTCGTGCAAGGAACGTGTAAAACAGCCATTTCTTCTGGTTGTATAACACTCTTACTGTGTGTTTACCAAACACTACTCGTGTGCATGGCAATGTTCTACCAAATGAATGTTATTAATGTAGTACAATGATTTTATCTACTAATAAACAGGATCTAATTGTCATGAAGTGATGTATCTAACCTTCAACCTCTTTCATGAGCTAGTAAGAGCTGTACACAAAATTAGTGATCTATTTCTTTTTTTTCAAATATAAATTTATAAAGGCATTGGCAGTACACTTCTAAACATTTAACAATTTAATGGAGTTTGACTCCTGCAACAAAATGTGTAATCATTTAAATTCCTGATGTTTATTTAACAGCTGCCTGGCAAAAGATAGAAGGTAATAGTTCGGACCATGAGCGTGATTTTCTGGGCTACTTCCGTGAAGAATCACTGAGAAAAGGGGCTACCTGGAGAGTTCTAGATGCACACACAAAGTTTTCCACTTTCACAGGGCCTCTGGCGCAATGCAGTTTGCTCTGTGGAGAACACTCCTACTCACGAAAGGAATTTAGTAGCCTCAAGTAAACAATACACCTCCTTCTTAGACTCTGATAATGATGATTTGCAGGTTAAAGTGAGTTTAAAGAGAGCAAAACCCCCATCAGTCAGAAGGAGGGGAACCCTAGCCTCAGGCTCAGCACATAGGGCGCTCATTAGCTCGCCTCTGATAAAACACTAATGGGGCAGGGGCAGGCTCCATTCATTTATGACAGCAGTGATTACAGCTCCCCTCAATCCAACCTAAACACCAGAGCCTGACAAAGGCAATCATGCGTTCCACAAATTCGGCTTTCGTGCAAACCTATTTATTAAGCTACAGGAAGAGGGAGGAAAAAAGAGCCAGCGCCTGGCCAAAACGACGCAAAGCGTGAGTTCTGCAGACCAGTAAATCACTGTGTTATACAAGCGCTGCCCCCTGTGATTTTTACAGCAACCCTGTCGGCCAATTCCAGCAGATGTATTAACAGCCTCGCTAATTTAGCACGCGGTGCTCATTTACACACGGGGGAAAAAAGGAGGTCAAGAGCTCCGACACCTTCTCATTAGTTTACAGAACAGAATGGTTTCTCCCATTCACACCACACCACAAGCTGAGGTTACTGGAATGAACAGCAGAGACAAATAAACAGTGCTATCTCTATACTCACATAGTGAACATAAACGTTTAAGCTTCAAACAAATGTCTTCCCACACGTCAAGCCTCATCAGCGCAACACACCCATGTCTCTTACCGTCCTCTTTCTGACAAGTGGCCACAAGTTAAAAAATCTGGCAGGGTTTTATGGGGTAGTTTATAATATTTCATTGCTAATTATTCTTATGGACCCAGGGCTGAAATTCTTTCCACAATGAGGGCGTCATGTAGAGTAAATTCGCCTCTCATTTCTCAGATGGTGCTGTCATACCCGGTCCAACATGGAGCACGCTTCTTTTCTGAAGAAGAACATGCTCTTCAGCCTACTTGGAACTCTTTAAAGAAAGTGGAGCTTGAATTGTGCAGTGTGCTGTTTTTCATGATTAAAAGGGCTCTCTTTAACAATATTCGCTTTTAACAACCACGCTTACCTACCGTCAAACTTAATGAGAGGTTGCACATCTAGTTCAGAAACCTCACAAGCATCCTCAGTTATTGATGTATAATAACTTGATGTGAGCAGACTGTTTTAATGCAACAGGATCAAAGATCGATAGATGATGTTGAGAGAGGAGTGTAAAAACAACCGTCTGCAACAGTTCTACGAGCCAAACCTCAGCAACCTGGACCTTAATGCGATTCGAGTTCTGCAAGGTCCATTTTATGAGCAAGGCAGATAATTTCAGTGTTCATGAAAACAAGCTGACCAAACATGATGTCTTTGATTCTGCTGCAAATCATATAAACTTAAAGCATCGCTTAGCATCGCATGGCCAGTGGGATTATTAACCACGGCAGCACACTGGCCAGTGAACAGTGAACATTTTTCACAGAACTCCCCAGCCTCTTTTACTCAGGTCCAAAGTGTAAATGAGACATCTGCCAGCAAATGACTGTGGCTTGTTTTTATTCCACAAGGCAGGTGAGTTCAACTGAATGAAATGACTAAATCTGTCAGCCTAAATACTTTATTCACAACTAGTTTAAACACCTCATATGCAGGCCCATTTGATTTCCATCTCCGCTCAAGTGCCTGAAAGTCATACCGCTGTTAACCTGAGAATCTGGTAAGTGAAAA
This sequence comes from Brachypetersius altus, assembly GCA_037974465.1. Taxonomy (NCBI): domain Eukaryota; kingdom Metazoa; phylum Chordata; class Actinopteri; order Characiformes; family Alestidae; genus Brachypetersius; species Brachypetersius altus. Next base: position 14,816,687 of record JBBPDB010000007.1, on the reverse strand, counting down.
CAATAAACACAAGCCTGATCTTCTGATCAAGTGCCAGAGATGCACAGAAGACTGGCCAGCAGTGCTCCCGTTTGTTTACTGTTCATATTCACAGACTTGTTTATGCTCCACTGTGACACAAACATTATGTCCTTATGCTACATGAACAAACAAAAACCAGGTTAAGGATGCCAAGTCCAAGATGTGAAGATTTTTTTTAACATTATAGTTTGGCGAGCTTAGCCTAGTTGAACAACACATGCATGAGGGGCATGCTGGCTGAACAGATTCCCTTATTATTTCTGTGAGTCAACGATAGGATACAATATGATATAATGATGCAGAAAGTTTCAAGATACAGAAAGTACTGCATTCTGCAAAACATTATGATTTATTTCACCCATTAAAATGAATGATAATAGATAAGGAATTTATCTAAGGACTTATACTCCCTCTCCCCTGTCCTACAATACCACCAACAGTGAGAGGTTGAAGACTAGCATAAGTTTCCTCTGAGTCACATGATGCTAGCCTCTATATATGGCTGCTAACGCAGCATCACTGGACAGCGTAACACACTTCGAGGAGAAGTTAACTGCTAATTCTGTTACATCAGCCGCCAGGCACCAGCGCTTACTAGAATGAGATGGAGGGCCATCCAACCCACCCAGAGAGCCAAATGTGCTCTACTGGACTCTCTGCCAAGGATGTCTGCAGAACCAGTGGGAATTAAACTTTCCATTTAATTCCTTTGTTAAATATCCACTGTGACACAAGAGAAGAATGTTTTTTTGGACTTCAGAAGCAATATTATCAGAGAACATGTATGTACCAAAAGAAAAGTATATTAAATACATTTAAATATATTAATATTGTAAAATAAAAAAATATTGATGCCACCACTATAAAATAATTTGCTCATGCTTGCAAATATGTCTCCCCCATGACTTACCTTTTGCACAGGGGATCTTCTTTTGCACAGTGCACCTCCGAGATTCAGTCTCCGAAGTGCAGGTAGAGGCCAACGCAGTGACAGTGGCTGGACTCGGGGGCTGTGTGGGCTCCCTCCTACGGCTCTGATTACCCTTCTTGAAACCACATATTTTGTTTTTCTTCATGCAAGTGCCCCACTGGCTCCATTCCCCCAGCTCACATTGCACTAGAACAAGCACAAAAAAGTAAAGATGAACAGGGATCTTCTGGACAAAATTTTTTTTTTTCCGGGCTCAGGGTTACTCAGTGTAGGTCAAACGTTACTCCAAACAAATATGGAGGAAATAGTATCTGCAGGAAGACATTCATGGTAATATACAGCACCACTCAAATTCTGTTGTTCGCCCCACGGCTTTTGATATAATTATATGCGGTGAGCTTCGTTTTTCTCCAACCTTACGACATCCTGTCAAGCTCCAGTCATGGCTTCCATGTGGTCTGAGCTGTTTTCGGTTAAATTTCAACATTTAATGTTTGTTCTTGCGGCTTTCGCGAGTATCTGGAAGTTTCATTTTTTGGTAGTGCGTGTGGCAGAGTGGCTGAAAGAAACTTGACACTGCCAAAAACAATCACAGGGAGAAAAATATATGATAAGAAGTGCTGGACTGAACCCCTGGTGAAGGTAAGGGAGCATGGGTGATGCCTTATGAGATGAAGCTCCTCACTTAAAAGCCAAGCAGCTTGGGGAAGCCAGGTCAGTCTCTGGGAGTAATGCTATTAGCACTGTGTTTGCTTACTTATGCCAGAACAATTTTCAAAATAAATCAATAAAGCCCTTATCATCCAGCAGGCCTCCCTCCAACGTTCCTTTCACTAGCGATTGAGAAACCCCAGAGAAAAGAGGAGAACAGGGTGGAAAAAAACAGTATATATCCCAGCAGGTTTCCTCTTGAACCATTGCTATGATTGCTTTGCAGTGAAGCACAAACTGTATTATAAAATGGTGTGGGTCAGATATACTTTTGAGGAAAGACTGGGGACTCCCATATGAATTTCAACCTCTGTACTTTCATAACATCTACATCTGTCTTTCCCTTGTTTGGAAACAGAATCTTGTCTCTTGAATAAGCACCAAGCTTACATACCACTACAAAGAGCTCATTTGCAAGCTTTGAGTTACATATGCATGTAAGGTATACTCTAAGTACAATACTGTTGTCTTGTTCAAGTAATGCTGTAATTCAATACATTTATTCGCAGTGAAGCGAATCACCATTGATAATGATGGCAAAATATGTCAAATAGCACACAATTCCCTGTTTATTATAATTTTAAAGTACATTTTAAAGTAAATCATAAAGACATGGTTGGATGAATTTGTTGTGGAAGAACTTGACTGGCCCACACAGAGCCCTGACCTCAACCTCATCCAACACCTTTGAGATGAACTTTAACATAACTTGTGAGTCAGGCTTTCTCATCCAAAATCAGTCCCTGACCTCATAAATGCTCTACTGAATGGGCACTGAATGGGCACAAATTCCAACAGAAACACTTGAACATCTTGTGGAAAGCCTTTCAAGAAAAGCAGAAGCTGTTGTGTCTGCAAAAGGAGGTCCAACCAACTCCATATTAAAGTTTAAAATGTTTAAAATTAACGTGTCCCAATACTTTGGCCATATAGGGTAACTGTACCAATTTTCAAGGCACACTGTGGAGCATGTCTGCATTAAAATATTTGTGCTGTACTGCGTAAAAAAGTACAGCCTTTTTGTGCAAGGTTTCAGCACTCTTACCAAAAATAGTTTCATATCAAGATATTTTTTTGGACCATTTTTAAAAGGGTTATGTTTACAGTGGTGTTTCCATTATAGAGAACAGTCATTTAAACAATGTCTAAAGCCATTTACACATTCAAATCATTCATTTCTGGGATCAAACCTATTGCTTTTACTAAAGAACTCTTTAAGAACCATATTTATGGGTTTACAGGTAGCATTGCCATCATGCAGATCAAAGGTAGAAACATCAGCTTTTTGTCTTGTGTGTTACTCACCTACACACTCCATGGTGCTATTGACAGTGGTTAAGCCTTCAGGGCAGCTGTGGTAACACCGACCACTATATGAATACAAACCCTCCTTACACTTTGCGCAAAACGTTCGACTGAAGCAGTCTGCACAGTTTTCTATTCTGCACTCTGAAAGAAAAAGAAAAGACCCAAAAAGAAGATATTAAGGGAGTCTTTCTAGCCCCTTCCATGTCCTTTTGAGTGTTTACCTAATGTTGTCGGAGGATTTATACTTAATAGCTATCAATTTTCGATGATTTGAGTGAAATATATACATAATGGATATTGTTGACCTTCCACGTAGGAAGCTATGATATTTCATGGACATGTTTAAGTGAAATATGCAGGCTGAATAAACGCGGTTTGGAGATTTATTGGTGGAGGAGGGAAAAACAATCATCGAGAGAGACGATATATGCAGGCATTAAGCTATACCATAAATAACACCCAAAACCTTTTAAAAGCATAAGTCCACCCCTGACCCCCCCCGCCAGCCAACAGCAGGGGTGAGCAAGTCCAGTCAGACTTGTACGTCAGAACTGTGTGCGGCTGCTTGCACAGCCATCTCAAACAAACAACCAAACTACTTTAAATCGGGGTCAATTATGAACGCTGTAGGGATGAAAAACAGACACCTACAAACAGGACTACTACAATACTCTTCCCAGCACTATACCTTTCATTGCTATCTAGTTTGGAAATTTCAAGAAAGCCAGTGTTTCATTCATTCCTCTCCACTTTCAAGCATGTAATGTTTGATACATGAATCCAACATTCTTGGCCACTGGAACGGCTTTCTCTCTAAACGGCATCTAGGCAATATCAATTTAACATCAGGCAAGTTTTTGAAAATGGTTCCAGTGAGATGATCACACTAAATGGTCAGGAGATACGAAAAACTCTGGTATTACAACATGGGAAACTGTCAAAAAAGCATTTTGAGTAGACACCTTTGGGGCAGTTACACACGCATATCTACTCCACTGGGTTTGGGCCAAAGACAAGAGAGCGCTTTGGAGTATTCTAGCTCAATGTTTTTTTGTTTTAACCTCTGCTCTCAATTACTACTTGAAAAAACTTGACAACTAAATTTGACATTTGTGATGTTTGGAGAGAATACTTTTTCACTCAAGCATTTACAAATGTACCCTTAATGTAAGACAAATGTTGCTAACAAGACATCTTGGGGATTTGGAGATGAATCAAATACAAGCAGCTGATTGAATAATTATAGCGGGGGTGAGCCACTGAGGGGTTTGAGCAGTAAGGTTGAAATGAAGGGCTAACATGCACTGTAGCCTTCCCATAACCCAGTACAGCACACGACATGACAGCAAAATATGTGTTTCTGTATAACAAAGTAAAGAAATATATAAGAATATAAGTATAAACTAATGGTGAATGCACTCAAAATACAAATATTCCATATTACACCCAATGCAGCAAACTAGGCAGTAATGGTAAAACAGAGTGGACATATTAGATCTTGTTGTTGATTTGTGTTGTCACTAGATTATTGTAGAGAGTACCTATCAAAAATGCTTTAAAGAAAATCCAGATCATGCCTTTTGTTGTGAAATGCAAACACCTCAAGGCAATAACCTTCACTGTCATGTCTGAATTGAGATTACCTTTAATGACCATTTAGAAAAGAACTGAATCACACCAACATCTGAGAGACATTAAGAAACGTCATGCAAGAGCGTAACATGCAAAGCAAAAGGCGGCATTTTCTTCCAGTAAAAAAAAAATATAATGAGTCCAAGCTGCAGCTCACGCTAATTGGCTATCAAAATTTGCCCTGCGTCAAAAAGGAGAGGTTCATTCAATTTACAACTAGAAACGCTCTGCTGGCATGAAGTAGGAAAATGCTATTAATCCACCTCCATAGAGATACAACCAATTGGTTTACAAGAGACAAAGTTCACTTGTTTATCCACGATTTCCCTTAATACTCCTTCATTCATGGTAAAATGTTCCCACATAGTAGTATTACAAGTCGATATAACTTTTGTAAATGTGCTAAAACACATTGTCATAAAAAAGGAGATAAAGGGGAAATCCCTTTAAAAGAATGTAGATAGATGTAAGTGCTTGAGTAGAAAAAGGTGGTCAAGCTCTGAACTAACATGAACTCCACATTTCCAGGCCAAAGTAACAATGTAGACATCCTTACAGAAACAGACAAACAGTGTATTACCAATGTTTTGCTTTGGATTTTTTCCCTGAATCCTGTTTTTCACCCACAAAATAAGAGAAAACAGATCGCTGGCTCGGCTGTGCTGGGTAAGGCGTGCTGGTTTAATGCCACTTGTGGAGCTCCTCAGTAAATTGCATGTAATGAATGATTCTCTACTTTCATACGAGTGTTCCTTCGGCATGAGACACATATCATTAAACTGTTTTTGTGTAGATCATCCAAGTACAGCCAGTGACAAAAAAAGAGCAAGATCAGTTATCAGTCTCCTCAGTAAATGCAGTAGTTGCATCCGTTGATTTGAGGAGAAGTGGGAGAAACTATTTAGGAATTTATGAAGCTCACTCAGATATGAAGCTTTATTAACGCCTTATTATTCTTTTAAGAATGCTTTTTAGAGAACTAAACAATACTCACGTGAGCACCTATTCACATCCCGATTGCGAATGCCATAATATCCTACAGGACAGGTGGTGAGACACACCCCAGTCTGACGAATGTCGCTCCGCTCCAGAAGGATAAAATACCGCGGTCGACATTTTGTGCATCCATTGTATTCCGAGCAGCTTTCACAACCACTGGAGCACGATGGTGGTACTTCAGTACTCGCTGTTAAGAGACAGAGAATAAAACAAAAAAGAAACAGAAGAAGTCTGAAAGGCATTCATATAATTGAAGATGCTTTAGATCAGAATTTGGTATTGGTTTGTTTTGTGTAAAGGGGTGAATTTTGCATCTAATACTGTTTGAATTGTTGCCCTCTGTTTACTGCAATCTGGGCTTTTCTCAAGAGAATCCTGGGTGATTTTTGACAGACTTCACGAATTACAGTATTCCAAATCAGACACTGCCATTACAACCCAGACATGTGAACACACATTGACTTGAGATATTACAGTTCCCGCAGTAGTTAGATTAACAATGCACTGGAATCCAGACTACCTCTACAGTCCATCAAAAAAACACTCAAGTAGCAACTTACCCCACTGAAAACCTCAAACAACTGCCCAGAGTTGTCCCTCAATAAATACTGGCAATTTCCCTTTTCCTGTGGTCCAAAGTAATAGAAATAAATAATGTACACCCCATTTCTGAGGTGGTATCAACTATTCTGATTTACAGGTCTATGAGATTTCAGCTCTAAATAAGCTCTCAAGGCAATTCACCTGTGTGCACCCAGGGCAAGTTATGGGAATGCATGCAAGTAACTGTGTAAGACGCGCTTTGATCACTCCAAATAATGATATCCCAGAATGCCATAGTCTATGAAACAGATAGCAAAGGTGCCAATGTGTGCTCAGGTGGTGATTGTTATATCATACCGACTGAATGTTTCTGTTTGATTCTAAATGATAATTCCCCCATTGTGCTTATCCTTATCTAACAACAGAATATCAGGCAGAGGCAGGGAGAACAGGGCAGATTTGCACTGAACTTACAGCAAGAAAATTATGCACGCATGAAGAAACTGCTGACACAAAAGACCCTGGAGGTCCAGGAGAACATCTGTGTGAACCGTTCTCATTTTTCCTCCTTGCATTCTGTAGGTTCATTATATAAATCACACACATCAGTTAAAGACTGCCGGCAGACATGAAAGCGCTCACCCAGTCATCAACAAAACATACGTTACGAGAGCAACTACGAGAGCCATATTGTTCTGCCTGTCTAACTTGGTGCAGAACTCTGCCTCAAGGTGTTTGAATCCGTGACTCTAAACATAAACACACCTTCAGGACCATTTACACTTCTGGGGCAGAGCCTCATCAAGCACAGAGGCATTCTTCATCTGATCACTACATTCCTTCCCCTCGCTCAGAGCTGGGAGAAATGAAAAAAAAGCCTCTCTGTAGAAACAACAAATATGAAACTAGCATGATAGATGGTTGGGGCAAATCACTGTTTTGGTTGGGTTTATGGAACAGCGGTTAACCCAACACAACGCACAACTGTCCATAGTCACGAGAAAACAGCAGCAGCTACCTCACAGCTGGAGGCAGGATTACATGACACCGTTCGAAGACCAGCATGTGGAGAACATGATAAGGCAATAAGCTGAGCAGCCTTCATGCCAAGCATGTAGTGAAATAATCATCTACAGAGTTAAGCTACATTAATATGAAGCATAAATCTGCCCGCAACTCTGCGCTGTTGCTCAAGCATCCTGGAGGTAATAAACGAGCGGAGGATAAATGAACTGCAGTCTGTTTTCCTAAAATGAAAACAGTAATCTTGCTCAGCTTAGCTGGACATCACAACCAAGACATTTTTGGCCCAAAAGTCAGCTCTGGACAAGAAAGCACACAGAACTCTGATTTTCCAGGAACTTGGCTAGTGTGTGAAAAGTTGGTTGAATTTGTGCAAGTGTGATGACATCTAGGACATAGTGACAAACCCAAGAAAGGTCATTTGGTGTCGTAAATTTAAGTATAGGAAGTAAACACAACAATGATCTGTTTCATCTCTGAGAATGATTTTCACAAAGTGACAACAATTAAATGATCAGGTTTCAGAAAAAAGGAATTTTATGACAAGGTGACGTGGCAAATTTGTAATTAACTCTATGCTGCATTTACAGTTGGTACTATTACCTGTTGCACCCATGAATGAGGTAGATAACTTCACCACTCATTTCCTGGTCATAATACTGGGATGCAGAGGAATCTAACTTTTCTAAAGCAGTTTGTACTATAAACACAACTAAACACTCAGGCAAAATGAAATGTAGATGTTTTTGTTGCATTGATTTAGACATTTTCAAATTGCCAACAACTACTAAAATTTGACAGTAGCTCAGCCTGTTGTGAAATAACAGCTGTATGACCCACACGCACCCATAAAATTGATGAAACAATATTAAATTAAATGCCTTAGTGGAGTTGAGGCAGACGTATTGGTCAACTGTGTTGAGGTTTTAAGACCCTCCTGAGAGATTCTGAGCTATGATTTATTTCACATAATAAAATGTTGTGATGCAGGAGAGGATTATCCCACAGTTTCTTGAAACATTATTGAAACGTTATTTGCAAATTAAGCATCCACAAATGCAGTACACACATTTGTACAGTAGGTGCATTGTAAGCACATGCTCTGCTAAGGCTTTAATGCTGAGGTTCTCTCTAGAGGGAGCTCTTATGTACTTTTCAAATTACAAGTGCAAAATGCCATCTGACAGGTTGCATACAAAGAGAAAAAACATCTGTCATTCTTGTTTTATCAGTCTAGGGGGAAATGAATTGAAATTGCTTTTCTTTTAACCAACAGGCTTGTGCAGAGTATCTACAAACGGTATGCGAATATTTTATTATCTATATTGATGACAGTCAATTCAGTTGTAATGCAAGGACTCCATCCATTAATTGGTGTTCAGAGGTCTGAACCAATTAGATTCGAAAACTGTTTAAAAGCTGAGTAATAAAACTTCTGAAACATCTGACATACATCATGTTCCCATTTTATGAAGGCTATGCCTTCAGCAATTCTGAAAAGTATCTGCCTGATCATAAGACCTCACTTAATCCTTAAGTGTACTGACCTCAAAACAAGTAACCAAAAGAAGTAAAGCAATTAAAGTAGGAAGGAAAAATGGTCATTCAAAAGAAACTCAATACTTGTAATTACCTGTACTGGCAAAGTTAAATGTTTCAAATATTTACCACTGTATAAATATATATATATGACTCACTGCGTCTGTGCCTCCTTCCTCTGAAGACTTTGAGGCTGTCATTGTAACCCATTGAGCTGAGGAAGACCACCGCCAGCGCCAGCAGTCCCAGCTGCATAGTCTCTGCTGCCCAGCTGCGCTGGGTCTCCCCCTGCAGGCAGACGGATGGAGCGGGGGGGTGGGGTGTCCCCTTCCACGCTCTGGCAGGTGGAGCGGTCTACTGCCAGCTGTGGCCGCCGCTGCCTTTAGCGGAGGCTGGTACAGCTGCAAGTCCAAGTATGGCCAACTCCATAATGCTGTGGATGAGAATGATGGTGGAAGTGGTTCAGGTGCAGGGAGATAGGCTGAGATGAACGTGTGAGGTGAAGGAGGGCACAACCCTTTTCAACCCATGAAGCCAGACAGTACTGAAAGCAGCAAGTAGCCCGTACCGGTGGCGGCCAGAAGAGGCTGGTGTGAGTGAGCGCCCCAGCCCAGGAGCATGTGTCTTATTAGGGATGCTGGGAGGAGGAGGGGGAGTGCAAAAAAAAAAGAAAAAGAAAAAAAAAAATAAAAGATGGAGAGAGGTTCTGGAATCCTACGCGTGACAACGCATCTGTCAGTGCCAAGACCTGCTGCGGAGAGAGAAGAAGATGGGAAGAGAGTTGGAGGTGGATGAGAGTGGGTGGAGAGGGGTAGAAAAACACAATGAGACATGAGCTTTGAAAACTGCTCTGTTAAGTCAGCATGTCAAAAGAAAATCCAAATATCCTAGCCAGAGGGAGACGGACAATTTTAACTGAATTATCTTCTATAAAATACAATTCTTTGACTGGACCCTTGATATTAAGAAAATACATGATATTATATCACAAAAATGGTGAATTTGATGCTTACATTACAGCATTCTCTCATCATAATTCTTATATATCTTTCATCGCAATCTATCCCAACATTTCAGCAAATACTAATGAAAAGATTGCTGTTTTGAATTGAACTGTGAGCTATGCCTTAAAACTGTAAACTAGTACAAAAATGTCTACTTTAGTCTAATATTTTGCCCACGAAAACCAGAAATTCCTGGCTTATTAAATCACTTGGCCGATACAGTCCATTCATGCGGGCAAAAAGTGCATGATATACTTTCAAGTAAATTCCTGTAGAACTAGACGCGACTGCTGTGTTTTGGCATCAAAGCTGAGGCCGATTCTACCAAATCATTAGCAGTCGTGGCACAATGAAACAAATGCCACAAATAGTTTTTGGTCAATGCACTTCAAGTTGCCTTGTCAAGAGGGGTGATGGATGAAAAAACATGTTTACTCCATTTTTCTGAAAACAAAGACAGAAGCATGTCTTTTTCACTCTGAAGGAAGAAAAATCACAGCACAAGAGTCAGACACTAAATTACCCAAACTGTCACATCTCTTTATGAAAGGGAAACAGATTAAAGAAGCTGATATTAAAATGCTGATTCTTACATTCCGGCCAAAATGGATGGCCAAACTACACAAGAGAGACTTCATGCCTGGGAGTATCTAGGAAAGCAGAGCCATATTAGGCCACTGTTCCTCATTGTGAAGAAGGCATGCGCTGCTTCTTAGCATACCAAAATCCACCAAATGCTGACGCCATTGCAAACAATTCGGCTTCATTCGGGATGATTCAGTCACTCCTGTTACGTATCACCAGCTGTTCCATCGATAAGATCTCATTTTGTGTTGGGGTTTATCTTTTAAGTAATGGACGTTACAGTGAACTGAGGAATGTTGTTTAACCAATTGTTCGATTATTTGGAAAGTAATCTGGAGAACAAAGAGAAAGGCCAGGCATACATGACATTCCCTTTACGTAGTTTGCAGACCAACAAAAAAGTCATCTGGATTGCTCAAGATCAACCGGACAGTGTTCCTCAAGCACGGGTGAAAATCCACGTTGAAGTTCATTTGGATGGGAGAAAACCTCCTTGTTCGAAAATGTCAACTTAAAAATGTATGTAAAGCAGGGTAATGCTTAATTACAATGTCTGATACATCATCTGCAAAGGAAACACAAGTCTGGACAACTGGGACCACCAGCAAAATTCACAGTTTATTAAGCACAATGTACACAACACTCTGGCCACACTGTACACTTTAGATCAGGGGTCATCAGTTTTCGAATAACTGATTAGTTATATGAAATGAGCTCCATCTTCGTTGGATTGAAACCCTGCGGTTGGCGCTTTGTGAATAATAATGGTGATCACTGCCTTAAACTGCTTTTAGATTTACACTGTGGTGAAAAAAGTGTCAGAGAATTCAATAACACATTTCATTCAGATCACTGTGGACCAGTACTATAACTCAACCCTACACCCTCTCACACACTGCCATGACTGCAGGTGTTTTGATTAATAACTTCAGAGGAGTCACATGGAACATCATAGCCGTAGTAACATGAAACATCAAATTACCTCCTAGAGCATATCCAGAGGAATCATGCTTATTAAAATCCAAAAGGCTCTCGCCTAAAGCAAATGTTGTGGCCAAAGAAATGATTGCTAACACAAGACATGGATCAACAAACACACACAGACTCAAAAACTGATTCACACATATAGGCCTACAAAAACAGCTGGAGGGCCTCCATATCCCACAAGAACCTCTAGCTGAATGAGTAAGAGCTCTGAGCAACAGAGCATTAACTTCACATCATCTCCACAGCACCACCTTCATTCTGTGCTTCCCCAAAGGACGTCTCCTCACGTCTCAACGTTTATTTGTCTTTGACAATGAATAACAGACAAATGTCTTCAACACCTTTCTCATATTTATTAGCATGCGCCAAAAACTCCCAGCGCCTGCTGTCCAAGGCCCAAGCTGAAGATATTAATTGGGAGTGATGTGTCATGTCTGACGCAGGCATATGCCATTGCCCTGGAAGCTGGAGAGTCATTGTGTAAGATAGTTTCCAGTCACATAAGACCAGAAACTCCTCTTTTGGTCTGGCAGGAAAAGGCATTAGGTGCAACTAAACAAAGGGGCTATAAATAAATTCTAGCTTCCACATTAGATATTGTCTTTATCTATAATCTAATCTACTTGCAGATGTCATACTATATAGGCCTTTTGCTGCCCTAATAAGGCTGCCCCAGTAAGGACTTGCAAGGCATCTTCCGTATAAGAGTGATCGTCTCATTGAGGGACACTTAGACACTTAACTTCACTCTGAGCTCTGTCTTTGCCTCTTCATCCATTACGTTCTTCCTCACTGCCTCCTTTCAGGCCAACGACAAACTGAAACTAGCAACCGAAACCCTTCATCAAACACTCAGGAGATTAAATTGCCCGCTTTGTAAGTTGTTTTGATTTATTAATTATTCAAACAGCAATGAAAGAGAGCTGCCACCAAGGGAGAGCACTCAAGAGGACACACAAATAACCCATTCTCCCTACTGGCGTGATAAAGAGTACCCTAAAAAAATCTGAGAATGTGCAGTATACCTGCCATGGCTAGCAGATCCAGCCATGTCCTCTTCTTCCCCGAGCTTTTTACAGATCAAAAAGTTGTACAGCCTTGCATAATCCGCCGAGCACTAGATTTAGCAGCAAGTTGAAGCAGAACCATGAAAAGACCAAAGCAATAAACAGGCCGTAAACACAGTGAGTAATAAAGCACCGAACAAAGCAAAGGAGATGTCTGGGCTGCTCGATGCCCAATACGTAAGATAACTTAAAAGTAATATGTTAAAGCAAAACACAACAACAGCAAATGATAAGCCTTTCTTTTTCTGCCTTGTGGGTCTTTATATAAAGCACTGGCTTTGGCTTTAACAGTTATTTCAGTACAGTGAGGTTCTGAGTTGCCTCTTTAACATAATGAAAGAAATCTATGTTAGAATTCAGTTCAGTAGAGCATGGGTTTTATTGACATGGAAGCAAAATGAGTTTAATCTGTCCAAATTCATAAAAACCACACACACTGCAGAGGCTGGCACTGTAGTGCACAATAAGAGGAAGTAACAGTAATCTTGAATACAGTATATAGCTAGTATTATTCGGATATAAGCCCACATAAAATCTATATGTAACATCTGCGGCGATGCACACCTGGCACCACCACAGACCACAGAAGGGGCCACAGTCATTTAGTTGCTCAGCTCCTGCACTATATGTTAAAAGCGCAGCGAATGTAGAACAGATGTGGGTCTACCCAGATCTTCCTTCTTCTGCCCTCTTTAATCACACTCTATCATTCACAGCAACACTGTAAGCCTAACACCATGCTGCTTTCTTCACAGACACTCGTCTAGCCAGGTTTCAAAGTGAAAAAGGAACACGCCACACTGCTACTCTTCACGCATCAGCACAGTCTGAACAAAACCTCGTAACTCCAAAGCGGTAGGTTTACAGGAGAAAGAAAAACAACATTCTAAGCTTTAAATATAAAATTAAATAATGGTACTTTCAGTCATTCTGGACCACTTCTATTGGTCCATTCATCAAGACATTCTCACATAATGTAACAGGCAACTGACATTTTGTAATTGTACCAAAGAACCAACAGAAATGAAGTTAAAAGATTTTGTTCATGTGTTGTTGACAGTCAAGAGAAAATCGATTTAACTGCATTTGTAGTTTCCATAAAATATTTCCCGACCCAGTGAGATCCAGTAACATACACTAAGCACTTATATTCCAACCAAAATATATCACCAGATATAAATTACAAAATGTATTTTTCATCTACCAAATTGTGTGCTGTTTTATACATATGTAT
>JBBPDB010000007.1:14790985-14802908 GCA_037974465.1 Brachypetersius altus | reverse complement strand
TATATATATATAAACATGAGAATACACAAGTTACAACTTTAAGCAAAAACACACTTACACACACACACACACACATATATATACTTATATTTGTGTGCGTGTGTGTATTCTGAAATTGTAATCTGTGTATTCTCGTGAAATTTATATAGCGTCAGGACTTTGTATCAATGTGTAGTTTAGCAAATGACTGTTTACATGGATAAGTTAGACAAAGGTAAAGGTCTCGGCTTCATTCATTCTAGAGTTCTGGTTTCTCTCAGTGGAAGCGAAAGGTGGCAGGCTCTCTATCCTTGCTACTGCTATTATACGAACTAATCTAGCATGTGCATGGTCATGTGGCAAAGTCAAGTAGCGTTCTCCTCAAACCATTTTGAAACATTTGCTGCTTCTGAACAATATTTTTCCATGACCTAGTACTCCTGCAGGATGTAAAAGATTTCAAATATCTCTATCAACACCGCTGTCTCTCTCTGTGGCAGACAGCATGGTGGATGGAACAGCACTCGCCGAGGTCAGAGGAGCAAGAGGCAACTGAATCATATAAGTTTGTCTTCTGTTCCAGAGCTTGTGTTATCAACTGGCAGATCAACACTGTCAAGTGTGCCGTGCCAGAATAAATCCTCAGTTCCCCAGTGTCCTTTCCCTTAAATGTGCATGGCCTCTGAAAACATAGCTTGCTAAAGAGAATAAAGAGCATGTCCTAAAACAAACAGGATGTTTAATAGGTTCAGATGGAGGCATTTAAGGGAATGGGGGTGGGGGTCATATTTCAACCTGACAGAGACCTCCAAATCAGGCAAAATATAGGTGCCAGTATCCCTAATAACATGAGCCATTTTAGTACTTTATTTATATGTATTCGGGTAAGAGGAAAAAAATGAATATGCAATAATAATAATAATAATAATAATAATAATAATAATGAATTTTAAATGTAAAAATTGTATGCATTTTTTTCTTATTTTGAATCAATGTTCCTTAGGTCCTAAAAAAATAGCCCAGTCACTGTTGCCAAATGGTCATAAATGTGGTTAGAGCATCTCTCTGAAGCCACAAACACCAGTGCTGACATGGGACCTACCTGCTCTGTGTTGCCACCCTCATGCTGTCCCAGAGCTGAGACTCCTGTCAGTGCAGTCTGTGAGGGTTTCCTGGAGGGTAACGCGCACCCCTGTCTGTGTTTGGGCTCTAGTTCAGACTGTCTTTAGGGTCACACACACACACTCACACATACACACACCTCTCATCAGTGCTGTGTGACTCGCTCCTGTCCCCCAAAGCGTGCTGTCTGATAGAAAATCCCCGTGAATACTGACTGAAGACGCGCCAAGAAGGTCTAACAGCCAACTCTGAAAAATGACAAGCTTTAAAAAGTAAACATTTGGGACAGAGCTCCAGATCCATTCAGAAGCGACTCCCAGCGCAGCCCCCACAGGCCCCGCTCGCTGCGCGCCCCTCTCTAGTCATTCTACAGCAAGCTCCACATAAATCCACTTTTAAAGCCAGGACAGCATCCAACTCGCGCTGAGAGCTTCAGCCTCAGGAAGTTTGCATCCAAACTCCATCCAGAGCAGTCTCAGCGCGCGCAGGCCTGAGCTGGCCCCGCCCCTAACACCATCACACACACACACGCATGCACACGCACACACACACACGCATGCACGCGCGCGCACACGCACACGCACAAATACACATACACACAAACATACAGGAGGGAGTAAAAACCTGTGATGGACTTTGTCCTGGACTGCTGTTGCGAGAATAGAATAAAATAAAAAATAAATGATGGAAATAGACCACCTGCCGGTCTCCAGGTGCTTTGCGTGTGAAATGGCAGACACCTTCTGACTCCTTATTATCCAAGTTTATAGGTCGGATTTGGACGTGAACTACTGGATTAAGCGACTCCAGACTCCAGGAGCCCCGTTCACACAAGGTTGTTTCAGTTCCTGGGTCTTTGATGTGAACGCTGTTTAACTATTTAAACTAATTCATCAGGCCAGTCAGGCCACGGTGTGCAATAAGTGACAAACTATTGTGGCACATTAAAAACACTGCATGGGTTTCTGAAGCTTACTTTCCTATATGCTTTTTGATATCCACTGTTGTTTTTTACTCCGGTGCTGGAGATTTACCACCCTGGGGAGACCAGATCCTGCCCAGTTGACTCTAATTATCAGATGTCCCAGCTTTCATCCCTACATTTAGGTAAGCTAGATTGGGGTTGCAGCAAAACTCTGGGCACACCTGCTTGGGCAGTTAATCAAATTTTCAATTATGGTTTCAAACAAGTATGAAAACAAGACCATTAACTCAATTTTTGTAGTGATGCTATATGTAGTTTCATGGGCGTCACCGTTATTCAGTCTGAAGGGGACGTATCCCCTTCACTTTTTATAGTTATTCGTTTGGACGACACATTTAACATAAAATATTACTTCACCCAGTGCTGTTGAATCTTGAATCTTTCGCAAAATAATCAATTCCAATTAATCGATAGTACCTATCGAAAATCGAAAATACACATACCACTAGAAAGTTTTGAGCAGCCAGTCTATGCACTGACAATTCACTCCACTTGCATGCGGTGAGTTGGAGGCAAACCCGGAGCAGACAGTGGTGTGTGTATTGTCCTATCGATTAAGTCGAATGGATTACTCCACGAAAGATTCAAAATTCAAGATTCAGCAGCATTTTCCAAATACCCCCAAAAAATTCACTGTGATTTTTTCCATAATGGAGCAGCTTTACTTTAACAAATTCTGATGCATTTCTCCTGTTACTTACTGAATAATATTTAACTATATTATAGTTGATGGACGTGGATGGGTTAATGTAGCATGACAATTAGTATTGAACTGATTAATATTACAAATGATGCATCATGTAGTATATAGTCAGAGAACAATCCATGTACTCAAAATCATTCGATACAGCAATGATTATGATTGAGTCAACACCAGGGTCAGCCAGCTTTTAATGCAATGGAGAGAGAAAGCTGTGCAAGAGAGCAAGATTAAGTTGACAGTTTTTGTTAACATTTCATGAAGGGTTATTCCAGTGATTTCTTGTTTAAATCTAAAAATTTCTAGGAGGTCTCAGCCAAGTTGGCAGTCCTGGGAATGGAATGGGTAAGAATGTGGTGAGGTGGCTCTGATACTCTGAAGGGGTTCCATGACGTAAAAGGTAAATGCCATTAAATTGCACCTTGTACCTTGAGGTTCTGCTTTATCTCTCCTCTCGTCTAGCTAGCTTGAAAGCAAACCAGGGAGTTTGATGGCCAACACTTGTGCATTTAGGCTACGTGTAAGTGATGGCGGTCGTGATAAGAAGCACGGCTCAGCTGCGTTACCATAATTGGGTTTTAAGTTGGTAAAGCTGTCAATCGTTTCCTGATATTAAGATGCTCGGAATCTCTGTTTGGATTTGTATCGTGTTAGGAAAAATAAATCTGTGTTTGTGAGCTTGCCGCTTCAAAGAATCCACGTTCATAGCCAAATGCATTTCCTGTTTCCTTACAAGTTGTGGAGAAATCTTAGCACTATTTCAGTGTGTACAGGGATGAGGGTGCGTGCCACTGGCTAATAAAGAGCAGCAGAGTTTCTCTAACGAGTTCTGGCTCAGCAATCATTTTTAAAGAGATGGGGTTGTTTCCAGCAGGACTGGAGTCATATAAACCACCCTCAACATGATGTGGAGTCATAGTAAATGTGATTCTGAGCCCAATTATGCTTTATCTGTCATAACACTGTTATTGCTATTATTATTGGTAGTAGTTACAGTAGTAACAGTAATCATAGTTATTGGTTTCTCACTATTAATCTTATTTTAATTCATATAAAAAGTCACATCAACATGTTTTGTTGTGTTTTGTTCTGAATTTATAAATGCAACAAAATGCCAAGTGTTGCGTTAACTTTTAGGGCATTTATACTGACCAGCTGGCCTGTACTGAATGGTTTATTTTTCATCAGCAACGATTTTGCTGTACTCCGTGTGATCCTTTGCCATGATGACTTCATCTCTTCATGATTGTGCTTCAAACACTGAACTGAAAACAACATTGTATATGATTCTAACACTATTATAATGTTGTCGAATTGTAAAACTTCCACAGGAGCAGGGTTAATACAGTTTAATGTTAATGTTAATACATCTACTGCTTATCTTCCACTGCTTCATAAATATAGATAATTTATGAAAGTACAACTAATCATGCTTTTCATTTAGCCCTGACCATAAGTATTTCTAGCCAAACATCTATAACAATTATATGATGCACTGATGCTTTTTGCAAGTACTGTTCTATAAAAGTCTCTTTTTGCCTTTGTTAATTAGGAAGAAGTTTTTGCAAAACAAGAAAAAAAGTCCCATATGTCCTCAAAACCTGTTTGTCTCTATAATTATCAGAAAGAGAATATTTGCAGAGCAAATCTAAAAGAAATATCGTCTGAAAAATTGGAAAACAAGCAGAAATGTAAGATAATAACAATACTGTAAAACAATTTATAAAAGTCCTTACTGATTGGTTTAACTTTAGTTTCAATATATATTTTATATGACAAAGAGGGAATGCGCATGTCATAATAAATACTTGTTTGACAGATTGAAGATCCTCCACAAGGGGAGCTATAAGCAGTCAACTTTGATGTGCACAAGATAAAGAAAAAGTACTTTGTCACCAGGTTCAAATGCTTCAGTTGTGTGTGTATAGATCAATCTAGTCTAAGAAATTTTAGCTCCTGTTTGGGAAAGTACACCACCATTAGCTTGCCATAGAGTAGCAGTGGCTCAGGTTACTAATGAAAAGAGGATTTCTGCATTAAATGAAATGTGATGCCATGGCATCGCCATGACTGGCTCTAAGCAGTATTAAAGATTTCTCAAAATGCATTGAAGAGACAATAACATTACTTCAGATCATTCAGTTAATGATTTGCTATGATATACATATTTCAGTTTTTCTAATAGTCTATATTGCCACAAGAAACTGATGCATTTTCCAAAGTGATGTTCTATGCATTTTTTGCTATATGGTAGTGATGCACAGGTCGACAGGTTTAGGTCTTTTGACATTATTTGAAAATGTTGTCAAAAACTCATGCATCTTCATTTTGACGTTAAAAAGAAAAAAATATTTAATTGTCACTATAATCACTTGTTACTACCGTTTATAGTAACAATGCTAGTCGATAAGGGTGAAATTAATTAATGTATTTCTAAAGGCCCTCTTGTGGACAATTTCAGGTCTGTTTCCCAGACAAGGATTAATGCTGTCTTATTTAGAGTAATATGTGATAAATAATAAATTGGTCTAATTTATTGGATAAATAATATTATTGATATCCATTTATTATAATATTTAATGCTTTTAAATGGATGGCCACTATCAAAAAGAGGAAAAGAAGGGAACACCAAGTTTAAGGGCTTTTTTAAATTAAATAAAACCCTCCAACATAGAGTGATGATTTTTTTTGTATTGCACTGCTGCACATAAGTCTGGAAAGGGCTATGGGGCAATTGACAAGCAGCTTGGTGAAAATAGATCAACTGTTGGAGCAATTGTCAGAACATGGAAGAGGCTAAAGACGACTGTCAGTCTCCCTTGGACTGGGGCTCCATGCAAGATCTCACCTCGTGGGGTATCACTGATTATAAGAAAGGTGAGGAATCAGCCCAGAACTACACGGGAGGAGCTGGTCAATGACATGAAGAGAGCTGGCACCACTGTTTCAAAGGTCATTGTCGGTAGAACACTACGCCATCATGGTTTCAAATCACGCATTGCATGGAAGGTTCCCCTGCTGAAGTCGTCACATGTCCAGGCCCGTCAGAAGTTTGCCAAGGTCATGAGGTCAGATGAGACCAAAAGATGAGACCTTTTTGGTCTAAAATTCACTTGCTGTGTTTGGAGGAAAAAGAAGGAGGAGCTGCATCCAAAGAACACCATCCCTACTGTGAAGCATGGGGTGGAAACATCATGCTTTGGGGGTGCTTTTCTGTGAAGGGGATGGGACGACTGCACTGTATTAAGGAGAGGATAAATGGAGCCATGGATTGTGAGATTTTGAACAACAACCTCATTCCCTCAGTCAGAGCACTGAAGAGGGCCGTGGCTGGGTCTTCCAACATGACAATGCCCTGTAGCACACAGCCAGAAGAACCAATGAGTGGCTCCGTAAGAAGCATATCAAGGTTCTGGAGTGGCCTAGCCAGTCTCCAGGCCTAAATCCAATCGAAAATCTTTGGAGGAGCTGAAACTCTGTGTTGCTCAATGGCCAAAATCCTTGTTGCAGTGCAAACCTGGTCAAGAACTATGGGAATTGTTTGGCCTCTGTAATTGCAAACAAAGGCTTCTGTACCAAATATTAACACTAATTTTCACAGGTGTTCAAATACTTATGTGCAGCAGTGCAATACGAATAAATTCTTTACAAATCATATAATGTGATTTTCCTGAATTTCTTTTACATTCTGTCTCTCACAGTGGGAATGCATCTACAATGTGAATTACAGACCCCCTCCATGAGTTCTAAGTGGGAGAACTTGCAAAATCGCAGGGTGTTCAAATACTTATGTTCCTCACTGTATTTAAGCCATTTCTATGCGCGACAGGGGACCATCGGGGGAGGGGAGGTTGGGGTCCCCAGTACAAACAAGAAACGCTGCTGTACAGTGTCAATTTACCTTTACCTTTTTAAGGGCTATTAATTGTATTTTGGGAGTATATTTGGGTATGTTTAGATGATAAAAATGGGCATCTATAGGCATTTTTGTACTGCATCACAAAGTTGTGTTTTTTGACAATTCGTGGGTGCTCGAAATATAAACCCCTGCTTATAAATTGTTCTAGCACTCATGGTGAGGTGGGAACATTTTAAATTTTGGTGTATACCAATTCATTCATGTAGGTACGTATTAAAGTACTAGAACAAAAAAGCCTGTCAACCCCTGCATATATACTGTTCACAATTAAGTTTTAAGACGTGTTTCAGTCAGAACCACGTACCATGTACACATATTATTCTTAAAGGCATAGAAACACAGAAACAGACAGTTGGGTAAAACTGCATTATTACATTCGGCCACATAAACAACCAACTACTAAATAATCTTTAGTTTTCACAAAAATGATTAGTATCTTGGTTACAATCACAGTGTTATTCTTATTTAGATTGTTTCTTACATAATTTCCCTCATAAATAGATTTGGTATAATCTTTAAGTGCCATCAAGTCACTTCCATCTCCTTCTAGTGCTGTCTTTTGTTTGTCTACACAATGGCTTGTTAGGTCAGTATCCTCCTCTCTTATCTTCATATGCGCCAGGCAAAATGGTCTTTTCTAATGAATTGGTTCTTCTCATAATATGTTCAAAATAAGAGCTTCAGTTGGGTTATCTGGGCTATCTGGATGAGAAGTGAGGCTGGAGTTCAATTTGTTGTTTTCCTTTCTATCCAAAGAATTATGAAAAGTTTTTTTTATCACCAAAGTTCAAAGGCATCAATATTTTTTCCTGCCTGTCTTTTTTATTGCTCAGCTTTCACATAAATAAAGAACCACAGAAAAGACCATATCCTAGAATGATCTTTGTTTGTAGAGACACATCATTATGTTTGAAGATCTTTTCGAGCTCCTTCATCCTTTTTTCTCCAACAGCATAATTCAAAATCGTAGGGCCCTTTCTTGTTAATAATTGATCCAAGCAGTCAGAACTTGTCCACCACTTTGAAATCCCCTCCATCGCAGGCAAAGTTTAGAGGTCTTTCGTGTTGCCATGACTTTTGTTTTGTATATTTTGAGAATATCTTATCAGCCCTACATATCAGTTTCTCCGATTAGATCTCAAACCAGAGGTGCCCACTCCTGGTCCTGGAGCTGTCCCACCCAACAGAGTTCTCCAGTTCTGATCACTTGATCCAGTTAATGAGGGGTTGCATATGAATATAAAACCAAGTGTGTTGGATCTGAACTCTGCAGTGTGGTAAATCTCCAGAATAAGGCTGCTGCAGAGGACATTTGCACAAGACAGGGTTTATATAGTTACAGAAATACCTATAGGACAAATAGTCATATCTAAATGTTACTGGTCAAAATACACATTTTGTTGATTTTCTGAATGAAAGATAACAAAATCCTCTACACTGAGCACTCTTTAGTATATTAGAATAAAAATAAAAACAAAACATCTGGTCTGTGCAAAATATGGCACACCAATTTTCCAATTTGTTAAGTTCTGCAAATAAATATGTATTGTGCACTAAAATGTGCGGTAAATGACACATTAAGGATGTATTACCTCCTCTTAGAATATCAGTGAAACATAATTTGACTCCTCTGATCCTCTGATCACAATCAGACTGTCGGAGTTTAGGGTTTTGGTCTGTGTTTAGGGTTTTCTTCATGTATGCGGTGTGCATTGTGCAATGAAGGTTTGATTTTGCTGTCTATGCAAATTCATTTGTAAATCTTTCATGTTGTATTCACTTTCACTTCCTGCCTGGTATGAAATAACAGAGGCATGAAATTGCTTTAGGCAAAGAGACTTGAAAAGAAAAGACACACACTAGCGCTCAAGTTACAGTAACCGTCTGTGGATGGCTCCTAATTTCATTAAAGCAATAATTATACTTACCATTCATGTTTAAATCCCAAACAATAGCGGATAAGCAGGGCTCTTGCTGAACAACCTATTACACTTGTAAAGACATCTTACCTCTTTCTTTGCATTTGACATTATTTAATGATTTGAACATCCACTTGCTTTTAGATGAGTTATCATTACACCCATGTAAATGCACAGATGACTTCTTTTGTCTGAGAACAAAGCGTACGCTTACTGTAGCCTAGCTGCCTAGTAGAAACCAATCAGGCATTTTCTGTAATCTCCATGAAATAATTAACATTCATTTATGCATAGATGGAACAGAGCTCTCCCTTTGCAAGGGAATTCAATGTATCTACTGTGTGATGTCATGTGTTTTTCTGCCAGTGGCTGCGTGTGTGTATATATTTTTGTGTGGAACGACACTGAAGACATGGCACTTTGAGACAATGTTAAGTAATTGGTGTACGGCTCGTGTAACCATGTAAATTTGCTGTCCCTTCAAATTAACACACAGCCATTAATGTCTAAACCGCTGGCTACAAAAGTGAGTATGCCCCTAAGGTCTCATCCACCAGCTCCGTAATGTCCAGTGGAACACCATGCCCAAGGCAGTGCTGGACGATAATGGTGGCCACACAAAATATTGACACTTTGGGCACAATTTGGACATATTCACTTAGGGGTGTACTCACTTTTGATACCAATGATTTAGACATTAATGGTGGTGTGTGAAGTTATTATGAGGGGACAGCAAATTTACACTGTTATACAAGCTGTATACTGTCATATCTTCAGTGTTGTCCCATAAAAAGATATAATAAAATCTTTATTTACACAAATGTGAGGGGTGTACTCACTTTTGTGTGTGCGTATATATATATATATATTTTAAATGTTTATATTGCTTTGTGTGTGTGTTTGTATGCTAGCGTGCATTTGTGTGGGCTTTGTACACCCCAGCTGCTTATACTGTGATATGAATGCTGTAAAGAAGGCTGTATATGTTGTTGAGTCACCATGAATCTCCCCTTTGAGTATCTTCTGTGCCGCATTAACAGCTAATTGCAACATCACTGGCATGGGATCATCAATAAAATATAAATAAATCAGGAGTGTTCCTTATAAAAACTGGCTAAAGGAATCATAACTAGTAGAACAGTATATGACGTATATGGACTAAAGCAGTATGTGCTGCAAAGATTAGACATGAATTGGAAATGGTGGTGTTTTACAAAAGAATTTATTCATACAAATCTTACAACACTTTTTTATGGTTTTGAACATTTAAAAATCTCACCCCTCTAAGGAGTTGTATGTGTTAATATGTCGACTTCATCTTTGCTAATATTCACTTAGTCACACACGAGTAGTTCAGATATAGAGAAACTTTCACATTAAGGCTTTTGGCGCTCTTAGAAATCTACACAACAGGCAGGGCTGTGGGATCGGCTCTTTTAGGCTTTTCCACTAGCCGTTGAATAACCCTCAAGCCAATGCAAGGAGAAACAACACAATGAAAACCAACATAGGCTCTCTGAGGGCATGTCTGTGTGTGTGGGGGGGTGGGTTTAATAATGAGTTTACTGAGAAGGTGACACATAAACAACTTGGCTTGCTACAATAACACATTCATTAAACTTGGAACAGCCTACAGACAGTTAATACTTTTTTGCCATTTACACCAGTTTAATAGTAAATTTGATCACAATATAATGTTGCCCATGCTTTTTTTCACCTGTTACTGGAATCTTGGTTCAACCAAGTTGGAAAGTAAAGGGAATAAAAAAAGGGAAAAGAAAAGGAAAGGGAAGAAAAGGATGGGTATAGTGAGATGTACGCTAATAGTCTGCAGCATTGTAGGGCCACTAAAAATTGCCATCCTTATTCAGTGGCGATTTTTGTTTTGTACGCTGTAGCAAGGCACCAAAGCTGAAAGCCATGCTGTCTGTCACACATCGCTGTCATGCTTGCAGTCTCACACTCACGCTCAGACATGCACCTACGAAAACATCCACACTCATAGAAAGCCTGAGGAATTATGCCAAATTAAAGGAGGATTGATTTCATGCCAGGGACGATGGGCTGGAGATTGAATCAGACAAATAAGGCCTAATTTCCATGTTGTATATACTGAACACAAACCCAAACAGTTAATGGACAGTATAAAGGACAACAAAATACAACAAAAAAATGAACAGGTTGAATCACCAAGCTGGTGATGACCAGATAGAAAGATAAATAGATAGATAGAGGCTATAACTATGTCTAAATGCTGCGTAATGCCTATCTCTGCCCCATACCATACCATAGGTGGCTGAAATTTGTCTGAATATCTGGACTTGAAATATATCTGGTAACACTGGCCATATCTGGCTCCCCTGGACATTAAAGTTCCCCAAACTTCTCTTACTCTCAGAGCTTCATTCCTTCTCGCATTGTCTTTGTGCTTTCTTTCTTTTTCTGTTTGCTGTTTTTTCTTTTTTAACAAACATACAACATCTACATTGACAGTTTTCAGGAAACAACATGGAGTAGTACAACAAAGAAATTAAGCAAAACCATGAATATGAACCCTCTGAATATGTCAAGAACCCTTAAGATGACATGCTAGATTAACAATTCATTAGAAAGGGCCACAACATGCAGTTGACATTTTTCCCAAAAGAGGGGAGGTTCTTTTCCATTCAGTCTGGAGACCCTTCAGAAGGTGAAGATAGAACAACCCTATCTAATGGAATGGTGGTAGAAGAACACTCCTACCACCATTCAGTCAGAAGAACACCCCCCCCCCAAAAAAAGAAAAAGACAAGTGGTTTTTAAGCCAAAGGAACACATGGTGGTGGACTGCGTGTACCATGCATGCGAATGCAGGAGAGGTGGAGTTTTCATCTGTTGGGTGTCTCAGAGGAGCAACCAAGGAATAAACAGACATCAAGTGCTAAAGTCCACTCTGTCACCTCAGTTCCTCGTCCTCACGCCCAGATGCGGTCAAGATGTGGACACTCCAGCTGGTCGGACAGACAGGTGACTCTGCAGGTCTGCAGTTGCTCACACAAACTCCTGGCCACCATCATCACCCCCACCCAGCCCCTACCCCCTGACATCTACAGCCTGCGCTTTACAGTGGAAGCCTACTCTTCTTGCAGTCTGCCTTTCACTTACAAAAATAAGTATAACATTCAGAACTTTGATTGTCTTTTTAAATCTATTTATTTTTCTGCATATGATATGACTTTGAAAAGATGTCAAGCGCATTACGTTCAAGGTGCACAATTGTTATATATATATATATATATATATATATATATATGTGTGTG